>VDFB02350961.1:0-327872 GCA_007258455.2 Sequoia sempervirens | reverse complement strand
GTCCTTTCTCCTTTCCCTGGATTTAATAACCTGATCCTTCAACTTTTGAATGAATTTCTCAGCATCCTTAAGATTTCCTTTCAATTCTCGGACTTCTTCCTTAGACTAATCAAGATCATCAAGTGCCACCACAAGTTGTTGCCAAAGACTACCAGAGTCCATTACATTCCAAGATCTACCTCAAATTGTTAAACTTTTTCAAAGGAACTTAGCTCTGATACCAGTTGTTGGACTCAAGCAACACTGAGAGGGGGGGTGAATCAATGTTGAACAATTTTAAACTTTAGTAATTTTTCCTTTCAAGTGCTTAAAACATTCAATCAAAAGAAAGATGCATGAACATGAAACAATAAGCCACAACACCATAACACAAGGATTTTTATGTGGAAATCCTATTAGGGGAAAAACCACGGTGGAGGTTAATCCATAATTTTAGTACTTAAAATATAAGTGTTTTACAAAAGAGAATGCACTTGCATTCAGGCACATTGCCTAGAGCTCATTGCTCAAAATAAGGAAGGCTCACTACCTTACAAGAGATTTGGATTACACCAAAATATTGAACTGAGAAGATAGCATCTACGAATTCCTGATTATAGTTCAGGTTAGGCTCATAGATCAGGACCTTCTGTCATATTTTGCACTTTGCTCTACTCTACCTTAATTTGCTTCACAAAAATCCTCTTCTACACAAATAAAAATCGCTCAAATGATCTTCTAATATTCGCACACACATCAACACATATCGAACTCACACATATGCACACCAAAATGAATTAACCGATCTCGTATATATGTAGACATAGAAAATATATAGATTGATATCACACACTCGATCTTGATCTACTAACATTGCCTCATCCTGAATTATCCCTCTGTCTAACCATTTAATCAAATAGCCTTATTTGATTAAAGTCATCATAGTTCTTTTAATTAAATAAATCCCTCAATTTAATTAAATCATTATCTCTGTGTAATTAGCTAGGTCATTTCATCTTCCTATCTTTATTTAATTAAATAATCCATATTATTTGATTAAATCTCTAAAGTTCATATAATTAAATTAAATAAATCAAATATTTATCTAATTTAATCTAACATCACCGCCTTTGGTTAAATAAATCAAAATATTTATTTAACTAGGTCTTAATCATTTTTATCTCTTTTTTATTTATTTCAATCCTAAAAATCTAAATCAAATGGTCAAATCAGCTAAATCTCCTTTAAATTAATCAAATCTTGATTAATCTTAGTCTTAATCCATCAAATCCTCTAGATTTTGCAACTTGCACATGAAAATCAATTTAATTGTTTTATAAATCATCTATTTTCATTCAAAAAAGGCATCAAAGATGGAATATTCTTCAAATTTGAAATCTCCCCCCAAAAGGACTTGTCCCTTCCAACAAAGCATTTAAAATCTCTTACATGTCCTTTTCTTGAGCCATGTGCATTTGCTTCACCTTTCACCTCATCCTTCAAGCCATATTTTGAATTTGAATCTCCCCCCTCTTTGCACAATCATCAAAACTTGCACATCCTCTATCCACTCATAGGTTGACAAGTGGCATCTTGCCATTGGATGAATGTTAGTCCCATATTGCTCTATTTTGGACATTCATCCATCTAGGCATTTTATAAATAAGGAGCTCATCTCATTTGATCATCCACAATTTGAGTAGAGTTATTATGCTCAAATATTTAACAAATTCCATCCATTTTCATTGAGTTCTTAGCTAGGTTATATAGGTTTTTAGCTTGGAGCACTCACCATCCTTCATCAAAGTGGATCGTTCATTTTCATCACATCAATCTTGCATCATAGGAATTGAGAAAGGTCCAATTTTCACATCAAATTGGCACCAATTCCCCCATGGGATCATGAGTTTTCTAGTTTAATTAGGATTCAATCTTTATTTTGTTGTTTTCATTGTGTTCTTCATTGTTTTTTTCCTAATTTTAACTTGGTGAATGGATTTCATGGGGAATCCTTGTTCTTGCTTGCATTTGATAATATAATGTGTTTGTTCTTATTGTTTTGTAAGTATTAGAATTAGGGCTCACACATTTTGGCGCTAGAGGGAGGGCCTACCGGAAGATCAAATCTCGTTTTTTGAGAAAATTTCATGGTTTTTAATGTTTTTGGTGTTTACAGCAAACAAAATTGTTCACAATCCAGCGTCGCCATACAGAACTGCTCAAAAATTTAAACTGCACTGCTGGAATCAAACTGCACCACTCAAAAATCAAACTGCACCACTAGAGTCTCCAACATCGCCATATAGCGCAACTCCAAAATCAAACAAAGCCGCCATCACAGACAGAACCCCTGGAATTTCTTACTTTTTCATTCAAATTTAAAATGGTCATATCTTGGTCATTTTTTGGTCTTTTTCGAAGCTTGTTTTTTTGAAATGGGGTAGAATTTCATAAGCTATCTAATAGTATAGGTTATTATCAATTTTTATAGAGTTAAAATTTTGAAATTTTCATTTAATGTCAAATCATAATGAATCTTGGTCTAACTTTTAGGGTTTTTATGCTCAATCATCTATCTAACCCTCATATCTTCTTGTTTCTTGATTTCATTTGACATTTGGAGCTTGTATTGCAGGTTTTAAAGGATCATGGAGCATGGAATTCAAAGAAAGGGCATTATCACATCATTGTAACAAGTGTTTTTAAACTCTTTGGGAAGAAATTATAATCCCTCTTCTAAGGATTTGCTATCTTTCAAGCTTTTGGGACCTACTAAATTTATTTTGGATTCTAAAAAAAACATTTCAATTGTTTTGCTACAAAGGGCTAAAATGAACTTTAGGAAAAACTCACTATATTTCATTTGAGGCCAACAATTGAACAAGGAAAATTTCACATTTGATTTGGTGTTATAAAAAGAACTCACAATTGCTTTGTGGACTTAAAATGAACATGTGCAACTTTGTTTTTGCGATTGCTTACTTAAACTAACATCATCAAAAAGGACGTATGCGCTTCTCTCGCGCTTTGCAACGATCTTATGAATCCAAATGTCTTTTTTGTGATCTTAGGTTGAGATAAAACAATCACCTCCACACTTCATTTTGGGTTTAAAAATTGAACAAAACACTTTGCGAGTGTGAGTAAAATTATTGCATGTGTTCTCCCTTTGTTTCTAAATGAAGGTTGATCAAACTATGAATATGTTTACTCACTTTTGTCTATTTTAGAGGACCTTCCTTGGGGAAAAAGTACTCACCCAAGGGAATGATTCAACCGGTAACGCTCCAAAGCCAAGAGTATTTCCAACTAGGATATAAATATGGGTATTAAAGTAAACACCAATATCACGTGGTTGGCTCCAATGAGATGGATCTAAAAAATGACTCGTCATATGGGTCAATTTCCACGAACGAAAAGTCTAAACTAAAACCCTTATTTGTAGTAACTAACCAGTCCATCCAACGAGTTTATCAAAGTGGTGCATTGGAAATTAGATTCCAAGAAGTTACTTGCCATGTTCGATCTTGGTTGAAATATAGAGGTTAAGACTTCATTCTTAACATACCTTTATGTTTTTTCCTTGGTTGCATGTAAAATCATCTCTTCTACTATGAAGGGCATGAGGCAAGACTACCAAGAAAAACATACCAATTTAGCTAGGATGTTATATTGCTTATGAGTCAAAACACTTTGCTTGTTCGAAAACATTTGAAAACAAACACTTAACATCATCATCAAAATTTCAAACCCTTTAGGAGGAAAATACAATTGACCAAATTCATGTGTTATTGCTTGCCCTTGGGATTCACATCATTAGAGGTTTCTAAACACTTGAACTTACATCTCAATTTTCCTACTAAAGATCAACAATAGGTAACCCTTGCCTTGATTTCCTTGATTTCCACATAACATACTTTGTGGGATTTTAAGAAATTAGGACATTGGACATCTAGTTTGGAAAACCTAATCAAAGAAGTGTTTGTGGTAAAATAAATTCACTAATCAAGATGAAATCAATTGAACCCCACACATGTGCTTGTGTATCTTTTGTCTTATGGTTTTTTGAGAAAACATTGATATTTTGGTTTGAAGGGAAAAACATGTTCTTCAAAACCTTGGCCTTGTAAACAAGTCCTTAGGTTCATTTAGGATCAAAATCAAACACTTCATCCATTTCAAACATTTATCATCCCATCCCACAAGAAACTTTAGAGCTTTGGAAACATCATTCTAGACTTGGGTAAATCATCAAAATCAAAATCACCTTGTTTAGTTAGGAGTATGGGAATGCATCATTTCTCATACCTCTAGTTAAATTAGTATCCCTTTGAACAAGTACATTGTAAGATAACATCTAACATCTTAGGGTTTACAAGTTCATTATCTAATCAAAACCAATCAAAATCAAACCCTAAGTCTAGCATTGATTCAAAGTCCTTAAATGTTCAACACTCATGTCATTCACCCCTTTTTATCCTTCATCTCATCATTGGTCCTAAACACCTTAGAGGTCACTTTTACAACAAGGTCAAAACACAAGAGAAACATGGAATATAAACTTGATCCATACGTTGTGAGTAATCCAAGTCAACCAAACTATCCAAGCCTTACAATGCCAATTGATTTTCAAAACTCACATTTATACAATCCATACATGGGATCATTATCTCCTACAAACCTCAATGGTACAACAAATGTGAGTATAGCTAGTCAAAATTTTGGAGCACCTTTCCCGATGGTAGATTTAAATCCAAGTCCAAACCTCCAAATCTATCAACCAAACACTCAATGCATGAGCCTTCAAATGAAAAACATGATCCCATCAAATCCCTACATGCCAAATGTAAATGTACCAAGTACAACTTTACAAAACATGAACATTTTGAATCCAAACTTGGTAAACTTTGGGATGGATATGTTTTAAAATCATACGAATATTGTTCAAAGTCCAAACAAGATGTTAACAACTCCAAGTCAAGGTAACACCTTGCAAAATAAAAGTTACCTAACTCAAGGCAATGTGATTCCCAACATCAGCAATGTTCAATTTCAACCCATAATGCCAAATCTGAACATCATCCTAAGTCATAACATTGTCCAAAATCAATTTGTCCATGATCCCATGCAAAAACCACAAGTGTACATCCCAAATCTAATTGAACAAAAGCCAAATCAAGGGAGTCAAATTCAAAATCAAGATCAAATTTCGCTAGAACAACTTGCTTCACATGCCAAACTAATTGAATTATTGAGCCAAGAGGTATCTTCACTCCAAAATCAGTACACTCTTCCTTTGGTTGAACCATGCCATCAAAGCATTGAGTTGTATCCACAACCACATCAAGAACAAAATATCCAATGTCAAGAGGTTAGATATCAAGATCAGCATCAACAACAAACCCAATTACCTCATCTCAAAGATCAATCGCCACATTTCAAAGATCAATCACCACATCTCCAAAATCAATCACCACAAGGTCAAGTACAAATCTCATAAAGTAACAAATGAAAATACACACCACTTGGGAGACCAATCAAATTAATTCTGCAACAATTGGTACAAGGAAATCTCATCAAGCTCCCCATCTATGGGAACTATCAAGAACCCCTAGTTAAACTACCAGGGTATAATGAGGAGCACCATTGTGATTTCCACAAAAAAAAGGGACACACAACATCAAGTTCTATTTGACTCAAAAATCTCATCCAAGACCTTATTGATCAAAAGATAATCACTATTGGAGACAATGATCAAGATCTATCCATCAATGAACACCTTGAAGATGTTTCCACCTCATCCAATGATAAAATTAACATACATCAAGAATCACTTTTCAATCATGATCAAAATCCACCAACAATACCCAATAATGATCCAATTCAAGAAATGTCAACATCATTTGACCCTATGGTTGAAGACATTGAAAATCCCTCCACCTCAATTGTTGAAAACAATGATCAAGATCTCTCCATCAATGAGCACCTTTAAGATGTTTCCACCCCATCTGATGATCAACTCACCATACATCAAGAGCCACTTTTTAGTGATCTATTTCAAGGAGTGTTAGAATTATTTGATCCCATGGACATAATCTACGATCCATCGACTAATGATCATATTGAAAATGTATCTACATTTCCTTATGAGTTAGAGGACATATCTCAAGAATTTATTCCAAAGCATGATCAAAATCTTTCACCAAGGTCTAGCAATGGTCCTTTCCAAGACATGTTGACCCCCTTTGACCTCATGATTACAAATACTGAAGGAATCCTCAACTCAACACTTGATCCAATCCCACTCAAAGATCAAGAGGATAATGAACCACTTTTTGTTCCTAATGAAGATATCCTAGAACCCTTTGTAAGCAATCCATCCTTTGAAATTGACCCATGCCAAGAATTTGATCCAAAGCATGTCGAAAGCAATTTTGAAATCATTCAAGATCAAGAGTTTATATCTTCAAGCTACTACAATGGTCTAATGGATACTCTCTTATCTATACAAGATGATCATATCCACATAGCACATACTCCTCCATATACCCATGAGATGCTTTCTTTGGATGGACACGTAGATGATCTTCATTCAGAACAAGATTCATTTACTCCTGACATTATTACACAAAAGGAGAAGGTTAGTGATTCCTATAGTCAAACTAATTTTTCAACATTAGGATCAGATATATCCCAAATTCAGACTGAGGACATCATGTATGAAGATATCCATCATTATCCATTGAAAGAAATAGGTCTGACAGAATAGGACATTCCAGAGTTAGCAAAGTAGAAAATGGAAATAACATCATCTGCAGTGGTCATTTATCAGAGAATGCTTACTAAACAAGATATCTCGAAACAAGCAGAATCAAAGGACAAAGGTGCTACTACCACCATACTCCAGGGGCAACTATGTCTCAAGCAAACGTCAACATAGGGAGCATGAAGAATCTTTATGGTGAAACCAATGCCAATAATGCAACCACCCACATCATGAATCTTCATCCACCCATCACCCCATCCATGAATTGGGACCAATGTCAAAAGAAATATTTGAATCAAAGAACAACGAACATTATTAAAGCAAAAGAAGCAGAGAAGTACAATGGAAAAATCAAATACAAGTGGATACCAAAGAATACAAAGAAAGATTATCCTTATCAAACTCCATCAGTTAAAGAAACTATGGGGAAAAATAAAAAATGGAAAAGTATCCATCAAAGATGTCTACAAAAGAAAAAGCAGGCTTCTCAAGCAATGTACAAAGTGTATCAAGCAGTTGGTCCTAATTCCATGTACACTTCCGTATCCAGCCATCATTGCTCATCTTCCCAAGTTTGGAGAGTCAAAGGTTCCAAACTGTCAACTAATCCATCTCCTATCCCTAAACACACTCCATCCACGCCTCCACGCATAATATTCAATTCTCACATTGACCATGTATTGGCAATGACCGTTTATCATAAGGATTCATAAGGCATTCTATGGTGATGTGCACACAAAGACAAAGTCAACTCCGGTATCAACGAAGCATATCAGGAATCCCAAAAGTTGCATTCAAGTGCACGTATCTTAGCAAAACAACTTCTTTAGGAAAGATACTAATGGCACATTATGACTTAAGCATCTACATCAACAACACCTTGTGATTTAACATGAGCTTAAAATCTTTTGAAAAAATAAAAATAAAAGCAAAAAAACAAAAAATCTAAAAAAATCAGAAAAAGGATTGAAAATAGTAAAGAAAAAAATCGTCCTCTAGTGAAAACCGCATAGGCGGCACTTTGGACAAGTACCATGATGAAAACCTGGCAATCAGGTGTCATGTGTAGAATCAAGCATCTATGTGAGCCAGTTCAAATTGAAGCATCTCACTCCTATCCATAATAAATCCAATATTTCATCCATCTTAGCCATAATAAATCCATTCATCTATGAACCATTTATCCAATCCATCCATCTGCATCCATCATCCAAATTATCTTGACCTTGATGAAAGTTTGGTGCACACTTTACACTTGCTTATGGTAAACATCTTGACATGGGTCTTTTTCACTGATCCTATCTTACCTAACATTATATGAGCCATGAAGCATTATCCAAATGGGCATCCTTTATCTGAACACCTTATCTTATTACAATATAATCCTTGGCATCCTTTGTGTGCTTACCATATCCATCCATCCATACACCTATCTGAGCATCCACACATCACATTCCATACATTGCTAGACACTGGGGGTAGATATTTACATCTTGCTTTGGGAATAAATCTTGATCTATATCCTCCAATTTATGTGGTGATCCAAACATTGGCAAATGTGAAATCAAATTGGTCAACCACTTATGAGCAAAAAATTCAAATCACTATCCCATGGCACATTTCGATGAGAAGGAATTCCTTGTCAAGCTTCATCTTTCATCAAACATCAATCCAAACAATCACTATCAGTCGCATCTAATTTACACGTCAAACATCACATCAAATCATTTGAACAACTTTTGTTCCAAATCAAGCTTCATCAATCTTGATCAATCAAATCCAATCAACCTATCCATCATCTCAGGATTTCATTCCCAATCATTGTGTTGCTTAACACTATCCTTGCATTGTTGTGCATCCTTAACAATGTTATCATTAGCAATCCCATCAACATCCTAGTCCTCGTGTTGCTTAACACTATCCTTGAATTATTGTGTGTCCTCAACAATGTTATCAGCATCAATTCATCGATATGATCAATCAACCTTAGCTTGGTTTTCAACAAAATCCCAAATAGAGCATTGATATCATATCCATATCCAAATTGTCAAAATCATGCGAAAAATCTAAAAACACCAAAACATATCAAAAATTCAAAAACACTCAAAAAATCAAAAAATATCAAAAACATTGGAATCTGAACTATGTCGCCTCTGAGCTTAAACATAGGCAAGGCTAATCTTTGATCATCCCTCAAGACACAAAATCCAAAAAAAACTCATAAAATCTTAGAAAACCCCAAAACATTTGTAAAATCTTGAAAATACCAAAAATAGCCTCAAAACATTCCAAAAACGTCAAAATATTCAAAAAACCCAAAAAAATCCATCCATCCCATCTTGTTTTCACCCGCAATAATCAATCATCCATAATAAATCAATCATCACACTCATCCTTTGGCAAAACAAAGAGAAACAATCACAACAATCAACAAAATCAAGCTTCAATCATAAAATCAAAAGCAAACAACAAACTTTTAAAAAAAAATCAAACTCTTGATCATTTTTAGACATGTCAATCAACCTTATATCAATATCCTATCAATCAACTTATCAAACCATCATCATCTTATACAATGCATGTCCTAGGATATATCATTCTGACAATGGACATCATTTTGGATATCACCTTGGATTTTTATCCTATCAAAACACATCCCTTTGGCTAAAGGTATGAAGAACATTGGCTTGTTTGTGTACTTGATCTTTTCTTTTGATTTATCTTATTGTGCTCATTCTAAGTACCTCTCAATGATGTCCCCAACAAAGGGATTTAGAGAGATAGGAATAGGGTAACAATCATTATCTTTTTATTTATTGCCCTTGTTGGATGTTCTTGTAATATAACTTGGTGAATACTTGCTTTTTTAGGTACGTCCTAGCAAGGTTTCTATATGTCAAGTGTGAACAAAAATAATCCTATATGTTTGTCAAGTCAAATTCCATCGCACTAGGTACAACGCCATCCTGGTTTTTTATACCCCAATGCATTGTGCCTATGTGTGTTATCAAACATAAGGTAATTGGCCCTTTAAAAATCCCAACTCCTCAGCAAGTAATCATCAACATCGTCATCATCTCATGTCTTGTTGGAATCTCTTGTTTTCTTCTATCTCTTGCTTTTCACATTAACATGGTACCATGACAGTTAATCATAAATCATCGCTAATGCATCCATCCTGCATCCACAAATTGTCAGCATACTACATAATGCATATCATATCATAGAGCAAGCATTAATCATACCACATGCATTCATCCCCATCATTTCATAATATAGATTGGTTATTCTAAGCATCTCATAATCCATACATTTATCATCCATTGCATAAATATCATAAACGCATCATCATATCATATCATGTGCATCCATATCATCCATGCATCATCATATCATCCATTACATATAAAAATCATAATCATCTCATTTATATCATCAATAATGTAACTATCATAGTACAAATCAGGATCAACTGTGTGTAATATATTAAAATAGGCATGAGGCTAGCCATGGTTGATGACTGTCTACATCAAACTTTTGAGTTGAACTGATCTTGAACCTCTTTGTCGAGAGATCGAACCTCAAATTAAACCTCTTCACCTGATCTCTCGAGGGGGCAATATACTGGTGTAATTCTTCATTCGCTGGGGCAACAGTGGGGCATCAAAAAAATTAAAGAATTTTTACTTTTGATCATGGCAAGGTTATTCTTTGAACCAATGCAACAAGTGCATCACTTCAAAGAGGGAAAATGTAGACATCGAAAATATACAGATTGATATCGCACACTTGATCCTGATCTACTAACATCGCCTCATCTTGAATTATCCCTCTATCTAACCATTTAATAAAATAGCCTTATTTGATTAAATTCATCATAATTCTCCCTTTTAATTAAATAAATCCCTCAATTTAATTAAATCATTGTCTCTCGTAATTAGCTAGGTCATTTCATCTTCCTATCTTTATTTAATTAAATAATCCATATTATTTGATTAAATCTCTAAAGTTCATCTAATTAAATTAGATAAATCAAACATTTATCTAATTTAATCTAACATCACTTTGGTTAAATAAATCAAAATATTTATTTAACTAGGTCTTTAATCATTTTATCTCTTTTTGATTTATTTCAATCCTAAAATCTAAATCAAATGGTCAAATCAGCTAAATCTCCTTTAAATTAATCAAATCTTGATTAATCTTAGTCTTAATCCATCAAATCCTCTAGATTTTGCAACTTGCACATGAAAATCAATTTAATTGTTTTATAAATCATCTATTTTCATTCAAAAAAGGCATCAAAGATGGAATATTCTTCAAATTTGAAATCTCCCCCCAAAAGGACTTGTCCCTTCCAACAAAGCATTTAAAATCTCTTACATGTCCTTTTCTTGATCCATGTGCATTTGCTTCACCTTTCACCTCATCCTTCAAGCCATATTTTGAATTTGAATCTCCCCCCTCTTTGCACAATCATCAAAACTTGCACATCCTCCATCCACTCATAGGTTGACAAGTGGAATCCTGCAATTGGATGAATGTTAGTCCCACATTGCTCTATTTTGGACATTCACCCATCTTGGCATTTTATAAATAAGGAGCTCATCTCCTCATTTGATCATCCACAATTTGAGTAGAATTACTATGCTCAAATATTTAGCAAATTCCATCCATTTTCATTGAGTTCTTAGCTAGGTTATGTAGGTTTTTAGCTTGGAGCACTCACCATGCTTCATCAAAGTGGATCATTCATTTTCATCACATCAATCTTGCATCATAGGAATTGAGAAAGGGCCAATTTTCACATCAAATTGGCACCAATTCCCCCATGGGATCATGAGTTTTCTAGTTTAATTAGGATTCAATCTTTATTTTGTTGTTTTCATTGTGTTCTTCATTATTTTTTTCCTAATTTGAACTTGGTGTGTGGATTCCATGGCGAATCCTTGTTCTTGCTTGCATTTGATAATATAATGTGTTTGTTCTTATTGTTTTGCAGGTATTAGGATTGGGGTTCGCACAATATATATCTGCTACCAAGAATTCAATCGCTATATGTCAGCTTCAATGAAATATAAAATATCTTCCAACTATCAGCTCAAATCATGAATAACTTTTAATGCGCATCCACCAAAGTTAGCCATAGCATAGTTAGGACTGAAAACAAAATATTCAAAGACAAAAATACTTTAAACAATTCCATCTTAAACGTCTACAACACCCAACATTCGCTTAGTCGGCCTTCATATACTGATAAATAGAAAATTGAACAATCGGATCTCCTAACTCATACACCAATTGATCCGACAGCACAAAACTCGAGAGTAAGACATTTCATATGTCCAATGACTTTTCCTGAGATCCAAAATCAAAACTAATAACCTGGTAATGCAAACTTCTTGACAAATTTAACTTTAACCAGATACCATGTTCTTCAATATGCCTTCCGGTATAGTCAGATACTACAGTGCGGACCGGATCAATGACTTCAATTACCATCAATGACAACACTAGAATCCATATGCCAATGAATTTTTGTGTGCAAAGTTAAATACTATTAATAATCAAAGGTTTCCATTAAATTTAGTCTATATGTGCTAAAATAATTTGCAATTGACAAATAGAATAGCCAATGAGAGTCCATAAAAAAACTAAAGTGCTAATTTCCTTTTGAATTTTAACATTGCAATATTTTGAATTATAATAGATACTTAAAGAACAAAAAAAACTATAACTTACTTATGGAATTTCAAGGGATTGTAGATGCATCTATTCATAGTGTTAGACTCTTCATCCATGAAAATAAATATCAATCCTTTATTGAAGTACTTCCTATAAAAAATTATCCTTCATCTGCAATACTCCAAGCTTTGAAATATGTCTATCTAATGTTGGTATTCTACCTCCAAATAAGTTGTTTCCAATATCAAGAACCTATAGCTTTGATAAATTTTCTATTGATGAAGGAATTAACCCATTCATGTTATTACTATGAACAATTAATCAATCTAATCCATTTGGCTTGTGCTTATGTGACATCTTGTTATCCAAACCATAATTTCCCAAATTTAGAGCATAAAGAAAAGAGAATTTGGAAAAGCGTGAAGTGATTTTCTTAATTAAATTATTGTTTGGAAGATGTAGTAGCTAGAGTTGAAATAATCTACCTAGGCTTGGAGAGATATTACCATCAAACAAATCATCATTGAGTAGCAATCTTTAGTTTATAGGTTACATGTGAGCAAGGTGTGCTTTAGTTTTTATAGTGGCACATTAAATGACCTATCTATGGGCATCAATTATGTCTCTTGTTTGACAACATGGTATTGAGGAGGCAAGTATAGTAGGCAAATGACTAAATCAGTTTCCTTGACTTTAGAGAGAAAAATATATATCTAAATAGAAGGGTGTTGTTGATGCATTACTTGACACACCAACAGACTGGAGTGAAAAATATTTCATTACTTAGTAGGTGTACACCTTAAGATTCTCTAAATGGATTACAAGTTGTGAGTTGTTTGAAATAACTGAGTAGGAGAGCACTTTGATAGTCATATTTGAAGGGCTTTGAAAAATAGTAAGGGTTACTAAAAAGTCTGATGATTTAACATAGTAAATTCAATTGTATACAACCCAAATACAACTCTAATAAGGTCCAATCCATGAGCTTGTGAATGTATTTTAGATGTAATTTAACAATTTAGACCTTACCACAATTAGTTTCAAGTTCCATTTAGAAGAAAAGATAACTTGAAACTTCAAAACAACATATAAACTTTAAAATTGGAACTATACAACATGGAATTTGAAAAAACACTTAAGTTTCTTCCTCCTAAATGAAATAATTCATAGTTTTTCCAACTTATAAACTCTAACACATTTAATTTCTACCCTAATTTGAAAGAGTTTATATCTTTGAATTTTATAACAATGCATGAAATATGAAAATCATTGATGACCATACATGAAAATTAAGTTGAAAATATTTAATTTCTACCTTATATTTAAAATAATTCATCACTTGTACATCACAAAATCCTAGGACTAAAATCTGAAATAGAACTAAAATTATATCTAATCAAAAGTAATCTAACAATACTATTAATAATATCAAAGGATAAGGATTAGCAAGCCTAAAAGAATTATTCCTAACCTTTATAAACCATTCATTGAATAGATAAACTTGACTTGAAACCTCTCTTGGCATGACCTAAAATACCATAGTCAATATTCAAGATGGTGCAATCTTCAATTGGATAAATAAATTATGAAAGTGAAAACATCAAACACCCAATCATATCACATATTGAAGAAATAACTTTAATAACCAAAGGTACATGATGACTATTCATTTTTGAACTACATGGATGTACTTAGTTTTACCACGCAAATTATCTCACCCTTATCAAGACACCGTTAATGTGAAGCACATTTCAAATTCATCCAATAATTTTGAATTCAATGAGAAAATTAAGAGATAACATGCTTAAATATTGGAAAACTATAAAAATAGAAGAAATATAAAAAGTGAAGTAACAAAAATTAATTGTATTGATATAAAAACTAGTTTATAATTGTTCAAAGTAAGTAGTAATTGCATATATAAATATTTAAAGAGGGGAATGTGAAAAAAATTATCCTAAAAACCTCATGAGATAAGATTAAAAAAAATTTGAAAGTCATTTTTCTTAAACAAGTTTGACTTTTACTTTTACATTACATCTTATCCAGATTTTGACATTTAAATAGATGGCATTCCCTTTTTGTAAACTCTGTAATCATCCTTCTCATGATCCTTTTGATATTTCTAATCATTATGCATATATGAACTAAAGTTGTCCAAAACCACTAAAAAATGATTAGGGTCTAGACCATCCAAATAGATGAACTTCACATCAACTTTGATAAATGTGTCCAATATCTTTTAGTGCACTTTCTTAAAATTGTCTATCTTTATTTGAAAATATTCACATCTTTATTCTCATGAGTCAATGAATTGATGCTACATCAAAACTCTAACTCCTTACAGGGTTCCGTTTTATTACCTTCTCAAACAAATCTTTCAAACCTTATGCATAATAAAAAATCCGATTATCATCCTATAGATAAATCCAATCCATTCTACAAAATTATGTATATCATTAAAGAACTTTAAATTTTCCTTTCAACCTTTCAAAAAATTTAACCAAAATACCCTTATCAACCAAAGGCCAAAATTTGATTTGACATTTCCACAAGTTAGGGATAATTGTTTTCTCTCACTCTCAAATATATATCTAACCCTTCAAAATTTTCATAGTATCTAGATCTCCTTTGAGATCTCATCATTCACAGTATATCTTTCATAGCCTTGAAACCTAGAGATTAACATAACATTACATGCTTTGGTGGGTCTAACAATATTATCTAATTCTCCTACAATACTAAAGTATTTCTCTATTGACTAAAAATATTGATTTGAGGTTGCAATTGAAGAAGCAATAGGTCCCACAAATTATTTGATATAAGAAGTAAGATAGGAAACTTTACCTTTCAATTATTCAATTATAGTTGAAGAAGAAATAGGGCCCACAAAATATTAGACATAAGATGTAAGATAGGAATATTTATCTTTTAATTCTTCATTTTTTACCCTATCCTTATCCATCTTTTATATCAACAAACCAATGGAATATTTTTCTACTTGCTTCACTTCATCTATTGATTGTTTTCCTAGGGATATTGTGGTTACAAAATAGGTAGATGGATGTATTTTTCCTCTGATTTATTTGTTAAAGGGGTAATGATTTCAACATGCCTCACGCCTTTTATATCATCTCTTCAAATGAGGAGGCTCAATGAACATGAAACCCTATTGTTAGAAATAATAAATATTGTGGGATTAATTACTCTCTTCATCTTTTGTATAATTTGATTGAACCATATTGGGGTGTTCTATGAGGTTGATCAACCCTATAGATTTTTATCATTTTTTTCTTGAGGAAATTTTTGTGGAGGGAGAGGTATCTAGATTTTTCTTAAGAGAATATGGAGTGGGGGTTCCTTGGGAGAATGGATAGGTTATCCCATTGGAGAACCTTTTGGGGAATCCACTAGTGGAGGAATAATAGTGATTGAATAACTTTATGGAGGGGATAACTTAGGAGGAGGTGAATGTTGGGAAGAAGTTTTGGGAGAACCTAAAGATAATAGAAAAGCATCTTCAAGAGAAGGGGAAGAAAGAACATCTCCCTAAGTTTACTTAGCTTTTGTGGTTTGAGGAGAACTAAGAATAGGAGAGGTCTCTATATCTCAAGGGGAACATTATTTTTGCTAAAAATTTCCTACATAAGAATTTGATTTTTGATCTATTTCCCTTTTTAATTTCTAACTTTCCTCTTCAATCTCTTCCAATTCTTCTTTAGCATTCACAACCTTGAGAGGTGATTAGGGGAAAACTCCCAATTGTCGCCCATGATTCAATTGTTTACTCTTTGTTCACCTGACCCCCCAATAACCGTTTACATTTTAGTCATTACATTGTTTTAATTATGCCAATAAAAATTTACAAATTACACCAATATATGTTCACTACTGAATGTGTAGTTGACCAAAAAAAATAAAACACATTGAAAACTATTGAAAACACCTTTTAACTTTTGAAAACACCTTAAATTTTTGTGGGTTTTTATTGGTTGTCTAATGAATGGATACTAGTGAAGTGGTAAAGATGTAGGGGACATAGGTTTAAAAACACCCTTTTTGAGCACCTTTCGCTTTCTGGGTTCCACAAGGCACATTTTAAATACTTGGAAGCCAAAATTTTCTTTTTAAGGTCCTAACTCGCTTACGAAGAAGCCCAAAAAAAAAAATTGAAATTGGACCTATTTTGCACTCTGCATGAATGTGTGAAGTTAGCCCTGGCGACTACTGGTATGTTTCCCCTAGGTGTAATTTATTTTTCTCATTTTTGTTTCCTTTTGATAATTATCCTAATGTTAGCTTGAAATTTTTTATTCTCCTCTAATCACTTCAATCTTCTTTAAATAAATTTATTTCTTCTATCATTAGTGGTTTTGAACTCATTAGTACTTCAATCCATTTTAGGAAAAGGTTTATCAAAAATCCTATTCTAATCATAGGAAGCATCAATAACTTTCTCATTATCCATCACTTCTCTTAGCATTGTGCAATTTAGAACATCTTAGTTTAATAAGCATTAAACTATGATAATATTATCTTCTTGAATTTGAATTCATGTACACAATTGGCCTATAATTCTTACAACCTTGGTTGATTTTTGTAAGAGGGCCCCAACAATCCCTATATACATGGTCTAGGGTTGAAATATTCCTTGGATGCAAACATGCATAGTCACTTGATGCATCTTTGTTTTTATAGTTTTTGTAGCTTGGTTCAAAGGGAATGTATATATACCAATAGAAATGGGGAAAGAGATCCATTTTACATGTCTATCTAAACAAAAATTATTCATAATTTCCAATTATAGAAAAATGTATTACTCAAGTATTTTGATAGTTTTCTCTTCCCAAAATCCTCCAACTTTGATATGTGTAAAAGTGGAAAATTGGATATAACAATTAGCCTATCTTTTCACCACTTCTATAGCTTCAAAGAATATCATTTTGGAAAATATTATTTTCTAAATCTTCCTTAATGATTTTACACTTTTTTGTAACTTGAGCTAGGGGTTGTATTTGTACATTTTTTTCCCAATTCCCATCTCTCCTTTAGTTTTCAACCTTCTAAATTGCCCTCTTCTAGCCAATGCATACACTATGTATGAATTCATATAAAAAAAAATGATTCAATGATATTGATTAATTTCTCATGTAACTTGTGATTAATCAAAGTGGTCCAATACATGTGCTCTATTCCTCTAAGAACCTTGGCAACATATTGATACATCCAAGTTTGGAATTCTTTGGCATTCTCTTTCCTAATCACCCAGTTCAACAAGGTAATGATATCATTTACCTCTTCATGAAACTCACTCCTACGCAACTTATTAAAAAATATAGTGGTAGATGTTGTCGATTTTTTGAACCTATTCTTGTTAATGATGAATACGCAAATTGGTCTATATTGAGGTTGTAATGGGTATTATAGGAATTCATACTAATATATAAAATTATGCCTCTTGTATGGGGAGATTCAAAATTTCTTCTATATATTGAGGCTAAATTTATAATACTACATTTCCCTTTTTCATCTTGATTTCTCTTGTATTTATGTTGTATAATTTTTCATATTTCATGACTAGATCAACTAGCTATACAAAAATTGGAAAATAAACTACCTAGATGAGACCACTCCCTACTAGGTTATTGTCTACATAGTTTGAATCACTAGCCTCAAATATTTTCTTATGAAACTCATCTATGCTCACATGGCTCAAGTCTATATTTAATTTAAAGAAAGTTCTGACATGATGCTTGTTGAAGGAACCATGCCTTTGAACTTGCGCTTCATCTTGTAGGTGAATTCATAGTATTTATTTGTTTCTTACTAGAGATAAGATAGGATTAGGATTAACACCTAAAAAAAATCAAGTACAAGTTTGAAAATATTAAAAACATTACACATTTTCTAACAATGCTAGGGTTTTGAGGCTTTGTTGCATGTTTGCAAGTAGGATAAGTTTGCTTCATAGAAAAGAGTGGGGTTTTAGGGTCAAATTATAATATTTTTGGGCTTTCAAGGTTTTTATGCATATTTCCATACACTATGTGAGTCAAGTAAAAAATGTGGCTCTTTATTTATTTTAGTATTTCCTTGCATACATTATGTGAATCATGGAAAAAAATGGGCTTTACATGTATTTTAGGATTTCCTTGCATAACTATAAGTGTGAAAATCAAACTAGAAGATATATATATATATATATTTATGTATTTTAGTGTGTTAAAATTTTAATACATGATTGCACAAATATAAAAAAGTAGAAGATTTTGACAACAAAATTAATTTAATGTTTCAAGGTTTTATTGTATATGAGCAAGTTCAGCTTGACATGATAATAGTTTTGAGATTTTGATATTTCAGTATACAATTAAATTTATGCAAAATGGATAGAAAAGTCCAATGGAAAAGGGTTTTCAATATTTCAAATATTGTAGACAAGCTCGCACATATGTAACTAGGTGAACAAGTGTGATTCAATGCAAATTATTGAGATTTTGGAGTTAATTAGCAAGGTTATATGTGTGTAATGTTTGTTAAACACTTTGAAATGAAAAAAAATCAAAGTGTTAAGGGAAAGGTTATAAAATTTATTTAAAAGGTTCAATAGATGGTATTTTAGAGTAAGATTGCATTCTTCCTTTTGGAGGTGAAATTATTGACTCATACCATTTGTCATATTTTTGTGTTGAACTTATGCCTAGGGTTTACAATTAGGGTTAGAGTTTTCAAATATTTTATTCAACAACCAAACTCCCCTCCTTAGGCTAGAATTTTACTGAAAAAAATATGACAATGAAATAACATAATAGTGTTGGTGTGTGGCGACTGATCATGCTATAATGCACATCTCGACATGTATCTCTCCCTCTTTGTATACTATTTTGTTAATTGATGTTGGTGAATCAGAATAGTATGATGAAGCTATGCAGGTGGATACCAAGGTTCAATGGGAGCATGGAATGGAAGAAGAAATTGACTCCTTGCTAAAAAATCAGACTTGGGAATTATGCAAGTTGCCTACAGGTAAAAAAGGCTTTACCAAAGAAAGAATGAACAAAGGATGGAGCGACTGTGGGAAGAGGGAAGAAATTCTACAGCCGGACAACAGAGGCGCTGGGGTGATTCGGATCTAGTGGAAGAAGTTGAGCAGGTTGGAAGGACGTACAATATAGCAGAAAAATAGCAACCAAACCATACTCCTCAATGGGTTTTTGAGAAGGGGGTTTGGGTCGATAAATTCCTACCCTATTTCAGGCAGAATTCATTTTGGAGAGGGCAGGAGCGACCATTAGAGAAAAATCCAAACCCTACAACTGCGATTTGGAATTTTGGGAAGAATTCAATTTACAAGAGAAGGTGTGGATGGCATCGGGTAGAAAATCATATGGAAAAATAGCTAGATGCAAAATGGAACATGAATGAAGGGCATTTTCAGAACTGCAATACCAAAGTATGGCAGCAGAAAAATCCAATCCTTCCTAAGCAGAACATCTTCGACAAGTCAGCCTATTCGATGGGTGAGGAGCTTGAAATTAGCAAAAAAATATATAAATGGAATCGTGATCTTCTGCGTAGGAAAGTAAACCACAAAGACAATCAAACCCACACTGTACAGGATCCGAAAATGCAGCCAAGAGGCCACAAACTATTCCAAATTCCAGCGGAATTGATTGAAAAAAGGGTAGCAAGGCTTTCAGACCGTGCCCTTTTCGCCAAATGGATTGGTCTGGTCAATTCAAGGGAAGAGATCAAAGAATGGTGGTTGAGGAAATATCTAGACCGGGTAAGTATCACTCCTCTTCTGAACTCATTCTTTCTAATAAAATGTATAGACCTAAACCTAAAAATGGCAATCCTAGAAGGGGGTCCATTATTCATGAAAGGGCACTGATTCTACTGCACAAATTGGAAAACCAACTTCAATCCATGGAATCACCAAGTGTCCCAAATCCTTACTTGGATTAAGTTAGTAGATTTACCATCTGAATTTTGGAACCTGGAAGCTATGATAAAACTGGGTGATGCCCTAAGTGTCTGCATAGGAGTAGACAAAGATTTCCTCAATGGAGTAGGTGGATTGGAACCCTACGTTCTGATTGAAATAGATGTGGGAGTAGGGATATATAAAACACTTGAGATATTAACAAATTTTGGAAGTTGGCAGCAAGAAATTGTAGTCTGGGAAGGTTTTGAAGAGAAAAATAGCCTTTTTAGAAAGACACTACATGAGAGCACCTAAAAAAGCCAACAACAGATAGTACCCTTAATCCTATACAAAATGACTTGACAATGATCCATCCCTTGCACTAGAATGTTAGGGATAGATCTACCCCGAAAGAGGTAGCACACACTTTAAGAAAAATTACTACCCTTTTGTCAGTTCAATCAAATCGCACATCAATGGAGGCCGGTAGTTCATAGAAAGAGAATACTCAGGTTGAGCAAGCCCTCAATGTGCTCATGGATGACACTCATAATCTCCAAAAAGAGATCCAACAAGAGCTGAAGGAACTATCAGACAGTAGAATTGAGCATGAGCTCTCTCAACCCCCATCTGTCCCCCCAATCCAAGTGCCCTCTCAAATTAAGTTAGACAACTCAGTCATCCCTCGGCAAGAACTAGTTGACAGGAGTCATCAACCTGATAACAAGGAAGGGGACCTTTTAATAGATGAGGTTGATGACCAATGGGAGGAGGCATAAGGAGGAGAACTACTGGAAACAAGAAAGATGCATCAGACATAATCAAAGTTGAAATACCTAAACATCAATTCAAAAAAGAACAGAGGAAGGAAATCCAACAAGACTAAGCTAGTGATGGCTGGCAATGCCTATGGGAAACAGAAATTGTCATTAGGGAAGGAGGACATCCTTCCCTTGACAGAATGAGAATCATTACCTGGAATGTCAGGGGCGTTAATGCCCCTGACAAATGGCGCATGATCAAGCGTCAAATTGATCAAACAAATGAAAATGTGGTACTATTGCAAGAAACAAAGTGGAGCAAGGAAGAAGGAAGTAGGAGGCTGGATAGGTGGAAACTTTGGAGTGGTCACCATCTAGAGGCCACAGGGGCCTCAGGAGGTTTGGGGGTGATATGTAACCCCTTCATAATGATAGGATCAATAGAAGAAGAATCAAATAACTGGCAAGCTATTAGAATTAAAGACATCAGGAGAAACTTCTCTTTCCTCTGTATCAATGTTTATGGCCCAGTCTCCATGGAAGGTAAAAAGAGACTTTGGGACAATATTGCTAGAGAAATAAAATACAAGAAAGATGAGATAGGTATCATAGCAGGGGATTTTAATGCCATGTTAAACAACACAGAAAAACAAGGGGGGTCAGGAAGGACTACGGCTGTACAAAGAGACTTTCAAGAGTTTTTGGATATCAATGTCCTCTTGGATATTCAAGCTAGGAATGGCATTTTCACCTGGTCCAATAGAAGGAAAGGTTTCACTAACTTCGCTGAAAGACTTCACAGATTCCTACTATGGGGGGACTGGGGGGAGTTTGAAGGATCTCATGAGGCACTAATCCTCCCCTTCATTGGCTCTGACCATTTCCCAGTCCAATTGTCATTTGGTCCGACAGAAGCTCTGAAAGGGAACCCTTTCAAATTTGAATATATGTGGCTAAGAGACCCCAACCTTACAAATCTAGTTAAGACGTGGTGGAAGGAAGTAAATCTCAATGGGGAAACAGCCCTCCTCAAGATAAACAAAAAACTGAGGTATATAAAGATGAAATTGAAAGAGTGGAATAGAAGCCACTTCAAGAACATCTTCCACGAAAAAGCTAGAATAGAACAAGATATTCGGGCTCTCAATGGGCATGTAATTGTTAGAGGCATGGATGTAGTTGATTTTGAGAATGAAAAAATTCTCAAAGAAGAACTAGCAGAAATACTGAAGAGAGAAGAATGTCATTGGCGCCAAAAATCAAGGGAAGTTTGGCTCAATGAAGGGGGAAGAAATACTAAATTCTTCCACAAATCAACATTGGAAAATAACAACAAAAAGAGGATTCACGAAATCAAAAAAGTCAACAGAGAAACAACCCAATCAACTTTGGAAGTTAACAAGGAGGTGGTCTCTTATTTCAATTCCTTACTGAATGATGAGTCTCGGATTAATAGAAATATAAGGGACTATCTTCTTGAGGCAATCCCATCCATTATTACAGATTCCCAAAATAAAGCTCTCTTCCAAGAAATTCCCCTAGCTGAAGTCAAAGAAGTTGTATTTCATATGAACCCAGACAAGGCACCGGCTCCATATGGGATCCCCACGGGTTTTTTCCAACACTTCTGGGATATGATTGGCGAAGATCTTGGCTTAGCTATGGAAGAATCAAGAAGAAAAATGACAATGCTAGGGGCTATAAATCATACTTTCCTTGCATTAATCCCAAAAAATAAAGTAACCCAATCAATGAGTGATTACAAGCCTACTGCCCTGTCTAATACAATGTATAAAGTGGTGACAAAGATTATTGCTAATAGGCTCAAAAAGGTGCTCAAGGACATCATCTCTGAGGAACAAAGTGGCTTCGCTCCTAGTAGATCCATAGTTGAAGGAATCATTATAGCACATGAAACAATCCACACAGCCAAAAAAAACATAGAGGCTTGTATGCTACTCAAATTAGACATTCTTAAGGCATACAACATGGTAGATAGATGTTTTCTTCTAGAAGTATTAGGAAAATTTAGTTTTAGCCCAAATTGGGTAAACTGGATCAGCAGCTACATTTCCACTCCAAAGTTCTCAGTTTTGGTTAATGGCACATCAAATGGCTTCTTCTCCTCATCAAGGGGGACTAAGGTAGGGTGATCCTTTATCACTATTTCTTTTCATAATACTGGCAAAAGTGTTGGGGAGAGGGATCCAAAGGTTAAGGGTAGAAGGAAGTTGGAAAGGTATACATGTTGCAAATGGTTTAGATCATTCAACCCATCTACAGTTTGTTGATGATACTATCCTAATGGGGGAGGTAAGCAGGAGGGAGGAAAGAGTGATAAAAAACTTCCTAAACACCTATTGCAAAGCATCAGTGCAAAAGGTCAACTGGGAAAAATCAGAGATCTTTTTTCTAAATACTCAACCAAGCCTTCAAAAGGACATTACAAGAATCCTAAATTTGAAAATTGCAACCCTTCCTGGTCGCTATTTGGGGATTATGTTGTTTGCTGGCATTAACAAAAATTGTTATTGGGACAAACTAATTAACAGCTGCAAGAATAATTTGAGCACTTGGAAAGGTAAATGGCTCTCATCAGCGGGAAGACTCCTGTTAGTTAAATTGGTTTTGTCATCAATACCTATCTATTCAATGTCTTGTCTTAAAATTTCTAAAGTCACTGAGGATACACTCACTCAAATAGCTAGGATATTCTTTTGGAGCAGTGTGGGGGAGAAAAACAAAATCCCTTTGCTTGCTTGGGACAAGATATGCCTCCCCAAGAGCTCTGGTGGAGCTAGTTTACGCCGACTCTCCCTCATGAATCAGGCCACAAGTGCCAAACTGGTTTGGGACATCCATACTAAAGGAAAACAAAAATGTGTTAGAATTTTGACCAGAAAGTACCTTGACTTAGAGGATCCAACTAGAATTCTTACAGTATTGAATCCCCCAAGAGGCTCAGCTATTTGGAACTTCATTCTTGATAGTAGGGACATCATATCTGATCATGTCACATGGGAAATCCGGAATGGATAGAGGGCCTCCTTATGGCATGATTCTTGGGGTGGGAATGAACCAATAAGCAACTCACAAGGGCTGGAAGAGCTAAAAGAAGAAATAATCAGATTATGGGGCAACAAGGTGGCCGATTATGGAAAGGAAGTAAATAATAATGGTCATATAAGTTGGGCTTGGCATGATCCCCAAAACCTTAATGCCCCTTGACCTCAGAAGGTATTGTTGTCCAAAATCCTCAAAGATAGGTTTTTCATCCCATCTAGTGACCAAGATTAGATCAGGTGGTGTGGATCATCAGATGGGACTTACAAAGTGAAGCTTGGTTATAAGGCCAAAGAAATAGCGATAGCTCGTCAAGATTGGCCAAACAAGCTATTCTGGGATAACCATTGTCTACCTAAAGTTGGTTATTTTGCATGGCTAGTAGTGCAAAGACGGATTCTTACAAAGGACAGATTGGCCAAGTACGGGATACAAGGCCCGGGAAGATGTAGCCTATGTAAAAACCACTGGGAATCGGTTGACCACTTGTTGCTTACATGTCCATATGTGATAGATTGTTGGAACCGGTTAAGAAATAAGCTCAATTTCCAAAGCCCAATTCCTTTGGATCTAGCAACTTGGTTCAAAATGTGGCCTCAAAAGAGTAGCAAAATAGTTTTCAACAGCATTTGGCAAATAACCCCCTTATTGGTAATTTGGGAACTGTGGAAGGAAAGGAATAGGAGAATTTTTCAAGGTCAGGAGATGAACAAAGATAGATTATGGGACAAGATGGAAAGAGCAATAGTAGAACTGGTGAATGAGTCTGCTAGGAGAAAGGAAGGCACACATAGAATCTTCACTAGTTGGGATGACTCTTTGATAAAAAATTTCCTGGGTCTAAAACCACCATCCATATGTGGGAGCAGCTCCCTTCAATCCAAGAAAACAGCAAGAGCGTCAACTAAGTGGCAAGCCCCAGATCCCGGTTGGCTAAAAATAAAATTTGACGGTGCCTCACAAGGAAACCCGGGCTCGGGGGGGCTGGGTGCGTAGCTCAAAATTCTGAGGGAAAAGTGCTTGCAGTAAGATCAGTTTCCTTGGGCAATTGCACAAACAATGAGGCAGAATTCAGGGTAGCAGCAATTGGGCTGCAATTAGGTCAAGAACTTATTTTAAACTAGATCCATCTAGAAGGTGATTCCCTCATTATGATCAATGCTATATGCAATGGCTCCACACCAAACTGGAAACTAAATCATTTGCTCCAATAGATAAAAGATTTGGCTTCGGGCTTTACAACCATCAAACTTAGCCACATTTATAGAGAAGGTAACATCGAGGAAAATGTGTTGGCTAAGGATGTCGTGTCAATGGACAACTAGGAAATAAAGGGATCAATGACTAGGATGACAAGATGGCAACTCTTTTATGTTGGCGGCCCCTAAACAAGGTTGGTGACGTCGCTTGGATGTCAGCCTCGTCATGTATGATGATGTAATCGCAATCATCTACTAAAAAGTTCAAAAAAGAAATTATTATTTCGAATGGGCGACGGTTTTAATCAGTTCACACTCAGATGTAGAGGACACCCCATTCCTGAAGCATCATCAACTCGCGTGGTGATGGCGCCAGGTACTTCAGTGTGTTTACGCCAAATGAAAGTTGTATTAAAACCATTAATCGCTGCCTCCATACGACACATAAGCCAAACAAACATTGAAAAGAGGATTCTAGAAGGAGGATAAAGAGAAAGAAAGGCATGGAGACACCACTGGCCCTCGAAACATCTAAGCAAATGCAAGTGTTCCATAGGGAAGTTACGGATAAGCGGATTTTGGGCTTACTTCAATCCACCCACCCACTCATCTTGGTAGTTGTTAAACGCGTTTTGGGACCTCAATTTTTGAATGCTTTCCACAGGGCGAGGACCAACACAGAAATTCTGGCAATGTTTCTTGTAGTTCTTTGCATATGGGTGTATCTAAAGCATTAGGTAAGAAATTGACCCAAATGTGGTTTATTCATACATGGTTGGGAGAGATAGATGCGGCACTGGACAATGTTGATGAAGGTGGAAATATCCCAATGCCACAAAACTACTACATGCTGCATGTGAGGGGCCGCAAGGTCATGAAATTTCCCCTTATTCAAACCATTGACCCAGAAGGCTTTGAGAAGCTTTGGGCAGTAAGAGATAGGAACATTTTTTTCCTTCTCAGAGCAGCAAAGCTGACTACAAACTTGCCAAAGGCTTGGGTAAAGAGGTATATTGAGGATGAAGAATTCGAGGAGAATTTCGATGCTGATGATTTTCAAGAATGGGACCTGGGAGAGGGTGAGGAATGGCTGGAGAATGACCAGAGGGACCTTGAAGAGAAAGCGAAAGCTAAGGCGTATAGAAAGTGTGGCCCAGATTGCCCCACAATTGCCAACTGCAAGGCTTACCTGAAGCACTGCGAAGAAGTGGACGCAGAAGAAGGTATATGAGGTATGGCCAGCTTCTTGATAGATTTGTTTACTTTTGCAGTTTATAGTCCTCTCCTTTGGTTTGTATCTATTGTCTTGGTGTTGTGTTTGTGCATAAGGTTCATCACTAGTTTTTTGGGTTAGTTGGTTTGCCTGTTATTGTTATGGCAGCCATTTTTTGTATTGTAATGTAAACTTTTCTTGGATGGTTCTGGAGTTCAATACTACAGAAAAGACCTGCCAGTCTACCTTTCTTTCTCTTCTATAAATTTTATGATATCAATACATGGGTACTGCCCCTAGCAGTGTTAACCGACCATAAAAAAAAAAGGCTTTACAAAACAAATGGGTTTATAGGCTAAAAGATGAGGATGGAGGTAAGAAAATATTTAAAGCCAAATTAGTTGTAAAGGGATTTGCACAGAAAAAGGGTATTGATTTTGATGAATTTTTTCCCCAGTTGTTAAAATGACTTCTATTCATATTGTTTTAAGTATTGTGGCTACTGAAGATTTGCATTTAGAACACCTTAATGTTAAAACAACCTTTCTCCATGGTGCTTTGGAAGAGGAAATATATATGGACCAGCCACAAGGATTTGAGGTCAAAGGTAAGGAGAAAATAGTGTGTAAATTGAAGAAAAGTTGATATGGATTGAAGCAAGCACCTCGGCAATGGTACTTGAAATTTGATAGTTTTATGGTTGAGCAAGGCTACAACAGGTGTAATTCTGACCATTGTGTTTATTTTAAGAGGTTGGATAATGATAGCTACATTATTTTATGTTTGTATGTCGATGACTTGCTTGTAGTTGGGTCTAACATGGATCACATAAGTGAGCTAAAACAACAATAAACAAAATCTTTTTCTATGAAGGATTTGGGGGCAGAAAAATAAATCCTTGGTATGAAAATTTGTAGAGATAGGAAAAACAAAAAATGTTTTTATCTCAGGCTAATTATGTTGAAAAGGTGTTGCAGAGATTTCATTTGGAGAATGCAAAAGCTATCAGCACACCTTTGCCTAGTCATGTTAAATTGACTAAGGATATGTGTCCAAAGACACGAGAGGAAGAAAAAATTTCCAAGGTACCATATGCTTCAACTGTAGGTAGTTTAATGTATGCCATGGTATGCACGAGACCAGATATTGCACATGTGTAGGAGTTGTTAGCAGGTATTTGAGTCATTCCGGAGTTGAGCATTGGAATGCGGTAAAATGGATTCTCAAGTACTTGAGAGGTACATCCAATAAATATTTATGTTTTGGGGGCTCTAATACTGATTTAAAAGGCTATGTTGACTTAGATTTGGCAGGGGATATAGATACTAGGCGGAGTACCATAGGTTATGTATTTACAGTTGGTGGGACAACAGTGAGTTGAATTTATTGATTGCAAAAGGTGGTTTCTTTATCCACCACAAAGGGACAGTATGTTGTTGCAACAGAGGCGGAAAAGGAGATGATATGGCTACAACTTTTCATGGAGGATTTGGGAAAACAACAAGTTGGAAATTACTTGTTTACAGATAGCCAGAGTGCTATACATCTTGCAAATAATTTTTCCTTACATTCTAAAATAAAACACATATAGTTGAGATATCATTTCATTCGATCGATGTTGGAGGATGGATAGGTCAAGCTGGACAAGATACATACAAATTCCAATCCAGTGGATATGTTTACGAAGGCGATGACAAGGGAGAAGTTGAGCTCCTCTTCAACTTTGGTTGGCCTCCAAGGTTGAATTCAAGTATAATAGAGTAGCAAGGTCCAAGGTACTTATTTCCAGTGGGAGCTGTAAGTGCAGTAGTGTCATCCAAGATCAGTCTCCAAGTGGGAGATTGTGTTGGTGTGGAGCCTGATCAGTCTCCAAGTGGGAGATTGTTTGTGTGTGGTGACTAATCATGCTATACTATACATCCTGACATGTATCCTTGCCAAGGCTCGGGGCTGGCAGCCCCTGAGAAAAAATTTCTTCCTTCTTTTTCACGTCGTCACTGGAAAAAGGAAAAATCAACGAAAAAAACCCAACTTTGTAGAACCCTAATCTGGAAGCTTCTAAGCTTGTTAAAAAGGGGTTCAGATGGGTGTTACAGTATGATGAAAAATGCAATTATTCACAAGATTGTAATAGGTTTTGCACTAGATAATAAAGTATTGGATGGCTACGGTTTGGTGGATGTAGCCCGGATTGGGTGAACCACATTAAATTCTCTGTGTCAAAATTTTCTCTGTTTATTAATTAAATCTGCATTTAATTGTTAGATATATGCCTTTCTAACCCTAACAAATGGCATTTAAAAGCCCAAAATTTAGGATCAAAAGATGAATTTTCACTAAAATCACCAATTTTCAACACCCTAAGCATGAAAGTTGAAAGCATGAATAAGAGGCCAAAGAGAAAAGTTATGTTGCTTCTCCTTCTTATTTTTAATTATTTCTAAGGATTTATGAATCCCTTGATCAAAAAATTAAGAATCTAGGCTAATGAATGAGAGATATATGACTCTCTTACACTTGAAGATCTACAAAACCTAGGCAAGTGTACCTAATGACAAGACTAGATATCTATATAATAATGGGTTTGTCACAATGAAAAGGGAAAATACAGGGTTCATGGAAATATAATGAGGGTTTGAATATAATTTCTTAGTATTAACTTCATTATACCTTTAATGGGAAGGCATGAATATATTAGAAATACCTAAATTGTACATCGTCAAAGTGTGATTCCTTGTTTTATATTTTTATGAATGGATAAGGATAGTGGAGAAGATCAGTGTCTACTCATTGCGATGACATAGTCTAAAAACTATACCAATATGATATTACATCAAAATTCCATTTTATAGGTTTAATAGTAATTTATTATTCTTACAATAATATAAAACCCACATTACTGACTTACAAAATGATATTTTAATTACTAATCCTCTAAAAATACCACATACCCCAATCACTATTTGAAATGGATTATCACCCTCCTTGAAGATGAACTAATCAAATCAACAACTCTAACAACAAATGTGGAAGCAAAGATTTGTTGTCTTCCCTAAAAACTTACTTCTCTCATAGAACATGCAATATAGTGTAGGAGACAATTAAATTTATAAGCATGTATTCATATCATTATTACAGAGAAACTTTGATACAACATACATACTAGAACAAAATTGTAGACTTTACTATCTTTTAGAAATAAATTTACAACATTTAATAAAATTTATCTTTATACTTCTTATTTCTCCAAAAAAAATCCTACTTTTAATATACCAAATGAACATATATTTATAGAACCCTTTTCTAGTAACCAAATCTAAGCAAGAAAACATCTCTTGAACAAATGTAATCAATGTATGATCCACAATTTTTTTGCAAATGGAATGTTCCTAAATCCAATATTCATGAAATATTTTGCAAATGACATGTGTTCCTCAAAGATCCTGAAATCTTCTAAAATATGACTTGGGACAAGATGTGAATTCTCGAGGTCAATAATCTTAATTGTTGCCATAAATTATAGCAAGGACTAATCCACATTTTTCTTCCTTGGGTTTGTGCCAACTTTCATGTAGAATAATTGATGGGCACCATTGGATCTAATTTTGTGGTTGTACAACATTGAGATACATTAATGATGTTTCTAGGTTGTCTAGGAGAGTAGGTGAAAAATGGTAAGAGTTTCATATAATCAAGGGTCAAAGAGAACTTATACCACATGCCAAGGATTGGAGTTCCAAGGAATTGGGGAAGCAAGGGTGACAAGAAAGTCATGCTAGAGGAGATGTGAGATGAGGGAAATTCAACAAGGGAACCCCAACAAAGAAAAATCTTTCGAGATGTTGAGATAAAAGAGTTGGGCTAGGGCTTAACTTGGTAACAAGATAAGGAAATGTCAAAATTATAACTTTGATAATTTATTTAAGGAAATTGGTAGATTTTTGGGCTTTTGGGATGAAGGAAATGGGTACCTAAATAAGGAAAGGAAAAAAGTATGACTAATAAATTTATATAGAGAAATTGGTAGAGGTTTGGGCTTTCTAGGGCAAAGAAAATGGGTACCTAAAAAAGAGAGGCCAAAAATCAAACTCTAATGAATTTTTATAGAGAAATCAATGGATTTTTAAACTTTTGAGGTTTGATTAAAAGAGGTTCCCAATTAAGGAATAACCAAATTCTAACTCCACAAGACTTAGTAACCTTTTGGGAATGCAAGGGATTGGAGTTCGGGGAGTAGCGATGAAGGGGAATAGGTACTAAGAGATGGATGGATGAGGAAGTCCAAAAGTTTGATAGATGCAAAGGACTTGGACTCTTAACAAAATTTCAAGATATGGGGCTCAAGAATGTCAAAGGAATTGTATCAAGGGAAGTGAAACTATAAAAACCTAACAAAAAAAAACACACAAAATTTTAACAAGGACTTGGGAAGGTTTTTAGGATTGGTAAGGAAGGTATGTAGGTATGGACAACCCCAAAAGTCTAAAAGGCTTAAACAAAACACCAAGAAGAACACCAGAAACAACCTAGATTTAGACTTTTTATGGATTTTTTTTCATCTTTTGACACTTAGGGGACCAATTTAGGATGTCTCAAATCATTTATAAATAATGGGTTAAAATATGACTAAGACACACAAAATGGAAGGAATTGAAGCAAAAATGACAACATATTTGAGTCACAACATTTAAAAAATGAAATGACAAAGAAGAAAACAAAAATAATAAACTATATCACCTAAATTAGAATAATCATAGTCATGGGGAGGTTAAATACATTGGGAATGCTTAAACTCAAGTAAAAAAAGGAAACATAATAAGAAAAATGAGGGAAATTGAAGGGTTGTGGTGTTTTAAAGCATGTTCATACATGAGAGTCATCAATTCCACCAAATGTTAAGATTATAGGATTTCCTTACACACTTGCACTTGTGCAATTTGGGTCCAAAAATCTACCAACATGAGCATTGGGTTCCAAGCATTTCATTCATGCTTGCAACATGTAATAGGAAATTTTGAACAAGCATAAAATTTGTGCTTTATAATAACTTCACAAATAGCAAGACACCTCAACAAGACCGTCTTAAAGCATATCTAATTATTTTATAACCTAAATAAAAAATCTTGTCATTAAAAACTGAATGACTAAAAAGATAATGATATTCAAACCTAACTCTGTAAAAACATGAAATATGTAAACTAAGAGAAAAAAATATATTAAAAAAAAATGATCTCAAAGACATGTTATGAAGGCCAAAATAAATTTATCCCACCTTAATAACAAAAAAAAGCCACTTACGACATGAATCACCAAAATAAATTATGAGCCTTGCACAAAAAATGACCTCCCTAATATTGGAAAAACATAATTTTCTTTTAAGGGACCAAATTTTAGTCAAATATTAAAAAATAGTCTAAGAAAATCAACCTTGGATGTTCCCAAAATAAAATAGTTGCATAGATATTCATATTCAATAACTAGTACATCTAGCCGGTATTGGCATGGTGTGATGGTTTATAGGTGGCATTGTTGTTCTTGCCACCAAGGTTCAAACCCCGTTGGGGTGGTATTGTTGAATGGTTGTATCCGGTTCATAGCTCCGGTCAAAAGCGTTTACCCCTTGAATAAAAAAAAAAAAAAACTAGTACATCTAAACATGCAGAAATACACTCATACCCAAGCTAGGATAGATCAACTATAAAAGTGATATTAACATCAATTCCACCTAGGTATGTGCACATGTATCCTTTTCTTTCTTTTATATAGAAGCCTTGACTAGCATAGCTCAAATATTAAGTCATTGTAATGCATTATGATTATATTAGGTAGAGGTCTTATTTAGATAAACATGAGTATCATTTTGGAACTCCTTTGATCACCTAAACATTGCTCCACTACTAACGGGGAATCCATATAATCTTGATGGAGTTATCTTGCATTCCATTCTAGGCACAACTCTACTACTAGCTAGGCATCCATAACCCTAGTAAAGATCACTTGAATCACCCAAATTGAATGAGATATTTTCCTTTTTTTCTTTCTTTTCTTTCTCTTTCTTTCTTTTACTCAATCTACATGCGCTAAATTAGATCACCTGAATCACTATCGAAATTAATTTTTCACCAATTAATTAAATTCATCATTTGAACTAAGTTTTAAAGTTTTTTTTTTGTGAGGATAGGGTAATTTGAGAAGGTTACAAAGTCAAAGTTGTAGAGATTATCTTTAGATTATAGTCTCTACATATATTTCACATATATTTAAGATATTATTGTTTATGTTCATACTTCAGGAATAAAATTAGTATTATTAAATTTGAAACATATTTATGATTTTAAACAAAATAATGACTTTTTTATCAAAAAATTATGTATCTCAAAGCCCATATGTAAGAATAACTAACCAAGATAAAATAACATCAAATGATCATCTTAGATTTTTTTCAAATACTTTGAAACATACGTAATTAATAGAGAACTAACTTGAAAACCATTTTTTTATTAAATTTGGAAATATAAATATTAATAATAAAAATATAATAACTATTAAATGAAACAACACATTGATATGGATGTGCAAACTATTACATAATATGCCACATTGATATTGATATACCAACCATTAAATAATATTAGCAATTATTCTATTAACTATATAGATAAGTGATATACTAAAACCCAAGAAGGTAACTTATATTAATAGCAAGAGGATTTAGGATAATTCTCATCTCACATGGAAGATTGAGATTGTCCTACAATCTAATTCTAACATATCTAAAAGTAAATTATGTTCCTCTTATAGCATAAATTAAAAGAAAATATCACAAACAAGCTACTAGAAACTAAAAAAAACTCCCATTAGTCTTGTGAATGCTTATTTAGATGATTGCAAGCATCTTACAACAATTTTTTAATCTTCTCTATTTTTTGGATGATGTAAGATTGATATGAAGTTGATGCTCTGCATTTAGTGAATGTATTGACCATTTATACATAGTCCTTTATGATCTTCAATTGGTAGGTCCTTTATTTAATGCTCTATTCCATCTTTTAAAAGATTTTTCTTAGGCTTAAGGTTTCCACCTTTAATTCATTTAAAGTTTCTTTTATTTCCTATATATTTCTATTAACAATAATGAGATTAAATCCTTTGAATTGTAACTCGCTAAGGGAATGAAACCTAGAAGGATCCTTATTCCTTTAAAGCTTTGAATTTCCAATACACTCTTGTTACTTGTAGCTATATCACCACCTATTTTGACACAATAAAAACAAAAAATATATAAGAATATTAATAGTTTTACTGACACTAAAATGTGTGTACCTAAGTTATGCTTTATATTATAGAAACAACTTTTATGTACAAAAGGATGTAATTTAATGCCGCTCACCTCTACAATATCGATAACTCCTTAGAAGGATTTCCAATTGTACATGGCCTTCTTTTCTAAGTCTCTAACTTGGTATGACCTCTAAATGACTAAAAAAATTGTGACTAATGATGTCATAATGGACACATGTCAAAATTTAAAAATATGCAAAAAATCTACTATTAGTTTCAATAATAATTCATCCTTTCCCTCGTCCTCCAAAATATTTTAATTTTTCCATTTAGAGTTGTTTAAAAAATACCTCACTATAATCCAAAATAATTCATTTAATGGGAAACCCTTCTATCATACTTTCAAGAATATCGACATCTACAATGTTCGTAATCAGCACTACATTGAATCTAGAGGTATATGTACACCATAGCACCATGTGAGGGTTAAAGCGGGACTAGGAAATTAGGATTAAGTGGAATGCCCCATAATTTACACTAGAACACTAATAGACAAAACATGGACCAATATTTTTTTTGAAATAGAAGCAGTAATACATAACTACACAACAACCCAACATGCACAAGGTGTCACTTACATACCATGATAACACACTTGTCTTTCATACCAAAGCAAAAAATGAGGACATAAGTAGAAGACTTATCTCTACCTTGGGTCATGAAACCAAGGTTGGTATGGAAAGCAAGGCATGGGAGAGAGACATGGTTCTCAAAACCATTGGAAGAAACCTTTTAACCTCTATACTAACCACCCTCCAAATTCCATCAGGCTATGACAACAAGAAGGATCAAAATTGTCATCTCAAACTTTAGGGTCCAATGTGGAATTGGAACTTGTTCCAAAACCTAATTCCTCTCTAACCTCTACCCTTCACCTTTTTTAGTAGACTAGACCCAAAACTAATAGACCTTAAGCTTCTACTCAAACCTAGGACTAGTTCCAAGTTCTACATTATGTTTTATCTTTAGGTCTTGTAACAACATGGTACATCCTTTGAGGACCTTGAGTACACATGAAAACTTGGGAATTTTTCCATGTCCTAAGTTTTCTCTATGACCCATGACCCATGGTACAAAATGATGTTCCATAACAAATTCATGAGATTCAAACTAGCACCGATACTTGGAAGCTTGGTTCTAAGTACCTAATTTGACCCATTCCTCACAATTGGATAAAAAACACTAACTATTATTTCACTATGCACACTTGAGACTTGATCCCAAATCCCAAAATTTATCAAAAATCTTGTAGACTTCCAAGCTAACTATAGTGTAGAGCTCAGACCTAAGCCTAGACCTAGACATAGTTTGAAGTCTACTATGATGTCAACAACTCAACAACACAAAATTCCTTGAGTAGAAAAGTTTGAACTTCCTTGTGGACTTGGAACCTTTCAAATTCCAAGTCTTGGTTTTAACTTGGCACTCGGTCCTTACCTATAAAATAGAGAAAGGAAACTTTGAGGCAAGGAAAACAAGGGATAATTTCTTCACTCAATGAGGCATAACTTCCTCAATTTATGAGTTATTTAGAAATAGTCTGAGGAAAAGGTTTAAGGGATCGTGGGCACAAAAATACCCACATAAAATCCTCCTAAAGGGAATAGATTTGAAGGGAAAATGAGAAAAAAACTCGTATTCCTTAACACAAGGGAAAAGATTGCACAATAGGACATGAAAAAACTAAAATGGAATGTCATGCTCATTTGACACCAACATTTAGATAGACCAAAAGAAAAGATAGAAAATCTAACCATTATGACAAGAAAAAACTCATTCACCCATAAACATGATTATAGAGTACATGATAGAGGACACCAACATCTTAAATTAATCTTTTTTATAATAAAGATAACTATTCCAACATAACAATCTCCTTCTAAACTATGGCTGGACGAATGCCTGTGGCAGACGCGGCCAGGACTGATAAAGTTGGGGATGGTGGTTCTGGTGCGAACCCTAGACTTCGTGGTTCAACCTTTAGGGCCAAATCAAATCTTAAGCTGGGGGATAAGTTGTTTCGTGGCTTTATTCCAGTGATGAAAGCTATTACTGTAAAGCTAAAGGATGAAACTTTAGAAGAAATAAACGAAGAAGAAGCTGAGCTCTCTGAGCGTGGTATCATCTGCAGGTTTCGGGGATTCTGGCCTAGTCTTCCTTAGCTGCACTCTTGGATCTCCAAGGAGTGGGAACCTCTTCTTTCTAGTAATATTCACATTTTCCCTCTAGCCAAGGGATTCTTTATTGTTAAATTTGACAATAGCCAGGACATAAAAACTATATTATGTGATCATTTTTTTAGCTGGGGGGATTAATATCTGCTGATGATCAAACCCTGGCATTCAAATTTTAATCTAGCATCTGAAACCTTTAGTAAAATCTCGATCTAGGTTCGCTTGCCTAATCTTCCCCTCCACCTCTGGAATGATTCTCTTCTCGAGTCGGTTTGGGAAGCTCTTGGGGATTTTTTGTATGTTGACAATGCATCTTCTAATATCTTTCATTCCACCTTTGCCCGAATACTTGTTGAAATTGATGTGTCAAATGGATTGCCTGCTGAAGTTTCATTAGAATCCTCCAAGGGGAATTGGGTTCAATCTCTGGACTATGAGGGATTACCTTTCTGTTGTAGAAGATGCTTTAAGACTGGACATGCTGCTGCTCATTGTGGTTTTGAGAAAAAAATAAAAAAGGAAAACTGGTGGATTGGAGCTGCTCAACATCATTATACTGTTGAGAAGAAATTTGAAGAAAAAAAGAGTTTCTCAGAGGCGGTTGCTTCTTAATCACAGAAATTAGGAGCTGCTCCTTCGGCTTGTCCTTCGGGAGGGGTTGATTCTTCCTCTCACGTTGAACCTCGGTCTAAGTCTCCGTCTGCCTTTTCTGGTGGAGGGGCTTCGATTTCTCTTTCGGCCTACTCTTTGGATAAGATCCAGTCTGCACGCCTGGTCAAGGATGTTTCGCCCAGGGCTGCAAATGATCAAACCTAGGATTGTGATGTGCTGGCTTGGCAGGAAAAGGCAGCACAAGTGGAAGAAGGTTGGACTACAGTCACGAGTAAAAAATCAAAAGCTTTTGGGCCTTCTCTAGAAATGACACTTCGTTCCCACAAGATTAACTCTAAATGTAAAACATGATGTTCTTGGCTTGGGAGCCAGCTTTTTGGTGGTTGCAGGCTGTCCTTTTTTGCAGTCTGGCTTTTCTGGTTGTAAAGGGTTGCAGATCCCTTCAAAATTTGCTTTTCCCCTAATATCAAAAACAATCTCCTTCTAAAACAAGGATCCAATATCAACCAAAAAGAGATCATAATGCAATATCAAGTTAGAGTCTACTTTTCAAACATGGAAGGATATCACTCAAACACGTACATGATATAAATAATAATATTACATAAAGATGAGCCACCTCTAAGGTGGCCCAATAATATAATTGACAATAAGATACATGTTGAGCCAAGAACTCTTCCAACTTCCAATAGATCTTCAATAATGACCAATGGGACATGATACTCACCTCTTCACCATCTTACCATTATCAAGTGTAATAGATTCATGTACCACACTAGGAAACCCTTGAGTTATGGAGAATAAGATCATAGGTATACTGTTTCCATGGCCATATTCACACACATACAATAGTCTCAATAAGGGAAAAACACTCACAAAAGAGCAATATAGATTTATTCTCACAAGCACACAAGAGACGCAAGGCACTAAAACTAACACAAGATTCACACAAGTTGGACTTACACAAAATACACAAGGATAAGGTTTTTCTAGCACAAGATAAAATATGCTCAATCCAATCAACAAGGGAAAAGGGGGAGTATCTAAGACATTGGAGTGGACTTTCTCTCAGTTCTCCAAAACCAAGCAAGAAAGTGAAATAGACCCCAAGGTCTCAAGTAAGCCTACACCTTGTGGATGCTTTTTTCAAAAGAGGTAGTAGGGACACTTTTTCAAAAAGCTTTGTCCACCCTTGGGTAGAGGGAAACTTCTTTGATGTGCTCTACCTACCTAAATTTGTTATTAAGTTTGCATAATTAAGTTCTTAGATTCAAGATTTTATTAGAAAATACACAATGTAAGCAAGCCTTATTCAACTTGTTGTCTTCAACCTCATCCCATGAGTTGGGTGTTTTGACACTCTTAATTACATATTTTAAGCAAGGCTTGTTTAGCACTTTGCCTCCAAATCTCAACCCATGAGTGTGGAAATTGGTCACTCCAAGTCTCTTATGATCATCCCCTATCCTATACAATTTAGGGGTTAATTTTCTTTAAAATTTTAAGAACAATTCAAGGGTCAACTTTCTTCAAATAAGCTAAGAAAAAATTAGGGGCTAATTTTCTTCAAAGAGCCTAAGAATAGGTGTAGAGTGATTTTCTATAAAAATGTGTATTCCAAGACACATATAAATTAAAATACATGGAAACATACATATAATTAATTTTTCAAATTATCTAGGGACAACTATTCTTGGATCTTGAAGCATCCTTCCAAAACAAATTCCCAAATTTTTCAAATTTATAAATTCTAAATTCTAAAAATACCCTTTTGCTCTAAATCTATCCAACAACTTCAAAAATGATAATTTTTTTGAAAGATTTGACATTAGTTAGAGAGATATTTCATATATTTTCAACAAAACTAAAATAGGAAAATTATTAAATTGCAAGAATATCATCTTGTCCTAATCCTACCCAACAACACTCTTTCATGTTCTTTTTCAATTTAAAAAAAAATTACCAAAGTTTTGATAGAAAAAATAATAATTTTCAAAAATAATTTTAAAACATAAGATTTGTAAAATTTACTTTAAAAATCATACACAAGGTAGAATTTACCTAAGAAATTCAATGTAGTTCTTCCACTGATTCCTTATTTTCCAACAATCCAATCCAAGCAAGCAAAATTCCAATCCGCTTTCAAATGAAGGTTTTCAACCAAGTTCACTCTCCAATTTCTCATTTATCGAAACAATACATAATAAAAATAGAAAATGCTTTTTCCCTATAAGAACCCATTGATTCATATTTTTCCATTTACTTTTTAATTCATAATATTTCAAAATAGATACTCCTTGGGAAATAATTTTAATTTCCCCAGTTTACTAATAATTAAACTATAAATGCATTCCACACAATATTAATATTTTGAATGGATTAACAACACTTTTGCACATAACAAGAAATCGCACACAGTATATATATAAAATCACCCAATAAGACACATTCACAAGTCTAACACATGAAGATCCATAATTGTAGTCGATTTGGATAAGATGTTTATGGTTTTGACACAAATACTAGTAAGATTGTGTGGCTAGTAATATCCATGTCAACATTCTCCACTTTCCAACTATTGGTTGGACACTTATGAATTTCATGCACACTTAATCAAATGTTACATGTCTCTACCCAATATATAATAATAATCAAAGTAACTTCAATAAAATTACATAATTAAATAATAAACATATAATATTAAAAAAATCAATTAAATCATTCATTCAAGTAATATAATTACATGCAATTAAATATATTACTTGCAATTAATCATTTAAAGAATAACATTGAAGGAACTAGATCTACCCACCTAGCATATCATTAAATGAAAATGATGAAGCCGAAACACCAATCAATATAAACGTACACATATATAACAGTCTTATATTCAAATATAAACATATCAAATATCCAAAAATACATTGGTATCCAAAAGCAATCTCCAATTTCATAATTCAAAATAATACATTGAATAGTATCGTATAACTCTAATACTTCAAAACACAATGAAGAGAAAGGCATAAATTCCTATGGGGATCACATTAAGTTTACTAATTCCTTCTTATTTTTATTGTCACACATGTTACATCACCACATCCACACATCAACATTTTTAATTTTTAATTTATCCTATGTGAAGTTATCTACATCAAATTCAACTAGTTAGGTGTAGTAGTATGGCTTATTGGCTTTGTCAAATTACAAACTCTTGACATAATATGTCAGATTCTACCAAGGTATGTAACCATTCATTTTGGTCAATTGGAATAGCTAAACATTCTAAATAGCTCCAAAGGATATTCCAATTAGACATAAAATAATCTAACATTTTGGATAATCATTAGAAAAAATAATTGAACTAACTCAAAGTTTATAATAAATTTGAACGTTCCCAATAAATTGATAATCATAAAAAAATTAATTGAGCTTGACTTTTATAAAGAAAATTTTAAAATAAATTTAATTACCTTTTATTCTTAGCTTTTTGTGATAAATATCATTACTCTTATACTTGTTTCTTCTAATGAGTTGTGAAATACTTTAAGTTTGAGGGTTGTCAAATATTTAATATCTTAAACAAATTCTACAAGGTGTTATGGAAAAATAAATTATAGTGCATTATGAGGTGTTGGGAGGGGAATGTAATGGGTCTATAGATTTATATGTGTCTTCAAGTTTTTCATATTTTGGCTCTATAATATTGTCATTTTTCTACAAATTAAAGTTTTGTAATTTTAATTATTATACTCCTTGAATTGAAATCTATCATGACAGACATAGGGGAGAGGGGCCCATAGTAGGGCAAGGAACAGTAGTAGGGATATAAGTAGATATATATGGGCCCCATAGTGGAGCATTTAATATCCACTTGTAAAACACCTTTTTTCCAAAAAGTACACAATCTGATAAATCTTGTGATGCCACATCAACCAAACATGTTCAGGGTACTCACTGCCCTACTATGGGCCCCTATGTAGTTTTACAAAAAGCATGCTGATGTGGCATCATATTTGATGATGTGACCCTAAAAATATTTTTTTTAGGCAAATGAGTTGGCAAGTAAACTACTGTACAAAATTTAGACTTTTTTGAAATCATATGTTATGAAATTCAAAATCCCAGAAGTAAGTTGCCCTACTATGGGCCCCTCTCCCTAATTATTAATTCTTATATGTGACCTTTTTCAAAAAAAAAATTCTATTGCATTATTGTTGCTATCACATTTCAAGTTTATGATCTCTAGCAATATAGGGTTGTGTATCCATTTATGAATTATGTGCGTAGGTACATTATTATTTTCATAACTATTCCAAGAAGATATTAGATGATATTGCCACAATTGTCAACTAAAGTCATCATTTTAATTCTAATTATTATGCTCATTAAATGTAGTAAATCTAGCATAATAGATGCAGTCCTTATTATTTGAGTTGCAAGGAGGTGAATGTACATGGTAAACAAGTTTACATGTGTAATTATAAATTATTGCTTTGGTAATTGTTTCAAGAAGATATTAAGTTATCAAGTGTAATCAAATTAAATACAATTTTTGAGAATATTTCTTATATATGGTTGTATTTTCTCTCAAATTCTCGCATAGATATTATTTAAGATTTTGTGATTTTGTGATTTTTTATTGTGTTTAAATTTTTTCATCAACGTTTCGGATCACAGTCAGTGATCCATCATCTCCTTAGCTCTTTATCATCCTGATGATGGATCACTGAGTGTGATCCGAAACGTTGATGAAAAAACTTAAACACAATCAAAAATCCAGAAATCACAAAATCTTAAACATGATAGATTGTGGAAATCTCATAGCATTAATAGATATTATTTCACAAATTTAGAGGTTTAAATTTTCAAACATGTATAGTGGTGTTGGTGTATAAAAATAATTATGTATAATATTTTTTTTACGGGTTGTGGGGAGGTGAACGTAAATGGGTTTACTTAGCTTATGATAACTATCAAACCATTAATAAGGTTAATCCAATGTTCATTATAGTTTGTAATTTTTTTTTTTTGAACCTAAAGTGAAAAGTCATACCAACGGCTATTGAATGTTAAGTTGGAGTTGTTACCCCACTTCCAAACATTCACATTACTTTTCAAGGTCGTGCATTATCTTATTAAGAGTCTATAGTGATAAAATAAAGGACATGTTTTATTAATCTTTCACTATCAAATTAAAATGCATCAATGGCTTGTGGGGTTCAAGGAGATTAAATTTCCTAGACCTATCAAACCCCAATATCCATACTGGTGCAGATGGCCAAACCTTTGTTGTATCATTGAATTGAAAACTTCGTTTGTCAATTAATGAATCAATTTACATATAAATCAAGGAAGCAAACTTAAATTTCAGTCCACTAAATCAAATTAGTTGATATCTACATTCAAATACATTTAAAATAAATTGCTTGATCATTCAATTCTCAAGAAAATATTATTTACAACTAGAAATTTAAACTAAAATTGTTGCATGAACTCCTCTATACTAATCCTTCACTTTGCCTCTTCCACATACGACCCCTCATCTACAAATATCATCATCCTCACAAAGAGGCTCAATCCTCTATTACTTATTTTGTTTCCTATGTATTTCCAAATTGTCACTCGTACCTGGCGCCATTCTTTTTTTATCTAAACTACATTTTACTCTAGCTATATCTCCTCACCTTCTCGGTAGTGACTTACTAGAAAAATTCACCCTTTCCTATATCGGTCGACTCCACCTTCCTTTCCATCCTTATTGGTAGCTTGTTTTCTTTTCACTCCACACATCCTAGCTTCACAATAGCCAATTCCACATTTTTTGCTTCTATGCTACCCTCCCCTCTGGCATAGCATGTCCCTCCACATCTCTACACCAATTTTCTTTATATAAAAAATGCTCTTTTTTTCCTTCGACTGCAACCCTTCATTTCTTGCAATTTATTTTTTTATCTTTTTTTTTAATTTTCCTTTTGATATGGTGTTTGTTCATTATTTTCTATCCATTCATCTAGATTTTAACTGTAGAGGCAAGGGTTGGGCATTACATGCCTTCAACTTTTAAATATTTATTTAATTATGCCACTTAGTTGTGGCTCAACCCAAACCAAACAACGATACCATCTTCTTCATATGCACCCAAATCTGCATTTCATTTAAAATGGTGCACAAGATATTTTATCTTCTTTCCACGGCCAATCATTAAACAAGAGATATATAAACATTTAACTTGATTGGCATAACCTTCTCAACAAGATCGAGCAAGCATTAAACTTAAAATGAAAATTGATACACAACAATTGTCAATGTATTAAATCGACCACACACCAAAAATATGAAATCAAAACCAAATTGAATAAAACAACTACAAATATGTTTTTTGTTGATGAGGATTGCCAATTCACCCAGGTGCTCCTACATCAAACATGCCGAGTAAGTGAAATGTTCCATGAGTTGGAAAACTCGGGAACATTTGAAGATGTATGGAATGGTGATTCCATGTTTATTTCTAATCCAAATTTCCTCCTTGTTCATGGGAGCCTTTCCTCTTTTATTCTTATGTTCTTCATCAACTTCAACACACAAGCCACTTTTCTCACCACCACATGCTTTTGGGTTGTTTTTTTCCTTTACTGTACTACTACAACAAATTTAAATCCAATCTACCTTCTCTTGAAATTTTCTCTTTGAATTTTTTCAAATCACCATGGTCATTATTTTCCCTTTTCTCTACATGTTGTTTTCCAACACTACAACAAACAATGGAGTTGGATTCTTTAACTTTCTTCTCCTTCTCCTTCAAATAATTTAACACATACTTTTGTCCATCTTTTCGGATAGTGTACACATTCTTTCTACCATCATAAATGGCCTCCCTATCAAATTGTCATGGCCTTCCCAACAACACATGACAAGCACTCATATGCATTACATCACACAACACTACATCCTTATAGGAACTAATCTGAAAATTAATCAACACTACTCACTCACAGTCATCTCATATTCCTTTGTAACCAAGAAACTTTATACGGACTAGGGTGATTACACCTTTTCAAACCTATATTTTCTACCATCTCCTCTAAAACTAGGTTATACCACTATCTATTATAACTTTGCAACACTTAACTCCAGCCTTGCACACAATTCGAAAGAGACACATTTGGGATGGTTCCTCCTCATCGACCTTTCGATTTACCAGCTATCTCCTCATCATGAGAGATTCACCTTCTTTGGGTTCTTCACCTTTTGAGGATGTATCAGTTTCCTCATCCTCTTGTGCCAAGTGGTTTCTTGTTGCACTCTTCTTTTCACCTTCTTGTATTTGCAGACACTCAAAAGTATGATGACCAACTTCTCTACACTAGAAAAATTTACCAAGGAACCCTCTACTACTACTACCACGTCCACTTGCTAGAAACTCTTTTTATTTTGTGTTTTGTCCCACTTCCTTACTCCATTTAGGCTTGGATTCTTCTTCAATCTGCTTTCCTTTTTTGTTGCTCGTAGTCCTTTCTCTATTGCAAATATTCCACAACGTTTGGAATTATTTATTTGTATTCTTATTAGCTTCTCCTCAGCCTTCAATGCATATTGGTATGCTTAATCCACTGAGGTAATCTTTTGCTTGCTCATTTCATCTTGAACAGTAAATCATAAACCATTCACATACTGGGTTGTCTTTTCCCTATCAATTTAATGCTTTCCCGATCAAATGGCCAACTTGTAGAACTCAACTGTGTAATCTTTTACACTCATTTCTTTCTATTTTATATTTTGCAACTTCTTGAATAACTCCATTTTGTAGTCCCCAAGAATCAATTTGTTCAACCTGGTCACCATTGATTCCACCTAGTTATTTTTGGGTCTCCATTTGTTATCTATTCTATTTGCAATTATTTCCACCATAATGCAACATGCCTTTTAATTTTTTTTGGGATAACTTTACCATTTATGGGTCTCTGATTTCTCCAATTTTAAATACTCTTCCAGCTCTCCTATGCAATCAATTAATTCTTCCAAATTTAATGTTCTAGAAAAATTTTGCACATCCATGTCTTGTTGCTCTTCATGAATCTTGAAAGAGCCCTCAAAAATATTTCTTCTCCAACATCCTCCAGTTGTTCATCCTCTCTTCCTTTCTCTTCCAATTCACTTTCTTCTTCACTCACAGGATCTCATGTGCTTCCAATAGCTATTCTTAAGTCATTTCTTATATCATTTCTTATATCTTCTCTTATCATTTCATGAAATTGTCCCAATACCTCCTCTATTCTAGGCATTCCTCTTTGAGATGGTATCTTAGAATTTTTTTAGAATAACTCTAATTAATTCTTCAAAAAACCTCACATTCCAATCTACTCTTCATAACAATCCTCTCAAGTTCATCATCCACAAGTCCTAGTGTAGATTATCTTATGTTTGGAAGTTTGTCTACACACTCAAGAAAACCTACTCTAATACCAAATGGTACAGATGGCCAAACCTCTGCTATGTCATTGAATTGAAAACTTTGTTTATCAATCAATGAATCAATTTACACAAAAATCAGGAAAACAAACTTAAATTTCATTCCACTAAATCAAATTAGTTGATATCTGTGTTCAAATGCATTTCAAATAAATTGATTGATCATGCAATTCTCAGGAAAATATAATTGGAAATATAAATTACAATTGATGCATGAACTCCTCTATTTTAAGCCTCACTCTACCTCTTCCACATACGACCCCTCATCTACAAATATCATCATCCTTATAAAGAGGGTCAATCCTCTATTACTTATTTTGTTTCTTGTGTATTTCCAAATTGTCACTCATACCTAGCGCCACTCTTTTTTGTATCTAAACTAAATTTTCCTCTATCTATATCTACTCACCTTCTTGGCAGTGACTTGTTAGCAAAATTCACTCTTTCTTATGCTAGTCGACTCCACCTACCATTCATTTCTCATTGGCAGCCTGTTTCCCTTTCACTCTACATGGCATGGCTTCACAATAGCCAATTACACATTATTTTCTTCTATGCCACCCTCCCCTCTAACATAGCACACCCCTCCACATCTCTATGCCAATTTTATTTTTATCAAAAATTCTCTTTTTTCCCCTTTGGTCGTGACCCTTCATTTCTTGCATATCCATTTTTGTCTTTTTTTATTTGCCTTTTGATATGGCATCTATTCATTGTTTGTTATCCTTTCATTTGTATTTTACTATAGAGGCATGAGTTGGGCATTACATGCCTTCAACTTTTAAATATTTATTTAATTACGCCACTTAGTTGTGGCTCAACCCATACCAAACAACAATACCATCCTCTTCATATGCGCCCAAATCTGCATTTCATTTAAAATGGTGCACAAGATATTTTATCTTCTTCCCACAACCAATCATTAAACAAGAGATATATAAACATTTAACTTGATTGGCATAACTTCAACAACAAGATAATTTTTTTCAATGGGAATTAAACTTAAAATGCAAATTGATACACAAGAATTGTCAATTTGTTAAATCGACCACACCAAAAATGTGAAATCAAAACCAAACTGAAGAAAACAACTACAAATACTTTTTTTGTTGATGAGGATTTTCAGTTCATCCAAGTGCTCCTACATCAAACACGTCGGGTAAGTGATATGTTCCATGAGTTGGAAAACTCAAGAACATTTGAATATGCATGGAATGGTGATTCTAGGTTTGTTTCTAATCCAAATTTTCTCCTTGTTCATGGGAGCCTTTCCTCTTCCATTATTCTATTCTTCATCAACTCCACCACACTATCCACCTTTTTTATCACCACATGCTTTTGGGTTGTTTTATTTTCCTTTACTGTGTTGTTGCAACAAATTTAAATCCAATCTACCTTCTCCTATTGAAATATTGTCTTTGAATGTTTTCAAATCACCATGGTCATTATTTTACCTTTTCTCTATATGTTGCTTTCTAGCACTACAACAAACAATGGAATTTGATTCCTTTATTTGCTTCTCCTCCTTCACATAATTTAGCACATAATTTTGTCCATCTTTCCAAATGGTGTACACATTCTTTGCACCATCATAAATCACCTCCCTATAAAATTGGCATGGTCTTCCCAACAATATATGACAAGAACTCATAGACATTACATCACACAACACTTCATCCTTATAAGAACCAATCTAAAAATTAATCAAACATTGCTCCCTCATAGTCATCTCATATTCCTTTTGTAACCAAGAAAATTTATACAAACTAGGGTGCTTACATCTTTTCAAACCTAGATTTTCTACCATCTCCTCTAAAACTAGGTTATCCATACTACCACTATCTACTATAACTTTGCAACACTTACCTCTATCCTTGCACACAGTTCGAAAGAGACACCTTCTTTGGGATGGTTCCTCCTTGACCACCTTTGAATTTACCAGCACTCCTCATCATGATACATTCACCTTCTTCAATTTCTTCACATTTCATGGATACATCCCTTTCCTCATCTTCTTATGCCAAGTGGTTTATTGTTGCACTCTTCTTGTTGCCTTCTTGTATTTGTGGACACACATAAGCACAATGACCAGCTTGTCCACACTGGATTTACATTTACCAAGGAAACCTCTACTGCTACTACCACATCCTCTTGTTGGAAAATCTTTTTATTTTACACTTTGTCCCACTTCCTCACTCCATTTGGGTTTGGATTCTTCTTCAATATTTTTTCCTTTGTTGTTGCTCGCTTGTCCTTTCTCTGTTGCAAATATTCCATGACTTCTGAAATTATTTATTTTCCTTCTCATCAACTTATCCTCAACCTTCAATGCATATTGGTATGGTTCTTCCACCAAGGTAATCTTCAGCATACTCATTTCATCTTGAATATTAAATTATAAACCATTCACATACCGGGTTATCTTTTCCCTATCAATTTCATGCTTTCTCGATCAAATGGCCAGCTTGTAGAACTCCTCCATGTAATCTTTTACACTCATGTATTTCTATTTTAGATTTTTCAACTTCTTGAATAACTCCATTTTGTAATCCCCAAGAATAATTTTTTTCTTCAACCTAGTCACCATCTAATTCCACCTTGTTATCCTAAGGTCTCCATTCGTTACCCATTCTCTTTTCAATTCTTTCCACCATAATGCAACATTCCCTTTTAATTTTGTTTGGGATAACTTTACCCTATGTGGATATATGATTTCCTCCAATTCAAAATACCCTTCCATCTCTCCTTTCCAATAAATTAATTCTTTTAGATTTAATGTTCCAAAAAAATTGGTGCATCCATCTTGTTGCTCTTCTCAATTATCGAAAGAGCCCTCAAAAATATTTCTTCTCTAACATCCTCTAGTTGTTCATATTCTCTTCCTTTCTCTTCCAATTCACTTTCTTCTTCACTTGTAGGATCTCTTGTGCTTCCAATAGTTATTCTCACCTCATTTCTAATATCATTTCTTATATCTTCTCTTATCATTTCATGAAATTGTTCCAATACCTCCTCTATTCTGGGCATTCCTCTTTGAGGTGGCATCTTGGAAGTTTTTTTAATAACGCTAATTAATTCTTCAAAAAACCTCACGTTCCACTCCACTCTCTTTAATAATCCTCTCAAGTTCCTCACCCACAAGTCCTAGTGTAGACTGCCTCACATTCAATGGTCTGCCTACACACTTAATACAACTTGCTTTGATACCAAATGGTGTAGATGACCAAACCTCTGCTATGTCATTGAATTGACAACTTTGTTTTTCAATCAATGAATCAATTTACACATAAATTAGGAAAATAAACTTAAATTTCAGACCACTAAATCAAATTAGTTGATATATGCATTCAAATGCATTTCAAATAAATTGATTAATCATGCAATTATCAATAAAATATTCTTTACAACTAGAAATTTAAATTACAATCTTTGCATTAACTCCTCTATTTTAAGTCTTCACTCTACCTCTTCCACATATGGCCTGGTGCAGGAGCACTTGCCAAGGTGCCAAAATACAAGCTTAGTTAGAAGTTTTGTTTTAAAAATCTTTTTGTTGTTTTGGTAAGGTCTCAAATACCTATTAGTTTGTGTTTTGGGACCTTTTGGTACATTTGGTAAAAGTTGAATAAATTGGGAAATCTTTTTGTGGTCATTTCCTAAGCTTTTGTAAAAGATTGCAAAACACACTGTGTTTTACAATAGGAGGTTTTTGACCGATATTTGGCTTGGAGAGGAAACCTAACCGTTTTCAAAGTAATGTAAAAGTTATTTCTCGACCTTTGAAGGAGGTTGGAGGATTTTGAGCGTGGCAGTTTCGTGAGAGCAAGAAGAAACAGTGATTTTTGTATGTAAAAAGGACTGATTTTCTATTCTTGGCTGCGTGCTTGCTGTTAAATGGATTAGACAAGGCATTTAGTTAATTTTTTAGCATGTAGAGAATCCTTCTAAAGCTTTATATTGGACTTTTTAGACAACTTTTCTATCGATGTCTTTCATTTTGTAAATTTTGTGTCTTTTGTTTTAGTTTTGTTTTGATTGGTAAATTCCAAAAAATGGAGTTTTGAGTTTGTTTCATGTCTGTACCAGGAAGTATGGGTGTTGTGGAAGCAAGGAAAAACTCCAACCTTGTAAATAATGTAGATATAGGGTCAGTAAAAGGTTCAAGAAGCATGGTTATAATCTTTTCCTAGGCGAGCAGATTATGCCCGGTTAGGAAAGACAATGTAAAAACTTCTTCCAACGTTGCAGGGGTGTTGGACCACTGGATACCTAGGGTGTGAAAAGTTTGTTGGAGACCTTAAAAAGGTCTGACAGGTGGCAGGAATCATCACCAAGTCATCTAGAGGCAGAAGGAAGAAGATAGTCCTCCTTGTATCGAAGAAAAGGCTTAAAAAGCCCTAAAATTCTCAAAATCAAGAATAGCCCTGTGTACGGCCAGAGAAGGGCTGAAACCACTAAAATCTTGAAGTGCTCCAAAATTGAGCTAGGGTTCCTTCTTTGTGGTTATGGTGTTCGTTGAGCAGGGAGGAGTATTAAGCATTTGTTTTGTTTGAGGAGACCTAATTCTAATAGCCTTTCCAAACCCTAAACTAGGGTTTAAGGAAAGTGATAGAAGAATGGAGTTTTGTGCTTGGGAAGGAGCCATTCCTAGACTATTTTAAAACTCTAAAAACCTATGTACACCCCTGAATGCAAGTTGGGAGACATTAGAAGTTGACTAGTCTTTATAAGGTTTAAGGGCTAGATGGAGCATGTGTGAAAAAGCACCAAGAACTGATTGGTAGCAACAAATTAGTGATGATAGTAGGGTTGGAAATGAACCAGGGGTACCTAAGCTAGTAGGGGACCTATAGGTTGAATGGTGGATGAAGTGACACCTTAGGATTTCTCAAGACAAGGACTCAGAGCATTGAGATTGTGATTTTCTCAATCCAACCTTGTCTCTATCATATTGGTATCAGAGCCCAGCTAAAGATTTGGGAAAGCAGCTTATATGTCAAAGGTTGAATCAAGTGAAATGCCCAACATGGTGACAAATGCATAGTTATCCAAGAGGGTTGAAGAACAAGAAGAGGACAACAAGTCCCTGAAAGAAAGAATAGAGCAATTGGAGAAGGCATTGAACAATGCAAGGTTGGAAGGAGGTGCCAAAGGAAGAAGAGGTTGCAAAGGAGGACAAGGTCCCTGAACCTGACCCTATTTTGGAGGAGGAGCCTTTCTTGAAGGAATTAAAAGCCCTGAGTGGAAAAGGACTTGAGGGTGTACCACTATTCCATGGAAAGATGGATCCTGACTTGGTCATTAACTGGATAGATGGAATGGAGAATCACTTTGAATTTGATGGAGTCACTGAAGCACAGAAGGTGAAGGTTGAAAAATCAAGGCTGAGAGGATCAGCTTTGACATGGTGGAAATTTGTCTAGACTGAGAGGGAGAAAGAAGGCAAGTAGCCCATATCAACTTGGAAAGGAATGGTTGCTAAGGTAAAGGAAGCCTATATGCCAGATGATTATGAGATCCAACTTCACAAGAAGAGGTAGAGTTTAAGACAAAAAGACCAAGATGTCAACACCTATACTGAAGAGTTTCAGAAGCTTTGCTTGAGATCAAATGCAGCAGAAGAGGAGAGCCTGAAAGTGGCTAGGTACCTTAATGGTTTGAAGTGGAACATACAGGAAGAGATGGCTCTTTTGAGTCCCAAGACAGTCCACCAATGTTATCAGCTGGCTATAAAGATTGAAGAGAGGAATAAAAGGAAGCATGATCAGTCCTCCAAGGGCAGAGGTAGAGGCAGAGACCAAAGAGGACAGCATGGAGGTTACCAAGGAAGAGGTAATGATCAAAGAACCCAGGGAGAATCTAAGTTTACTGAGCATGGAGGTGAAACATCTTCAAGAGGAGGATTTAATAGAGGAAGAGGACCTCAAGGAGGTTCAAATAGAGGAAGAGGAGTAGGCAAAAGTAACTCCTATTTTTCCACCATGAAATGTTACCATTGCAATTAGCTAGGTCATCCAGCTTATAGATGCCTGGAGAAAGCTTCTTCATCTAGCAATGAGAAAAGAGTAGCTTATGCACAAGAGGACACCATGAGTGTCAAATCACCTGAGATCAGTCATATAGAATCAGAAGTAGGTGAAAATCTTATGTTTAACAGGGTTTTGATTAGACAACCGATCAAAGAAGAACCCAAGCAAAGGAGAGCTTTGTTTAGAGCAAGGTGCAAGATATTTGGAAAGGTATGCAAGGTCATTGTAGATTCTAGTTCTACAGATAATATCATCTCTAAGGAGGCAGTAACTAAGTTAAAATTGCAGAAGGTACCTCATACCAATCCCTACAAGGTCACATGGCTGAATAAAGGGCAGAGTGTTCTAGTGAATGAGCAGGTTATAGTGGAATTCTCAATTGGAGGTTACAAAGACAAGCTGATTTGTGATGTACTACCCATGGATGCATGCCATCTTCTTCTTGGCAGGCCATGGCAATATGACAGAGGTGCTATATATCATGGAAATGAGAACACCATTGAATTCAAGAAGGATGGAAAAACTTTTAAGTTGCAATCGTCATTAGAAGAAGATGAGGTTCAATTAAAGGTTCCTAACATAACGTTGAGCAGTGGCAAGGAGTTCATCAAGGATCTACACCAAGGGAATGAAGGTTATGTGGTCCTAATGTATTCCAAAGAGAAAGAAAAGGCTGAGAAGATAGTCATACCTGAAACAATTCAAAGGCTGCTAGAAAAGTACAAGAGCATAGTGAGTGATGGAACACCTGCAACTCTACCACCAAAGAGAGCAATAATTCATCAAATTGACTTCATACCTGGAGCTTCATTGCCTAACAAAGCAGCATATAAGCTTACACCTGAGTAGAACCAAGAGGTGGCTAGGCAAGTGGAAGAATTGTTGAATCAAGGTCTAATTCAAAAGAGCATCAGCCCATGTGCAGTCCCAGTAGTTTTGGCAACTAAAAAAGGAGGTAAATGGAGACTTTTTACTGATTCTAGAGCAATTAATAGGATCACCTTTAGGTATAGATTCCCAATACCTAGGATTGAAGATTTAATGGATTTCCTTGGAGGAGCATAGTATTACACCAAGTTAGATCTTAAGAGCGAGTATCATCAAATTAGAATTAAGGAAGGTGATGAATGGAAGACAACTTTTAAGACAAATGATGGCTTGTATGAGTGGAAAGTGATGCCATTTGGCCTCTCAAATTCCCCTAGCACATTCATGAGACTAATGAATGAGGTACTTAAGGATTTCACAAGGATTTTTGTGGTAGTCTACTTGGATGACATACTAATTTTTAGTAAGACAGCATAAGAACATTTGAAACATGTGGAGATGGTTCTAAAAAGGCTGCAAGAAGAACAATTGGCAATCAACCTTGAAAAGTGTGAGTTCTTCAAACAAGAACTTGTGTATCTAGGCTTTGTAGTATCCCAAGGAACCCTGAAGATGGATCCAAGTAAGGTGGAAGCCATCCTAAACTGGCCTACACCAACCATAGCAATAGAGGTAAGGAGTTTTCATGGTTTAGCTCAGTTTTATAGAAAATTCATCAGGAATTTTAGTGGTATATGTGCACTAGTGCTAGATACTATTAAAGGTGGTCTAAAAGCAAAGTTTAAATGGACACAAGAAGCTGATAAAGGGTTTGAAAAACTGAAACAAGAGGTAGCAACCCAACCTATACTTTTGTTGCCTAGTTTTGATAAGTTATTCACAGTTGAGTGTGATGCAAGTGCAGTAGTAGTAGGAGGAGTCCTTAGTCCAGAAGGTAGGTCTGTAGCCTTTTTCAATGAAAAACTCAATGAAGCCAAACAAAAATACTCCACCTATGATCTGGAACTTTATGCTTTAGTGCAGTCCCTTAGGAAGTGGAGGCATTATTTGTTACCCAAGGAGTTTGTGGTCTTCACAGATAACCAGGCACTCAGTTACATCAACACCCAAGAGAAGTTAAGCAATAGACATTTGAAATGGATGGAGTACATCCAAGCCTTTACATTTACCATTAAGCACAAGAAGGGACAGCAAAACAAGGTGGTAGATGCATTAAGCAGGAGAATGTTGACAGTCCAAGAGATATAGTTGAAAAGCATTGGATTAGAGAGTTTCAAAGACCTCTATGGTGAGGATGAAGATTTCTCAGAAGCCTACAAGGTATGTTCAGATTTTGAAAATCACTTTCATAGTCAATATGTTGAGTATACACTACAAAATGGATTGTTATTTAAGGGTAATCTGTTATGTGTCCCAAGAGGATCAATGAGGGAAAATCTGATCCAAGAGAAACACAATGGCAGTCTTAGTGGGCATTTTGGAATAAATAAAACTTTAGAGCTGGTACAAAGATTTTATTACTGGCCTAAGTTGGCAAGAGATGTTAGGAAGTATGTAGAACGGTGTGTTGTTTGCATGAAATCCAAAGGGGGAGCTAGCAATGTTGGGTTGTATCAGCCCCTACCTATTCCTTACCGACCATGGGAGTGTGTGAGCATGGATTTTGTGGTAGGTCTTCCTAAGACCAAAACTGGTTTTGACAGTATTTATATAGTTGTGGACAGATTCAGCAAGATGAGTCACTTTATTCCTTGCAAGACTACACATGATGCAAGTTATATTGCCCATCTCTTTTTCAAGGAAGTTGTAAGAATCCATGGATTGCCATTGAGCATTGTATCAGATAGGGATGTGAAATTCATGAGCCATTTTTGGAAAACACTGTGGAGCAGATTGGGTATAAATCTCTCATTTGGATCAGCTTACCATCCTCAGACTGATGGTCAAACAGAGGTGGTTAACAGAGTGTTAGGTAACCTATTGAGGTGCTTGACAAAGGAATATGGACAGACATGGGATATGGTAATTTCTCAAGCTGAGTAAGCTTATAATGACAGCGTAAATAGAACTACAGGGAAAAGTCCATTTGAAGTTGTGTATGGGATACACCCAAGAGGAATTTGTGAGCTCAGAGACCTTGGATCTTAGGAGAATAGGAGTGGACATGCAGAAGATTTCACTCAGACCATGAAGGAGATTCATGAGCAGGTTAAGAAGATAATTACAGCAGCAACACAAAAATTGAAAGATAAAGTTGATGAGTCAAGGAGAGATGTGCAGTTTGTAGTAGGTGATTATGTTATGGTTCATCTGAAAAAATCAAGGTTACAGAAGGGTATGTCAACCAAAATGCAGATGAAAAGAGTAGGACCATGCAAGGTGTTAGCTAAGTATGGGAATAATGCATACAAGGTAGAGCTTCCATCAGATTTGGGTATATCTCCAGTCTTTAATGTTGCTGATTTGATCAGGTATAAGGGGACAGTCAGTGATGAAGCTCAAAACAGTCAAGAAATCTTTAAGGATATCAGTAGTATACCCCTTCCAAATCAAGAGAAACCTCAACCAGAGAAGGTCTTGGAGTCCAAGGTGAAGAAAGCTACCAGACACAAGGCATACATGGAGCACCTTATCAAGTGGAAGGGCAAGCCTGACTCAGAGGCCACATGGATACAAGAAGATCAATTTAAGAAACTTGGCATTGACTTGGCAATGATCCATCTTTCCAGTTCTTAGTGTTTGTGCTGAGAGGGGGAGAATGGTGCAGGAGCACTTGCCAAGGTGCCAAAATAAAAGCTTAGTTAGAAGTTTTGTTTTAAAAATATTTTTGTTGTTTTGGTAAGGTCTCAAATACCTTTTAGTTTGTGTTTGGGGACCTTTTGGTACATTTGGTAAAAGTTGAATAAATTGGGAAATCTTTTTGTGGTCATTTCCTAAGCTTTTGTAAAATATTGCAAAACACATTGTGTTTTACAACAGGAGGTTTTTTACCGATCTTTGGCTTGGAGAGGAAACCTAACCTTTTCCAAAGTAATGTAAAAGTTATTTCTCGACCTTTGAAGGAGGTTGGAGGATTTTGAGCGTGGCAGTTTCATGAGAGCAAGAAGAAACAGTGATTTTTGTGTAAAAAGGACTAATTTTCTATTCTTGGCCGCGTGCCTGCTGTTAAATGGATTAGACAAGGCATTTAGTTAATTTTTTAGCATGCAGAGAATCCTTCTAAAGCTTTATATTGGCATTTTTAGACAACTTTTCTATCGTTGTCTTTCATTTTGTAAATTATGTGTCTTTTGTTTTAGTTTTTTTTTACTGGTAAATTCCAGAAAATGGAGTTTTGAGTTTGTTTCCTATCCGTACTAGGAAGTATGGGCATTGTGGAAGCAAGGAAAAACTCCAACCTTGTAAATAATGTAGATATAGGTTCAGTAAAAGGTTCAAGAAGCATGGTTATAATCTTTTCCTAGGCGAGCAGATTATGCCCGGTTAGGAAAGACAGTGTAAAAACTTCTTCCAACGTTGCAGGGGTGTTGGACCACTGGATACCCAGGGTGTGAAAAGTTTTTTGGAGACCTTACAAAGGTCTGACAGGTGGCAGGAATCATCACCAAGTCATCTGGAGGCAGAAGGAAGAAGACAATCCTCCTTGTATCGAAGAAAAGGCTTAAAAAGCCCTAAAATTGTCAAAATCAGGAATAGCCCTTTGTACGGCTAGAGAAGAGCTAAAACCACTAAAATCTTGAAGTGCTCCAAAATTGAGCTAGGGTTCCTTCTTTTTGGTTATGGTGTTCGTTGAGCAGGGAGGAGTATTAAGCATTTGCTTTGTTTAAGGAGACCTAATTCTAGTAGCCTTTCCAAACCCTAAACTAGGGTTTAAGGAAAGCAATAGAAGAATGGAGTTTTGTGCTTGGGCAGGAGCCATTCCTAGACTATTTTAAAACTCTGAAAACCTATGCACACCCCTAAATGCAAGTTGGGAGACATTAGAAGTTGACTAGTCTTTATAAGGTTTAAGGGCTAGATGGAGCATGTGTGAAAAAGCACCAAGAACTGATTGGTAGCAGCAAATTAGTGATGATAGTAGGGTTGGCAATGAACCAGGGGTACCTAAGCTAGCAGGGGACCTATAGGTTGAATGGTGGATGAAATGACACCTTAGGAGTTCTCAAGACAAGGACTCAGAGCATTGAGATTGTGATTTTCTCAATCCAACCCTATCTTTATCACGGCCCCTCATCTGTAAATATCATCATCCTCACAAAGAGGCTCGATCCTCTGCTACTCATTTTGTTTCCTACGTATTTCCAAATTGTCACTCATCCTTGGCACCACTCTTTTTTATCTAAACTACATTTTCCTCTATCTATATATAATCACTTTATTGGCATTGACATACTAGCAAAATTCACTCTTTCCTATGTTGTTTGACTCCACTACCTTTCCTTCCTCATGCAGACTGTCGTCCTTTCACTCCACATGGCCTAGCTTCACAATAGTCGATTCCACATTATTTTCTTCTATGCTACTCTCCCCTCTAGCATAGCATGCCCCTCCACATCTCTATGCCAATTTTCTTTTTATCAAAAATGCATTTTTTTCCCTTTGGTTGCGACCCTTCATTTCTTGCATATCCATTTTTTATTTTTTATTTTCCTTTTGATATGGTGTTTGTTTATTGTCTGTTGGCCATTCATTTAGATTTTTCCTATAGAGGCATGTGTTGGGAATTACATACCTTCAACTTTTAAATATTTATTTAATTATGCCACTTAGTTATGGCTCGACCCATACCAAACAACCATATCATCCTCTTCATATGTGCTCAAATCCATATTTCATTTAAAATGGTGCACAATATATTTTATCTTCTTCCCACATCCAATTATTAAACAAGAGATATATAAACATTTAATTTAACTTGATTGGCATAACCTCTGCAACAAGATAAAAGTTATTTCAACACGAATTAAACTTAAAATACAAATCGATACACAATTGTCAATTTGTTAAATCGACTACACACCAAAAATGTGAAATCAAAACCAAACTGAATAAAACAACTGCAAATATGTTTTTCATTGATGAGGATCGCTAGTTCTCCTAGGTGCTTCTGCATCAAACACGTTGGGTAAGTGAAATGTTTCATGAGTTGGAAAACTCATGAACATTTGAAGATGCATGGAATGGTGATTTCATTTTTGTTTATGATCCAAATTTTCTCCTTATTCATGGGAGCCTTTCCTCTTCCATTCTTTTGTTCTTCATCAACTTCAACACACAAGCCACTTTTATGACCACATGCTTTTGTGTTGTTGTTTTATTTTTCTTTAATACGTTATTGCAACAAATTTAAATCCAATCTACCTTCTTCTCTTGAAATCTACTCTTTGAATGTTTGTAAATCACCATGGTCATTCTTTTCTCTTTTCTCTATGTGTTGCTTTGTAGGACTACAACAAACAATGGAGTTTGATTCCTTTACTTGCTTCTCCTTCTCCTTCAAATAATTTAACACATACTTTTTTCCATCTTTCTAGATGGTGTACAAATTCTTTCTACCATCATAAATCACCTCCCTATCAAATTTTCATGTCCTTCTTAACAACACATGACAAGAACTCATAGGCATTATAACACACAACACTTAATCCTTATAGTCAATCTGAAAATTAATCAAACACTACTCACTCATAGTCGTCTCATATTTCTTTTGTAACCAAGAAACTTTATACAGACTAGGGTGCTTACACCTTTTCAAACCTAGCTTTTCTACCATATCCTTTGAAACTAGGTTATCCGTACTACCACTATCTATTATAACTTTGCAACACTTACCTCCAGCCTTGCACACAATTTGAAAGAGACGCCTTCTTTGGTATGGTTCCTCTTTATCCACCTTTGGGTTTACCAACACTCTCCTCATCATGAGAGATTCGCCTTCTTTGGGTCCTTCACATTTTAGGGATGCACCACTTTCATCATCCTCTTGTGCTAAGTGGTTTATTGTTGCACTCTTCTTGTTACCTTCTTATATTTGTGGACACTCATAAGCATGATGACCAGCTTCTCCACATTGGAAACATTTACCATGGAACCCTCTACTATTGGTACCACATCCTCTTGTTGGAAAATCTTTTTCTTTATGCTGTGTTCCACTTCCTTACTCCATTTGGGCTTGGATTCTTCTTCAATATGCTTTCCTTTGTTCTTGCTCACTTGTCATTTCTTTGCTACAAATCTTCCATGACTTCTAGAATTATTTATTTTCCTTCTCATCAACTTCTCGACCTTCAATGCATATTGGTATGCTTCTTCCAACTAGGTAATCTTCAACATACTCATTTCATCTTGAATATTAAATCGCAAACCATTCACATATCGGGCTATCTTTTCCCTGTCAATTTCATGCTTTCCCAATCTTCCATGACTACTTTTCCCTATCTTCTCAAGTGGACTATAAAAAAATTGGCACAAGAACCTTAACTTTTGTCAAAAATAGGATCACAATTTTTCAATATAAAAAATCTACAACTTTTAAAGAAAAACCTATCACAATTTTTAAGTGTAACTTGGTTGTAATTTGTAGAACTAAACTTTAGCATAATTTGTAGAAATGGTAGATGTGATTTTGTCTTTGAACAAATCAATCACAATTTACAAATAAAAGTAATCACCATTTTCAAACAAAGACATAAAATTTGCAATTTTTCATTGAATTTTTCACCAAAACAAACTCCACAATTTTTCTTTGAAAAAAATATTTTTTAAACAATTATTGGCATGTTTTTCACCAAAAATAAACCCTTGATTTTAAGACAAAAATGAGTTGTGATTTGAATGAATCCATGCATAATTTATAGAAAAAGAAATGGGCATAACTTGATTTTCAAACCCTTAACAATTTTCTTCCAAAAAAATTATCTTGTAGCCTCCCCCAATAGTCACAAATGAAAAAACTCATTTTCAAATGACCCCTTGGTCTGGTACCATGTTGTAAAAAGAAATAGAACACAATATTATTTACTAGATATCAAGATAATGATTACAATGAGGTTTGTCTCTTTATATAGAGTCTAGAGATGAAATGGATAAGCATAACACGTTAATGAATAAACATTCCAAATATTAAAATGAAAATAAAATTAAACCAATAAAGTCGCTAGGGTGATTATTACAAAGGTAAGCCTTTTCTAAAATTGAATTGTAGAGATTCTCAATACATCCTTCCAAAATTAAAAATATAAGACTCGATAAAATATAAATCAAAGTTATTTTGTGCCCAACCAAAGCTATAAATTAAAATTGAATAACCTCACACATAAGCATACAAATAGCAATTTCAAAATGTCTCACACATTAATTTATAGTCGACTATAAAATTAAGATAATATATTATTCAATCATTTTCAAAATCTAAACAGTGTCTTCAAATATTCTTCTCATGGAATTAATTAAAAGAAAAAGTTGTATCACTGACAAAGAGAAATAATTTTCTTCATATTTCCTAGTCGTATTTTTAAGGTGCCTTGAGGTCATGTAAAATCATAACATATTTTCAAGGTGCTTTGAGGCCCTTTAAAATCACAAAGATAGTTGTGAGAATGGGTAATATTGATATGAAAATTTAGAGAATATTTTGGTTGATGAATTTTTAAAAATAATATTAGTAAGTCTCTAAAACAACTAAATTCTTATACTTCTAAATAGTAATTTTTTCTAGACCTCTTTGCGATGTTGTGAATATATAGAACTAATTTGGTTGTGTCAATTAGCCCTTATTTTCATACATCTTTTCCATAGATAATATATGAGATAGCAATATTTGTTGAGGTAGAGCAACATTTAAAAGAAAAAAAAAAGACTAAAAAAAATTAATAGGACATGAATAGGGTATTTTAGCTATTTATTTTTATACAAGGGAAATATCAAGAAAGAAATATAAATTCTACTAAATTTGAATATTGAATAAATTAGAATTGGACAATAGATTAGTTGAGTTATGAAACTGCTTCTAGAATTCAAAAATATTCTATAAGGATGCACAAAAAACTTCATAAAAAAATTTCATTTTATAAAATTAAAATATCAAGCTAAAAATTAATAATAAAACAAGAAATGAAAATAGATTAGTCAAACCTTGAAGCTTGTTTCTAGAATTCAAAAATGATATTGGATGATGTATAATACTTTTCATAAACAACTAATAACAACCATATGGAAGTAATTTCTTCCATTTTATAAAATTGAAATATTAAGCCAAAAAATTAATCAGAGAAAAAGGAATTAAAATAGATTAGTCAAACTATGATGCTTGCTTCTAGAATTCAAAAATGATTTTTGAAGATGTATAATACTTTTCATAAACAACTAGCAACAATTATGCAAAAGTATTGCTTGGTCTATTGTTTGTAGACAGAGGAAAGATTATTCTTCTTCCTCTTCCCAAACTCATACTCGAGTTGTGAGTGAAAGTTCTATTCACTCTTGATGTGGGTTATTTGTTTTACTACTCTAGCATTATAAGTGGCATGTTTAAGGCATGTTTTGCTCTACATTTGAGGCTTTTGTTGTAAAAGGGTTCAATGCTCTAGTTTGCTGCTTATTTGATAAAAAAAACTATGCAAAAGTAATTTCTTACATTTTATAAAATTAAAATATCAAGCCAAATTTGATAATAGAAAAAAGAATGAAAATTCTATAAAATTTCAAATGCCATGTCAATTTTCCTATTATTTCTTCTTAGCTCTTGTTCCATGAGGTGGATGACTACCTTTCGCCTTGTCATCCTACTGCCCTCTCTTTGGCTGCTATCAAGCCCTTTGTGGTGGTTTCCTCTATTGCTTCCCCTTGCATTGGGAATATGGATGATATTAATGCTTGGTTTGTTGTTTACAGATGGAGGAAAGATCATTCTTCTTCCTCTTCCCAAACTCATACTCAAGTTGTGGGTGAGAGTTCTACTCTCTTGATCTAGGTTGTTTGTTGTATTGCTCGTGTGTTGTAAGTGCCATGTTGAAGGCATGTTTTTTCTCTAACTTGAGGGTTTTGTTGTAAAAGGGTTCAACACCCTGGTTTGTTGCTTATTTAATAAAAAACAACTATGCATATGTAATTTATTACATTTTGTAAAGTTAAAATATCAAGCCAAAATTAATAAATAGAAAAAAGAATGAAAAATTCCATAAAATTTCAAATGCCATGTTGACAATTGCAACATAAATTTCCATGCTTGAATATGTTTTCGTATTGTAAACTCTTTCCTTCTCTTCCTTGCATCAAATGTCGTTGGAGTCTCTTTTCCAAATATAAGGAATCTTCTCACACACAAGTTTGAAATTTTCCTCACATGTTTGGAATGCTATGAAAAAACTATGGATTTGGTCATTCTTTTGATTGTATAGATCAATGTCCTCAACCCATGTGGTTTAGTGTAGGATTATCATATATGAGACACCCTTGTGAATAACCTCTCTCCCATTTGTTAATATTATGTAACTTGATTAAGTATTGATTGATAAAACTAAAATCAACCTTCTAAGCAAATAAGTTTTGAGGTTTCATGTCTAATTTTTGCTTTAAAATTATATAACCAAATATCTCTTATTTAGAGAGTAATCAATTATTTATCAAACCAGACATTTGAATTAGAACATAAATAAAAATAATTCATTACCCCACACAAAAACAAAAATTTAAAAACATTGACATATTAAACTTTGCAAATGAGATAATTAATGATTCCCCCTCCTTTCGTAGAGAAAATCTTCAACATCAACATTAATCACTTCTCTATTTTACTATTTCAAATTTGATATCATTAACTGCAAGACAAAAATGTAATCAATAGCTCTATCAATATGCTTCATCTCATCTTCCTTTTTCATCTCAGAAACTTAAGAATGCAACCAAATTTGCACTTGTGTAGCAACAATTTTTAATTGAAAACATCCCTCAAATTTGAGCCCTTCTGCTTGGTTTTTAAGAAGTTTGTCTTCATTAGATATGAATACACTATCATAAAGTTGTAAATACATCCTAAATCTTTGTTGAACTAAAACCCATATTGAAATTCCTTAAATGTCGTAGGAAGAAATGTAACCAGCTTAACAACTTAGAGCTCACTAATGTACCTTTAAATTGAATCTCCTTCAACCATGCCATTGGAATTATTTTCATTTTAATAAATGATGAAAACAATTAAGCACTTTAAAATAATCACACTTACCACTGCTTAAAATCAAGATTAACAATTTCAATCATTTTCTAAATTTCAAAAATAATCTATTACAATTCCTTTCTTTTTTTCCTTCTCAAAAATAAACCTTGTACAAAAATATGATTTTTTCTTGTGCATGTCCACAATTACTTGCTATTAATCTTAATTAAGTTACAAATGTATCCAACACGAAACTTGAAAAAATATAGAATAAAGTAAATAAATTTTAGAAAATATATTCTACCCAACTTGCACATCAATATTTGTTGAAAAAAGTAAGTTAAACTTTGTGGCCCCGTGGAGAGTACTATTCTAGCAATGCTTGCTTGCCTAGCTAGCTAGTGAGCTTGACTTTATTATGTAAGTAGTAAGAGTGGCACTCGTGAGATAAACATCTATAGAAACCACCACTAGTTGGGGTTGAAATTACTCTTCCTAAGCAATCACTACTCTAGCTTTTATTTCAATTTTAAATTTTATTACTTGATGCATTTAAGATATCTATACTAATTATATTATTTGACGTTTTTCCACAAAAAAGCAAATTAAATTATGAGCAATACAACTTTTTAATGCAAACAATTTGTGCAAAGTTAGAAAAATGCAAAAACTAGCAATGTGACCTCAAGCCCTTCTTTACTAAATTATACTTAATAATTTTAAATTATTCTTATTAAGTAGAAAATATTTATTATTACAAATAAGACAACTTTATTTCTCACTATTACTAAGTGAGTAGATTGTCATCTAGAGGTAAGGTACAATGATGAATACAAATTTTCATGTCATTTACAAGCAGTTTGTAACTCCTAACACAACTATTTTTTTTTTGTTTTAAATATTCAATGTTTTTGTGGTAATATTAGGGTGCAAGGCCAAGGGCTTTGCAAGTTTTTCCATGTAATCTTAATTTTAAATGATGCATTTATGCAATTAAAGTAAAATCTCAAAAGAGTTTTGTAAAGAATAATCAAAGAGATTATAAGACAACTATTGCTAATCACGAGAGATTTTAGACAACTATTGCTAATCACGAGAGATTTTAGGCAACTATTGCTATCAAATGATTGATGAAGATCTATTAAAAGAGAGAAGATACATAATTTGGATTGGGGGCTTGTGAAATTTTGTTTTATATACAAACAAAATTGGTAAACTCATTATATTGTAAAAGCACCACCTACTTGATTATTGTATTATGGTTTATTGTGATTTTTAAAATGTAAATCTAAAAGCCAGCTTGCAACTAACACCCTCTCACTTACACTGTCATGTCTACCAAAGGTTGGTCAATAGAACAACCACCTCTTGCACATCACTAAGGCCCTGTGGTTGCAATTGTTGAAAATAAAGTTTCTACTTGAGGTATTACAAGTGCAATGATTTAATGGTTCTCATGAGATTTGGCAAAAAAATTGCATGAAAGATAATTGGACAAGCATACCAAACTAGAATGGAGGCACTTATTAAAAATGTGTTCTAATATATATAAAATAAAAATAAAATTGGTTTGAAATTTGAAGACAATCCATCATTGGGTGGCATAGATTTTCCATAATCCATGTTGTATTTGCAAAAGTGGTTCTAAAATAAACTACTTTTTTTTCATCATTTTGAATTGTACTCAACAATCCATCATTAGGAAGAGGAAGAGGAAGAGGAAGAGGAAGAGTAAAGAGAAGAATTACAAACAAGATCTTAAAAGGGGGGTTAAAGAGGACTAAACCAAAAAAAAACATGGAATATGTGAGGAAGATAGGTGAAGAGAGAAGTTATGATAGAACTACAAAAAAAGTAATGAGTAGATAAATAAATGTCACTAGATTATAAATACAAATGTATGAATAAATTTAAATAGATAAAAGAGTATAATTTAAAGAATAGTTAAACTAAGAACAAAAATAAAAATAATTAAACTGAAGTTAAGAACAAAGTAAAAAATAATTAAACTGAAGTTGAGAACAAAAATAAAAAATAATTAAACTAAAGTTAAAGAACAAAAATAAAAGTAATTAACAAATCTAGACTAAAACAAGGAAAAAATATATAAAATAGAAATAGATTTATTAAAAAAATATGATTTGATAAAAAATTATAAAATATAAGTTAAAGGTAATGTATAATTGACTAATGATTAATAATATTAAATCCATAAAAACCTATAATCCAATAATTCAAACTCAAGAACCTTGCAAAATTGAATTAGATCTATAAAGAAAATATAATCAATATAGTTATGTAATAGACTCCATATGTAAATATTTTTACATAATCATAAATCAGATCTGAAAGAATTATGAAGAAAAAATGAGTACAAAGGGAAGTAAATGAAAAAGAATAAAAAGGCATAAAGGTGAGGAAAATGTATAATTGACTAGGGATTAATATAAAAACAAGAAATCAGAAGGCAACAAAAATTGTAAAGCATAAATTTTAAGTAAAAAACCATAATAATTAAATGTCAGGGAACCCAAAGCCCAAGAAGGTTAGTAAGCGAAGCAAGAAAGGAAAAGACACCAAATGAGGAAGGAAAATTCCAAGCAAGATAAACAAGGCCAAAAGGAAAGGCAATAAGAACTAGAGGGGCATAGAGGGAGGTTAGCAAGGGCAACCAAGTTGGACTAAGATGCCAACATTCATCTTGATTAAGATTGGAAGGGTGACTCAATAACAATGGCATCTTCAAGTTTTCTCTTTTAAAACAAAAATGTTCTTTGATCAAAACTTGATGTTCTCATGGCAGAATTGGCCACACAATTGTGTATGATGTGAACACTATGTGCTTTAATCTCAATGCTAAGAGATCTACCCATTTTTCCAATATATAGAATCCCACAAGAGCAAAGGATCTTGTAAACTCCCAAATTCTTTAAGGCTTCTGTGGGATCCTTAGTAGAAGGGATAGTTTTTCCAATGTGGAGAGGAGTTTGAAGGTGCAAAGGACTTATTTTACAAAGGATTCTATAAATTTCGGTAGCCAAACCTTCAATATAAGGGAGGGTCACAACGGCCAATGTATCAAGAACAATATGATTAGGTTTGCTTAAGGCAAGATTTTTGGCATATGTTAAAAGCCTGAAAGATATGTTTGTTGCAATATCCATTCAACTTGAAGACATGGAAAAGCCGAGCAAACTCTTGGTTTGTGTTCTTTATCACAAATAAAGATTAAGCATGGTTTGCTAATGTCTTTAAGACACTAGCTTAGAGGGCCCAATGGTGGTGTAAAGAGGCATGCAAGTAAAGGTCAATGTTGGTGGACTTTCTATAAACACTAAAAACAAGGGAGCCATCTTTACTCACGATGTGGATATCAAGAAAAGAAAGTTAATCGTTACTCTAGGGTGAATTAGATGCAATCCACCATGTCCAAAGATTTAAAAGAATGGAAAAGTTAATTTTCTTAGAGTTTGCAAATTTACTCCTCTTAAGGTGTTTTTTTCAAATACAAAAAGTTTTTAAGACATTCGGAGAGACCGAAGAATGACTTAACAGGAAATCTTTTCTCTTTAATGCAACTAAAGTCTACAATAAGTATAAACACAAGTTTCATATTTTCTATCAAATGAAGTATAAGCAAGAGCCCAAAACACTTTGATTAACGGCTGCTTAGGTGCTAACGTATAGAATACAAGTAAAAAGGCTTTAAACAGAATGTATTGAGTTGATTACTTCTCCATTAGAGCTCATCCATCAAGAAATAACCAAAGAAGCTATGGCTCACAGGCATTACCTATGTTAGATGACATCAAGAAGAAACAATATGGTGCATCTTTTCTATTGAAAAGCAGCTAATATTTTCTAGGTGTACGTAAAAAACAGATTATAGGAGACCCTTTGGTGTGCCTTGCAATGGAAAATGACACCGGGTGAAGAAAAGTGGACGATTAGAGACCACAAGAGACGAATGCCAAACTGTGGAATTTTTTAAATACAAGAGACCTGAATCAAATTATAGAGATAATTCTTCTTTGCAGTTGCAAGAACATAATAGTTCTTCTAGTATAAAACTACCAAACACAAGAATTGCTTCTAAAAGGATGTTGAAATTGATGCAAATGCAGAGGATGCTTGCTCTATTTGCTTGTGAAAAGATGATCTCTCAAATGTAGCACCCTTGTTTTTGTTGAAACAATGTAGACACATGGTTTCAGAAAAGAATGTAGTAATATCAAACGCATATTAGTAACTAATTGTAAGAGTCCTGACTGGGTAACCAAACATGTAGGTGGATGTACCCGTCTTGAAAACCAAGCTGTTTCACTTATTCAACACTATCTTTTTAAAAATGTCATGTCACACCAACGTTTGGCCTTTACAAGATCCAGTATAAAGCACAAAACTGTGACAAAATATGCTGTATGGTGTAAAGGTTTGTGACATAACGTAATAAGTTTTTAAATATAAAGAAGGTCCGATCCTACTTTTCACTCTGAAAATAGCTGTCATTCATTGCATTTACATTAGTAGTATCTGGTAACCATTCAATACTAACTAAATAATTCTGTCTAGAAAATTGACACAAAAATAACCTCAAGAACCCAGAAATCAAAATAAACAAAATTTAAAACCATGAAATAAACAAAAAACTCAATTTACAGTTCAAAATATCAGCCATAGATAAAACCACGGAACAATTCCTTCAGTTAAGGGGTAACAACAGAATTGTTTAAGAATGAAGTAAAAAACAAAAAAAAAATTATACAGCAAAATACAGATTTCCAAAAAAAGAACACTGAAACCATGGCAAGTGACAAACCATGGCAAGTGACTTACCTCAAGATTCTGCACAAATTGTACTGCTCTGTTAACAATGCTAAATTGACCAGAGTTGCAAGAAAAAATTTATAAAACCTACCAAAGCGGATTTTTTTTATAAAACCATTACAGGTGCTGCTTCAATCTATTCACAGTAAACAAAGGTACATCTAAAAAATATCGATGTTTTAGAGCTACTAGAATCTTGTGCTTGAGACTAGAGTTTTGCAGCCCTCTAACCAAAAATATTGGTTGCAGGTTACAATTTGTTTTCAGACATGGAGCAAGGAATGTTTCAACTGCCTGACAGTTGTTTTTTCCAGCATGAGACAACATTCAGGTTGAATGCTGCTACAAAATATAGCCTCATCAGCTAAATATGAAAAGAATTCATTATTCATTTATAAGGCCATCCTTTCCTCTCAACACCCGGTGATCAACAAGATAAACATGAAACTCTGAGAAATCATCCAAACCAGAAACAAGACATGGAACACGATCTCCCATATTGTGTTGTTTGAAATCAAAATCATATGAAGAATTATCAGAAAAAATAAGCTAAAGAGTACAAAAAAATTCTTTTAAATCAACCCCATGATCATCAAAATCTCCTCATTCTTCTGGCAAAAGCCAGAGTTTAAAGCAAACAAATGAAGTCAGGGTGCCACAATTTACCAACCTGTACGCACTGAATATTTTTGTTTAAAAATGTTGATACCACCTAAGCATAGTCTAGGATTTTCATAGAGAAGTAGATGCTATCACACAGAAATTTGGCTTACAGTGGCTTGTGCAGTGTCACACAGAAATTCAGCTAATGCAGCATAAGTTTGTTGTTATTATTCCAATTTCAGGTAATCAAGACAGTTTACCAGTGATGAAACAATTTTTCCTCCAAGAAAGGAGTGAGTTTTGCAAGAATGTGCCCATGAATTGCCTTGCCTATATGGTAAATAGCAAGAACAGAAGCCAGTGGAATACACAAACCACCCTCTGTTTGAGAAGCTTCTGAGGAAGGCCATGGAAGAACGGTGATCTTGGCATTCTATGCCTCGTCTCCAACTTCCAATACATGAATGAGGTCAAACACAATAATTTTATGCATGGTGAAATATGCACCCATTTAGTAATCACTGGTTACCCATATGTATTTAACTTGATTAAGATGCCAAATTTATTGAAAAATTTAGAACCTCAGGATATTTCTAAATGATCGTTAATGAGTTTATTGAATCTACTGGATTGGAACACTTTAGTAGCATTTAACACTTTTACAATCATACAGATACTAGATTTCTACCCATCCATATCGTTGAAGCTGACGAGCCATATATGGTTGAACCAAATCTTGTCAAGCTGTTTGTGTTTAGAAAGTTTAACTGTTTTTCAATAGTGTGTAGTATTAAAGAAATATACCTGATTATTGATCATTGATGTTGCTGAACAATAGATAAGCTTACATATCCACTTAATAATTGATTTCCTTCCATTTATTGTAGTAAACTCACTATATACGGCAAGGTACAGTTTAGGGAGGAAAGAAGCAGTATCAAATAAAACTATAAAATTCAATTATCTAGCACATAACAAAGTTGATGGTGCATACGATGCAGGGATTGCAAGACATCAAAAAAACAGCATTACAACATTTCATAAATGCTGCAAGAATACAAATGAAATAAAAATAGGATACTCTGAACTGGACTCACTGATTTCCAATCCGCATGCATATCTTGAGAACATATCTTAAAGTTCTGAATCTTCCTAAAGAACTAACAATAATGCAAAATTGAAGTGCATGCAATTTACACAAAGCTACCTAGGCAATTATTTTAGTAGCATTTAACACTTTTACAATCATACAGATACTAGATTTCTACCCATCCATATCGTTGAAGCTGATAAGCCATATATGGTTGAACCAAATCTTGTCAAGCTGTTTGTGTTTAGAAAGTTTTACTGTTTTTCAATAGTGTGTAGTATTAAAGAAATATACCTGATTATTGATCATTGATGTTGTTGAACAATAGATAAGATTACATATCCACTTAATAATTGATTTCCTTCCATTTATTGTAGTAAACTCACTATATACGGCAAGGTACAGTTTAGGGAGGAAAGAAGCAGTATCAAATAAAACTATAAAATTCAATTATCTAGCACATAACAAAGTTGATGGTGCATATGATGCAGGGATTGCAAGATATCAAAAAAACAGCATTACAACATTTCATAAATGCTGCAAGAATACAAATGAAATAAAAATAGGATACTCTGAACTGGTCTCACTGATTTCCAATCCGCATGCATATCTTGAGAACATATCTTAAAGTTCTGAATCTTCCTAAAGAACTAACAATAATGCAAAATTGAAGTGCATTCAATTTACACAAAGCTACCTAGGCAATTATTTCAGTTTCTTTCCCAAGTTGGGGTTTGAGGGCAAAGTCCTCCTCTTCTTTAGGAGTGTGAATGGTAACCAAGTCAGGCAGTGGCGTCATAGGACCCTGCTTTCCCTTGGGATCCCAGTCCAACATTATTTTCACTTTAATTCCAAGGACACCCTGCAAAAAAGTGCGTAACATTTGTAACTCATTTTTCTTGCAGCAAACTTGCTTTCAAATTGCATTTCATAAACCACGTAAACTTCACAAATTACTATCCAGTTCCAACTAACATTTCCAACTGCCTTTGTTAAAAGACAGAAAAAAAAATAAAAATTAAAACAACCTAGAAATTTTACTGTATATGCAGCAGTAATTAGGGATAAATGTATGAGAAAATCCAATCGGGGAAAAGGTATCTAATTCATGATGTTTTACACAAGGTATTTTACATTCACATTACCTTTCGGATGTAAATTTCAGATCATTACTTTTCTAAAACAGATTTGCAGCTTTGCCCAACAAGCAAGGGCTTCAATACATTAAAAGCCACTCTTACCTGACGCAAAAGAACATGTCGCACTGCCTTGTCAATGTATTCATTGACTGGTTGACCGGAAGATATCATATATCCATCCTTGAACTTCATTGATTTTGCACGCTGTGCCCTGAGTTTGCCACTAACTATAACCTGAAAATTATTGCCCGATCACTAAAGCCCACCAGCGAACACTTGTCTCGAAAATAGTTAAAAATCCGTACATGCTAAAATTAGAGGGTGATTTGTTATAGGCAAGGAAAGTACCTCACAACCCTTAGCACCACTTTCCATGATGAACCTAAGGACACCATAACAAGCCCTACAGGAATAGCAATCATACAGTTAGCTTAAAATGGAATTTATCCCATCTTGGCAAATGAACTTTAACAAATAGTAATGGGGACAATTTGCATAGGGTTGTAGAGACCAAAAAGTTTCTACCTTCTGACAGCAAGCCCTCCAAGCAACTTGTAACGCAAGGACTCGGCTTGTGCAATTGCACATAGACCCCTGTTGTTCACCTTCTCTGCATAAAGCTCAACAGTGTTCTCCGGAAAATTGAACCTTTTTTGCACTACAGAAGTTAACTCCCTAATCCTCCGCCCCTTTTCACCTGAGGCATTTCAGGAATCAGAGTTAAGCTTTTCAAATAGTAATTAAATAAACCTCTGAAAAATTTTGGCTTGCTCGGGTTTTGAAAAAAATCCCCTTACCAAGGACATTCTGTGTACGAGTAGCACGAATGATGATCTCCGTTCGCATAGGAGTCACACGAACCTCCACACCTGAATATCCATCCTCTGCAAGCTCACGTGTAAGAACCTCGTTCAGCTCAGCAAAAAACACGCCATCAGCAACAAACTGCAAGCAAAATGAGAAAATAAAATTTAGAGCCACAAACCACAGGTTCCTCAACAAACAAGTACTAGCAATAAATTATAGTGCCTGCTACACGATGTTTATCTTTCCACTTTATATTGGCATCATACTTCTGATATTTTACAGATATAACATTTACAAATTATCTTGACAAGAAAATAGAGAAGATTTGATTGAAGATCCTAAAACATACACATAATTTTAAAGATCATTTAAAAAACAAGCTCTTGAACATTAGCTGTGGAAAACATTTCCAATTCAAGCCACCTACCTATAAAATAAGCTCATCACTTAGCAGATTAACACCCAGAAATGATTCTAGCAAATGCATTGCAACAGATCTGAGCCCATATTCATAAAACTCATAAGAAAGGAAGGCTAATCCAAAACTAGACACGCTAATATCTCAATCCTTGATAAAAATTTGATGATGTCGAATACCATATGAAGCCCAACCAGGATTTAATGTCTAAGTAGATGTTACATATGCAACCATAGTAAATCAATGCAAAACATTGTGCGGTGGGGGTGGCAATGAAAGCATACCTTTCTCTTTTTGCTCATCTGAGTCGCCATGGCTTATCAACAAATATGGAGCCTAGGCACTTGCTGCACTGCAATAAAATTTTAAGCTTCCGCTCCACTCTGAACGACCCGCGACTGATAAAGAGTGAAATGAAAAAGGAATCAGATCGAAATAGGTTAGGGCTTCCTTTTCCAGTTAGGGTTTTACAATTAGGGTTTGCACGAAAAGATACTAGAGTATGTTTATTAAAATGAAAATTACGCTTAAATACTAATAATGAAATTATATTTTAACATTACGGCATCCTTTACCCTACGTATAATTTTTCGCTTTTCATTTTTTATTTTCGTTCCGGGGCGTTTAAATGAAAATGGGAGCAACGGAGGCATTAAATGAAAGAGGGATTTAAAAATATTTTTCCAGCAAATTTCGCTCATTTTGTCAATGTAATTGCACACGTTTTTTAATTATAAATATTTAAATTTTTAGCTATTTTTATGTATTAGAAATTATTAGCAATAAATATAATTCAATTAATATATAATATATTTTTATATAATATTTTATATTTTTTAATATATTTTTTAATAAATTAAAAAATATTTCACATATTAATTATATATTATGTTTATATTTAATTACTACTTTTTATAAATAAATATATACTATATAGAATATTTATATTTAATATTAAATTATTATATAAATAAATATAATTTATTTTTTTAATAAATTTAATATACTTTTAAATAATAGATTTTTTTTTTATTAATAATAGTTCAGCAAATTACAGCAGATTGAGAGAACATTTAGTTCTCAGAATAACCCACAAACACTAAACCTCCAGCTTGTTACATAGACATTAAACTTTCAGCTTGCAACAAAGAGCAGTCATGAGAATGAAAGAAGTGACCCTAGATGCCTCAAAACAAAATATAACAACACCTCTTGTTTTGTATCACATCTAATTTATGTTGACATCATAGTCAACACATTCAGCCTCCTGTGTAGTTGGTTGCAAATCAAAGACAGCCCCTGAGAGCCGCGCAACATTAGAGATCCCTCTTGACTTAGGTTCAGCTTTATCACTCCCAGCAGCCACCTTATTGAAGATTTTATGGAACACACTTAACACGCTAAGGAAAGTTTTTGAGTCAGCCTGGTTATGATGCCATATGAGCCCATGCTTGACCTCCTCCTTGTTCACTAATACCCCCCATCCTTTACCAGCTTCATAAATTTGTCCAATGAGGATTCCATAGACATCGTGACCTGCAAAACAATAGAGAAAAATGTGAGTCTCTTAGTAGACTTAGTAAGCCTCCTGGCACTCCCCTGAAACTTCTCTTCATTCTTAACTTTCCATAAAAACCAAAGGATTTCAGTAGTGAGAAATCCCAAAAAAATTGGTATTCATTAAGTAGTTTTCTAGAATTAAATAAGATCCCATACCAGTTCAAAGTTCTGTTTTCAGTTCATATTGACATGTTATTACAAAAAAAATTCCAAACCTCTTTAGCATAAAGACAGTCAAAGAAAATGTCTAAGAATGTCTCAGGAGTCCTGCATAGACTACAAATATCCACATCAGCTTGATTAATTTTTAAAGGGATTTTCTGTAACAAAATTTGCCATCTAAAACAGGCCTTTTTAGGCTCTTTTACATTCTTGCCAAATAAAGGAGATATTTTTTTGCCACTTAGAATCATCAATATTCAACCCCCAACATTAATTAACATGCTCTCTAATTGACAAACCTTTCACTAATTCTTTATACATGATTTTAGCCTTAATCTCAGTCAAAGGGGTACCATCACTCCAAATCAAGTCAGCATCAATGGCACAAGTTACATCAGAACTGTGAGGGAAGGAAATATTTTTACAAGCTTCAACTAAAATGTTATAAGTCCTAAGATTGGACAGATCCAGATTAAATTCTTTACCCAACTTGCCCATGGGTTTTAGACGACCATTTTCAGCAATATCATGGAAAGTATGAATACCTACCAGATGCCATCTTTTAGCAGAGCAACCTTGCAGGAGTGCAAGGGGCTTATCGTTGTAAACAAGGTTCCACCAAGGAGAATAGTAAGACTAGCACATGGGGTTATTATTAAAATAAATATTACAACATTTGAAATTCACTTTGTGTTTAACTGATTCCCAGGCCATCCACAAACTTTTGAAAACCATTGATCCAGCGGGGGACATGGGATGATTGTTCAAGAGAATATCACACAAGGGTAACTTTTTCCACGACTTAGCCTGCTTAGGCATGGCATGAAGGATATTGTTTCTAATCAAAACCTTCCATGGTTCCTCACCTACCATGGCTTTAGCAATCCATTTCACCTCAAGTGTTGTACCTTGAATTTTAAGATCTTTGAGACCAAGCCCCCCATCATCCTTAGCCATACAACACCACTCCCACTTAATCAAGTGTCTCTTTTTCTTGCACTTCCCATCAGACCAGAGGAAGCCTCTAATTCTTTTTTGGATTTCATTAATCTGATAACTTCTGAAGAACCACACCGAAGCAAAGTATATGCTATACGATGAGGGAATCTTCTGGTAGATTTGAAATCTCCCTGCAAAAGAGAGGTACCATCTATTCCAAGTATCCAGCTTTTTCAAAATCTTCTCACTTATCCAAACTCAAATTTTTGAAGCCACTTGGGTGGGGAATCATTCCATCCAAGAAAATTAGATTTAGCAATAGAGATTTTAGCACTAGAAGCTTGACAAAAAAGATCAAGCTTTCCCATGAGGGTATCCAAGTTTTTTTCCTCTAACTCCACAAAAATAGTAGTATCATCCACAAATTGGATATTGATGAGTTCATTGCGGTCCGGCAGCGTGATCCCCTTGACTTTGGGGGAATAAGAATGATCTCTTAACAAATAATGCAGGGCATCAGAGGCTATCACAAAGAGCACAGGTGTGAGGGGGCACCCCTGTCTAATGGACCGACCAAGGGTAATGTCCTCAGAGAGTATTACATTAATATCAACTTGGGCACTAGCATCCTTAAGCAAAGTTTCAACAACATTGCAGAATTTATCAGGGAAGCCAAATGCTTCCAGCATTGATCTAAGGAAAGACCATTCAATTTTGTCATAAGCTTTTTCAAAGTCTAAGAGCAACATGGCAAAATTTTGATTGGTTTGTTTGGACCATTCCATGGCCTCCCAGCTTGTAATCAAGTTCTCCAAAATATATCTCCCTTTGATGAAACCCGTTTGAGTACTGTATATGAACCCGACAGAATATCCACAAGTCATAACGCAAGGACCTTAGCCAAAATTTTATAAGAAACATTAAGGAGGGTTATAGGCCTCCAATTTTTTATTAAATTCTTATCACCCCCTTTTGGTAGGAGCTTTATAATGCCTTTGTTTATATTTTTCCCCAACGAGCCTTTCTCCAAGGCCTCCTAGTAAACCTGAAGTAAATCTTCACTTATCCGATCTTTAATTTTTTTATAGAATTCCGCAGACAACCCATCCCATCTTGGAGACTTATCATTTTGTAGAGAATTGATGGCCCTTAGAATTTCATCTTTACAAATATCAACAGCCAACTTGGAGGAGCTGTCTTGGTTGATTTTCTTGGGGATAAGCCCTTTTACAAAGTCTCTGGCAATTCGGTTGCTCTCTTGATTACCTTCTGACGTGAAAAGATTTTGATAGAAGGCTTGGAACTGATTAACAATCTCTTCTTGAGTGCTCAGAACCTTTCCTTCCTCCCGGATCTAGCCGATCTTCTCTTTACTACCTTTTTCTCTTATGAAGTTAAAAAAGAACTTGGAGCCCTTATCCCCATGGTTTAGCTAGTTGAGCTTCGCCCTGATCTAAAGCCATTTTTTCTTGGCCACCTACGGACACCTAAGGTCATTTTTAATTCTTAGAAGGTCATCACTGAGTCTTATGTTGGTAGGATCAAATTGGATTTTACCTTCAGCCTCGACCAGCTTCTCATTAAGCTCATTTTCAGTTTTCCTAGAATCTTTGGCTTTCTTCTTCCCAATGGTTTGAAGTAGCCTTCTCCAACACTCAACATTTTGATCCCACCTCGAGATAGCACTCATATCCTTTAAAAGCCATTTATTAATTTCTCTGAAACCAATAAGATTAAGATTTGTCAGAAGGTTCTTGAATCTAGAATCCAATAAGGATGTTATTTTTAGAGCAGCCAAGGAGGCACCCCCATGACTCCAGCCCCTGGATATTCCAAGAAATAAGATTAAGATTTATAGTCACTGGTCATGGGGGTGCCTCATTGGCTGCTCTTAAATTGTTCAAAGCATTTGGGCCAACTGTCTTCTAACTCTGGTCTTTTGTGAGTAGGAGACTAGATTATTAGACTGGTATTTTTCCTTTTGTGTTTGACCACTTGCATGCTTTGGCTACCAGAGATTGGGTCTCCATACTTTCATGGCCTTCCAGGCCCTTTTTTTAGCTTGTGAATCTTCTGAGTTTTACCCTTGATGGTATTCTCCTCAACATCTCCCCCAGTATCCTTCATTGCATCAAAGGTATCAAAAGGAGCAATGGTTGGGGAAAGTTTGGAATTCAGGTTTGTAGCTAGGGATGCATTGTTTTCAACCTTATTATGGGAAAGTTGGGTAGACTCCATCTAGAGAGGGTCCTCCACAACGTTTTGGGTGTGTCCTAAAATAGCCTCCTGACCAAGTTCAGACTCAGGCTGACACTTAACATTGCAGATGTCCAGTTGATTAGGAACCAAGGGGGGCTGGGTTGTCTCTTGCTTATTGATTAATGGCATAGCAGATTGAGGAACTCCATCAATCGAGGTAAAAATAGTCAGTTCCTCCACATTTGAGGGGGATGGAACGAAGGCCCCAGACCCCCAGAGTGCCCAAACAATTGAGCATTGCCCTTTTGAGTGTTAGCCATGTCAAAATTTTCAAGCTTTGTAGTACCATCAGTTTATATCATCTGCATCATAATGGTTTGATTAGGGTTCTTTCAACTGGAGGGCGAGAGGTGTTTTTCTTTAATTCTTTTTCTTAAGGATTTCATAGCTAGTTGTTGAGCATTTAATTTAACCATTTGGGCACTATTCAGGTGCAACGAGATCACAAGGGCATTTGGGTCACTATCTAATACACCATGATCATCCTTTTCCTCACCCAACACTTCAAAGGTGTTGTTGGTAGGAATTTCTTCAGGGGAGCAACTAGGGGCAAGAGAAGTCAAGGGTGCAATGTCACAATAGCTGGTCGGGGATTGGGGCACGACATCAAGGTTAGGAGAGGCCGTGGGCATAAGGCAATTATTAGGAGGAATTTACTCCTCACTGGGTCGAGTCGGCTCCTTGTCCCTTTTGCGACCAACCCCCCCACCGATATTGACACGAGTAGGAATTTTTTCAACATTCTTTTTTATCAAAGGGAAATATTTCTAGATGTGTCCTTCTCTTTGGCACAAATAACACACATTTAGACTGCCCAAGATTTCAATAGGGCAAGAAACAACCCTTTCCTCGTCCTCAATAAGGATTCCAGGAGGGAATTCAACCCCTAGAGTCAAAGAAACTAGGGCCCTAACATCCAAATGCGGGAGGGATGCCTTAGATTCGTCCATCCGAAGAACATTTCCGAAGGGAGCAAGGAGAGTTGAGACTAACCTCCAGAAATCTAGAGGGACGTTTTTTACGAGTACCCATCTTGGGCAGGATAAGGCGAGGACTTCGTCAGCGATGGCAGAGGGAGACCACGCCAAGGCCCGAAAAACACACCTGCCTACATTCCAGTAGGCTTTAGCGAGTGCCCTTTCTCACATTTCATTGTTCTTGAAAAAAACAATAAAAATCCCTTTTGTAGCATTCTAAAATAATTAATCTGAATACCAAACTTAGCCAGCCAAATGTTTGAGCACCAGGAATCCAAAAACTTCCTAGCCAGAATTTTACTAGAATCAACAGCCGTAAAAAAATTGCTATATCTTTAACCCTAGACTTTTCAGAGTTAATAACGGTTTTCATTTCATCATTAGGAATGAGTTTAACGAATCTGAGGGTGCCAGAAGGCTTACCTAGTCTTCCTCCACTGGCACCCACCTCATCTTGAACACCAACAACAACAAAGGAAGCATTTACTGGAAGAATGACTTTATCACTAGCTACAACATCTTTAAACGTTCTACCATTCGAAGACACATCGCCAACATTTACCAGAGGGGCATGAACATTTGTACCCCCTTCCATAGAAGCCCCTGAGGGCCGAGCCCCAAAAGGAATTCAGCGCTACCAGATGCAAAACCTCCACCCTCAATGCTGGAAAAGCAGGGCCTGCGAGACGACACAAAACAAACACAAAAAAAACAAAGAAAAAGCACTCGAAAAACAAATAAATTAATTAAAGGTACGAACAAGCACGGAGGAAAACCTTCGTGGAGGAGGACAAACCCCCCCACCTGGCACCTTACAACCCCAGAGTGGTACAACATGGCCGAACAAGTTCTTATGAAATAAATATTAATCCCACATTCATTAAAATATACATAGAACTCAAATAATAGATTTAACAAATATTAAACATATAATATATTAAATATTTTAATTAGTATTATATGTAAAAAATATAACATATAGTATATCTTAAATTATATTTAGATCTAATAATATTTATTATATATAACATAATCTATAATAATAAATATAGTTCATAATGCTATATTACTTTTATATAATAAATAATTTGGTTTATAATATATAATGTTATATTATATAACAATATAATAGTTAATACATAAATAATAAATATAATAGATTAATATAATAATACGTATTTATATAATAATATAATAGTTAATACATAAAATTTAAAAAATAAATATAATAATATTATTCTATAATTAAAAAATTATAAAAATTAATAATAATATTAAAATCATTTTTTAAATGACTACCAATTGATCTCATTTACTAAATATATATTATATTTTTTAAAAAATTATTAAATATATATAAATAAATAAATTATTATTATATTTTAAAATTATATATATATACAATTATGCCAAAAATAGACCAAAATTTATCCTAATTGACCTTCCACACTTCTTCGACGTACCCATTGCACACTAAGGTGCAATAGCTAGTATCTACGTCTCATACAAACTTAAAACAATGCAAGACAATGAAAATAATCTCTCCAATTTTGTGTTTGCTGAAAGAATCAATTCTCAAGCATTTTGGGATGGACTTATGTTATGTTGTGGATTGTAGGGCAGGTTGGATTCTAGGTCTACAATCTTAGAACATTTCTTATCTTTAAGGTCAAGGATATCGTCTAAAAGGAAAAAATGGGGTTCGTCAATAGATTGAGGAATGTTAAAGGCTAATTGATGAGAGTGGGTAGTCTTTCTTCCATTTAAGGTTCAACTAAATTTAGGAGGATATTTCCAAAGGTGTCCTTAATAAGCTTTTAAATCATTTAAAATGTAACATAAATGCACTATTAGCAATTATACCTAAAGTGTACACTTGACCCTTATAATTATCATGTCAAGATCAGTCGATTGCATAAGACCTCTAGTAAAGCTAATCAAACACCTTGCAAATTCAACTATAGACTACAACAATATTATTATCCCAAAGATGAATTTGTTCATTATATTCATAGATAGTGGAAAAATGCAAATATACTAGACATGATTCTCTAATAATTTATTCATATAAATTGTTTAAGATTTGTTCCTTAGTTTGTATCATTGAATCATGAGTAGTGTGCATTTCCTACACTAAACTAATTCAATCATTCAACTAACTAGGATGGAGGTTGTTTAAATGATGGATGATTGACCCTTCACCAATGTGGACCGTTGTCTACTATGCTAGGTAATAGAGTCATGAATAGCAAAGAAGAAATAAATATCATTAGGAAAAGTATAAATTGAACTAGATTGTATTTATATGCAAATCAAATATTACATTCCTTGTGATGAACATACTTATTCATCTTAGGACTACAACAACCCATATGCAATAGAGGAAAGATCATTACAAAACATTTGTAATGCATTGAAAGCTATCATGCTTACATCTTTCCTCTGTTATAATCACACCAACAAATGTGGTGAGAGAGAATGCACAATTGTGACTATACATTCTTTTGAATCATTACAAACCACCATGGAGACATACCAATACGCGAAGATGTGTGTTGAAGACCCTTCATGTTCTTCGCAAGATGCATTCCTTTGTTTGCAACCTAGACATATAGTAGTTGATACCCTAGAATCAGCTCGAGACACTTGGAGACCATAAAATTGGCTTAGCAACCAACCATTTGAATGAATGGAGAGTTAGTATTTATAGTTTTTCATTATGGCATTCAATAGCTCGTGGGAACTACGAGAGGAAATAGAACTTGTGGATGTCAGGTGTAGGGGTCATCCAATTTTGTGAAGCTTTCAAAATGAACAATTGAGATTCACCACAAATCAATATGGATAACTAGAACCCTAGAAACTACATTTATGGCGGCATGGTCACCCTTGTAGTTTTCAATCAAATCTCCATGTGAAATCATTCCATTATATTTGAATAGATGTCCTTCAAGCAAGAACGGGAAAAGTAGCTAGTAATTAAAAATTTGAATATAATGTCAATGGAATGATGGGCAAGCTATGGAGGTAGGTGGGAGAAAACAATGCAAAATGCAAGATTTGTTGAAGTTTCAAGGGTTGGGGATCAGGCATACCTCATGACTCTTGTTGATTGTCGAGGTTCAAGATATAGCATACTAGGCACCCAAATGAGAACATGTCTGTACACACAATCCTAAAGGGATAACACAATAAAAAGAATCAAGGATCGAGGTTCAAGTATACCTCATAACAGGTATCTAAGTAAGGGGAGGGCCAAAAGTCTCTCCAAAAGGATACTTAGTGCAAAGGAATAGGAGTTGTGAGGATAATGACAAGGGTATTTGAGTAAGAGAAAGTTCAAAACTCTAACAAGGTAAGGGAAAGGGCAAGGAATAAATTAAATAGATTTCAAGATGGAGAAGTTTGGTACTCTAACAAGAATAAAGGAAAAGTGATGAGGGCACAGCCCGAGACACAAAAAATAACCCACAAATAAGAGAATAATTTTATTATTTAGAAAATGGAGCTTCTTACATGTAGAGGATCTCAAATCCCCAAGTTCTACAACACATGCAAGTTACAGAAAGCTATAGAATAACCCTTTCGCAATATGCGAGCTTGTCCCCAAAAAGTTACCCAAAAATATTAGAAACCCGCCCATAAATAGAGCTCCTCTTTAGTTTGGAGACAAAACAACATTAAAATTTGAGTTTAGGTGGTTTGGCGCCAAAAATTACAATTTGAAGTTCAAATTTCAAAAGAACATTTGCAATTGTATCTTCTAGAAAGTGCACCAACTTCCCCGGGCCATAACTTTTGATCTGGGGCTTTGATTCACAAACCGTTTGAACTGTTGAAAAGGTCTCGAAGTCAAGAACGTGCTCAAAATTAGCTACACTGATTTTGGCAAGTTTCGGGGCCATTCCGGAAGTTCTAAGTGCCTCAAATCCAACTCGGAAGATTTTTAGGTGCAAATCTGGGAAACTAAAACTACAATATATTTCAACCCATGAATAGAAAATAAAAACCGTAAATTGGGAATTTCATTATGACGAAAAGGGTATCCAAAAATGTAAAAACATCTAAAAACCAAGAAACTTGAAATTTAACTATTTTTGGGTGATGCAAGATTGCCCTTACACCACTAGATGCTCTTGCATCAAAAAGGTGGAGTTGGGAAAAAATGTACTAGGAAGGGAAACCTCAAAACTTTGAAAACTTGCACACATAGATAATAGAACATACCTCCACACTTAGAAACTTTGGGACCATATCAACTTTCAAATATATCATCCTTGTGGAAAGTTCAAGAACATAAAAACTCATGGATATTTTTAACTTCACTAAACTTGCCTCCTTTTCTTAGACTAAGGGATTTTAGGAACCATGGAACTTTGTAACATCCACCTTCATGTCATCGCTATCTTCAATGTTCATTTTTTTTCTTTTCAAAGTTTGATGACCTTGAAACATAGTTAGAGGTTTAAAAGGTTCTTGAACCTTTGAAAACTCTAACACAAAACTCAATCCATCTTCATTCCTTTGGATGATGCTTACAAGCAAGGAGACAATAAAGGGAATGCAAGAACTAGGGATTGGGAGTACCATGGAAAAGGTACGCATGCAAGGATAAGCTTGAAACTCTATACCTAAGAGATTAAGAAATTGGAATTAGAAGGAAAAGAATGCCCACATGGTAAACTTTAAAAGTCTGAAAACCAACCTATACATAGAGAAATGACCAAAAAATACTCCACACTTTGAAATTTCTTAGATTTTTTCAATTAATGGCATATTAATAGGCACACGAGAGATGAATACGAAAACACTTATGTCACACCCCGTCTTGTTGTTACTGAGTTACTTTTACCTTTACGGGTAAATAGGATGATAAATGCAACCATGGTTTTGATATGTTTGATAAAGGAATGGAATACTGAAATAGGTATTAAGTTATTATTTGCTTTGAAGGAGTAATTACGTTTATATTGATGAAGGAATATGTATTCCAATATGAATATTCTAATGTGTTATGATGAAAGTGGATTTCATGTGAACATCTAACTACCATTGTAAATATGCCAAGTTGGATGCAAATACAAGTTCACACCTTTGGAAGGGAGGGGAAGTATCACTCGAGAGAAGTGTTTTGTTGGGTAACCTTGAATGAAGCCTAACTGAGCTTTCACCCACATTCACTTCTAAGTATAGATGAGTCAAGTCATAGTCTCAGGATATTGGTAAGTCATCCTTTAGACATGTTGTGTTTGCATTAGACAGGATCATGATTTCTATTAGGAGCACTCTTGGATTGAATTATGTGATTGAATCTCTAAGTCTTTGAGATTTACATCAATTCATACGTACGTTAAATGTGTACATGTATATGGGTATATATATATATAAACACTTATCATAAATGCCTGTCGATGAGAATATGAATGTTTTGGTGTTAAAGATAGCAAACATGATATATATGTATTTATGTATTTACTAAAGTATATGAATATATGTATGTATCAATAATGTTTATATGCGTATAAACATATACGATAATAGACGCGTGTACACGTATATTGATATGTGATTGAATATGATTACTTTGATGAATATATATATATATATATATATATATATATATATATATATATATGAGGAGCTAAATATATATAGTACATATTATATTATATATATATTAAAAATGTAAATAGCACTTTATATATTATAAAGCACATGGTTTAAACTATGTTTGATTCATTTACTAAAAGCTATATAGTGCAATATATAACATTGTAATGTGAAACACTAAACCAAGCTTTATACTAGTGTTAGAAAATTGTATAAAGGCTAAAATCCACTAAATTTCTTAAGACAGTAAGAATGTGCGGCACATGGTTTGGAGAGGGGTTTGAATGCATAGTAAATAATAAGTGTAATATGAGGCAGAGCAATATTAGGCACATGAAGAATGAATGCAAACCAACGTAATAAGCCAACACATATGAACTTTGCAAACAAGGAAATGATATTAATCCATGCAGCCAAGACATAGTATCACGCAAAACATATATCATGTAGATATAACACTTCATATCATAGCCTAATGCTAAGTATTAAACCTAGAATATAAGTATTAAAGGTTGATTCATATAATATATGCCATGGTTGATCAAATGGGAATACAACACAATATGTAATAGTGCAATAGCAAGTACTAAGCCACATTTATCATTATAGATAAAGTGCGAAGGAAATACATAAGAATAAAGATTGCAATTTAAAGATAATGAACACTAGAATTAAAGTGCGACACATTTTATGATGCAATGTATTAAGTCAACATATTAACAACATTATAAATGAAAGAGGTTGAACCATTGTTAAGTGTTGTTTTCCATGCCTTGATCAAGGTGACATATTATGAATTCTATGGTTCCTTTAGAAGTATTTGAAGCCCAAAAATAGATTTTTTGAATAAAGCATGTGCTTTATGAATTAGTCAAACCATTGTGGCAAGCATTAGATCGATTTGCTGTATAATTTTGATAAGTAATTTGATAGGAATCCACCACATTTTTACTGGAAAGTTGAGTCAATTATATATGGTTGAGAAGTAGCATAGAATGGTCCTCATTTATAGCCTTTATAAGTCATATTTTGGGTATAAATATGAGGTGTACTCACCTCATTTGACACACTTCTATGCATCATTTAAACGTTGCTCCATTCTGCTGCATTATTATTGAGAGACCCTTATTTTATTGAGATTTATTTGTAAGGAAACTTTAGTGAGATAAGATGATTTTAGAAGAGGGACTGGCTAAAGAATCAGTGGGTCAAGTGGACTATAGCAAATAACAAGCATGAGACTCTATCCTCTTGAGGTATATATGTCTTTGTGAAAGATTAAATACCTTAATTATTTTGTTTGGGAATTGCATTAGATTTTCTTGAATAGTGAAATGGTCAATTTGCTTATTAGAAGGGAAAAGAATCTAGTTGATATGATTTCTTATAAATGCTTGCACATACTCAATAGTAAGGAGTGATTGTTTACCATTAGTATTATATACTAGATTTTATGAAAGTTTGAAAAACTTAAGGGAGTGATTTAATACTCTTATATACCCTGTATGGGAACTTAGATGATGTTTCTATATATAGATAGTTTACACTACATGTCTAATGTGAAATGTATCAAATTCATGAAGTGACTTGACACTATTAGCTTATAATTCTAGGAAACCTTAAGAATGCCAAGGTTTAGCAACACATCAACAATGATAAGATATGATAGAATGAGACGTCATATTGATAATCTATACTTGAATGATCTCTTGATCATTACTTTACTATTGAACGAAACCCTAGGTTGAGAGTAATCTATTTGGGTCAAAAAGTATATTGGATTAATGATTGAAACCCTAGATTAAGAATTACCTACTAGGTTGGAATATTTACTTGAATACCCATTGGAAACGATAGATCAAAAATAGCCTACTTGGATGGGTTATGTAGTTGAGCTTGTTTATAGCACATAGGTTTAGATTAACCTACATATTCAGACTGAATGTTGATTATAGATTATATCCAAAATTAGGGTATACCAAGGTTGAAATTCACCTATGTGGTTAAGTAGATCACTTGAGTTTATGAATTACTACTTGAATAGAACCATAGGTGGGATTACCTTTTGATTTTGAGTTGTTACCAATTTGGTTGCTTTATACTCTTGATGTGAAGTCATATTGTTGATAAGATTCTACTCATTGAATAACCCTTTTACTGAGGAGATTACAATCTCGAATGGAATCATTTATTAATATGATTATTCTTCAATTGAGGCCATTCATGGATAACAATATACTCTTGATGAGAATCACTTATTAATGTGATATAATCCTAAATGGAGTCGTTTATTGATGATTATTTATTCTATGATAAGATGATGCTTATGTAGCTATACTTTAGAATATAAAGTTATTTATGAAGCTCTTATAAGTTAGAGTCATGAAGGGATCATAGGTTATTCCTAGGATTATATTGTCCAAAGAAGGTGGTAACTCATGCATGTGAATACTTGATAGAAATATCATTGTGAATTGGAAAATGGAATAGGTATTTTAGAGGTTAATGATTACCTATGGAAGGAAATTACCTAAGCATAGCATATGAATGGTTATAATCCAAACTGAGCTATGGTAGTGCATGTGAATAGGAAGACTATCACTTGAAGTATTGGGTGAGAATACTTTGGCTAAATTAGTGAAAGTTTCCACTCTTTACACTGTCATTTCACTGTGTTCCTTTTATGCATGCCGGTTCAAGATTGTAGTGGATGCAAGTTCTAGTTATGTAGGGCATAACACTAAGCTCATATAGGCTATTGTTATGAGGTTACCATACCAAACACTTCGGGCCATCTATTAGATGATAGATGTGTGGGGGATCGCATTTGAGTATGTGGTTGGCAAAAAAGTGCTTGAGTGATGCTTCTCCTCATTAGTTGGCAGCCAAGATTTGTGAATGTTTGTGCCAGTGTTGGGGACAACTAGAGTGTATGCACCAGGGATAGGAGACATCTAGAATGTATGCACCTATGCGGCGATATCAGGACCAATTTGTATATCTATTGCCAATGAAGCTCAAAAGAGCTACGCATGTATGCATCATATACCCATTTATATGGAAGGTTGTAATCATGAATGAGAAACTTGATTGTATTCAATATGAAATCTATGTTATGAAAATATTTGTGAAATTACAATGAAATGCAATGGAATTTTGGAATGGTATTTATTTCAAATGTGCATGTAATTTACATTATGGAATTTTTTTTTTTTTATTTCTATGTTATGGCATCATGGATCATTCACTTGAGGTGAAAAATTTGAAGTTTTACTTAGTAGAACACTGGGGTTGTTACACATGGTATTAGAGCTACCAGGTTTAGCTCTAGAGCCTTTGGGCTCATTATGTAAGTTAAACATAAACCTTATTGGAAGTTAAAGGTTGAAAATTTCTTATGCCAAGATGGCAAGAGGAAAGAGCGAGGGGAAATGAAAAGGAAGATAAGATTCCAGGAAACTTGCTTAGGTTGGGACTAGAGAAGAATCATTCCTGGAATTGAAAACTCCTAAACCAACAACTCAATAAGAGGCGACCTTGGATTGCAGAAGATTATGCAACCAAGTTAGAAGGGTTGTGACAATTTACTAATGAGTACCTTCCACTTACGAAATGGATAAAAGACTCTAAGGGGATAGGAAGAAATGAAATAACCCCTTATTGGTAGCAACCTATAGTTGCAAAGAGTCAAGGATTTTTGGATTTAGTAAGAATACTATGAATCTATGAGTATGCATTACTGGCATAAATTGGAAACTTCAATTGAAGTAGAAAGTCGATGTTTTGTGAATATAAGTCAACAAAGGAAGTATCCAAAAGGTTGGATAACCCTTGACAAAATCTAATTTTGAACAAGATCAAGATCTTGCATATAATTGAGAAGAGTTAGTATCTTAGAATAAGGGTAGAGACTGGAATGGTCAGAAAAGAAGCAATCAATAAAGAGGACATGGTTCCACCAACCAAAAATTGGCAACATTAATTTGGAGTTCTGATTTAGGTCAGGAAAAGAAATCAAGCCACTTTAGAGTACTTAAGGATATGAGAAAATAAAGTTACCAAGAATTGGTACAAAGTCACTTGAAAAGATGATTGTAAGTTGGAAACTTGTAAAGAACATTTGACTAATTTGGACAAAGAGATCAAATGGAGCACTGATTGGTCGAAGTGTAAATTGAACTCATCAAATTATTAATGAAAGTAAACCTATGTTTAGAGGTTCCAAAAGGAAAAGGGATATGAAGTGACACTAAGTGTCAAATCAAAAGAATTAGTAAGGAAACAACACTCTAAGTTGAAGACACATCAACAAAAGAGGCTTTGTGGATATGGAAAATCCTCCACAAAAAGGATATTGATATATATGGAAAAGAGAATTGGAATATTAGATTACCTCTTAGCTTGTAAATTTTCTAATTATTCATTAGATCTCTTAATTGATTATCCAATTGTTGAATCTATAAACCTAACTTTGGAAACAAAAAGTATATTTAAAGCAATAGAAAGCCAACAACAAGAAATGATAAATCAGTACGGGAAAGAAAATGTTTGCTAGGACATCAACTTCAAGTTGATAAAATATCGTGGAAACACTAAGGGGGGAAGAAAGAGAGTGGATTGACTCAAACAAAGTACCCCACACAATGAAGATCATTAATTTTTATTTGGAAGAACTCTTTGACTTCTTTGTAACTCATGATTTCAGTCAAAGTCATATATTCCATGACCAATAAGAAAGGAATATTTATCACCCAATACTATATATATATATTTGATTGGAAGATTGATTAATATTATCATTGATGCCTTATAAAAGGATAGACCGATTACTTGATCATATAAAGGCAAGATCATTGCCTATGGAATAGGTAAGGAAAGATCTAATTACTCATGATTATGAGTTATTGTGAAACGTTCATGCTTGGTAATTAGGTATGCAATTAAATTTTATATCTTTTGGAAATTAGCATGTTTGAATGACAATTTTTATTCAAAATAGTTCAAATGCTCATCAGTAAAGTTAGATTGAGCTAAAAATAGGATTACATCTTTGGAAATGATCAAAGGACAAAAGGAATCCAAGGTAAGGATGTTGTAAGACGAAGGATACTTGTATCCGTAAATTATCTAACCATTTTACCTAAGAATCAAATGTGGCATGAGTCCACGAAATAGGCTTTCATTTAGTTAGAATAGGCTAATATGGATTGGAAAAGAACCTATGTACCCAAAATTTTGGGAGATTAAGGAATGGAATGAGTTAAATTGATGTCATAGATAGAACATTGGAATGAAAAAATTATTTGTCGAATGAGGGACTACTATAATCTAGAAAGGGATGGAGTATAATGTGATTAGGTATGTAGCAAGTTATTGTCCAGTATGCCAGGAAATGAAGACAAAATGTCATCATCGGAAAGACGTGTATACTCTCTTGAGACTCCAATGAGGAAGTGGTAGGCCATTGGAATAGTTTAATCTTTCTATGTTGATGGAACTGACATAATGTTGTGGTGGAAAAACGCACCAAGGTAACCAAATTTCGTTAGGAAAAATTGTTTTTTACGATAGTAGTCCTAAACATCAATTTGCAAAAATTCGTTGCTAAATGTTCATGAGAAGGTAATCTAATATGGGAACAAGTAAGAAGTGATAAGGTTTGAAACCATGATCATTTTATGAGAAATTCAATTAAACGAATGCTCAATATATTATTATAGCCGAATAGGCAAAAAGTGATAAACCAAATCTTGGAGGATTTGAAGAATACTTATACTTCTATAGGTTTGGTCCATTATATGGAATAAGGGTTGAATCTCTAATAATCTAAAATAGGCTAAGAAATAGGGATAAACTTAGACCTAAAAGGTTGACAAAATGGAATAGTAGATCGAAAGATCAATAGGGATAACCTTAAACGTAAAAGGTTGACAAAATGGAATAGTAGATCGAAAGATCAATGAATTTTTTTTTATTGAAACAAAGTTTGAATTAGGAAGCAATTTCATGCTTAAGGAAAATGGTTGAGTCGGTAATGGACAGCCTCATCTTCTAAGTTGTTCAATGGTGTAAATAAAAAAGGAAAGGATGGGACCCACGGTGTAGTTTACAATACATCGATACTCCTTATCTATATGGGTTACACTAAGGATAAATTCATTAGCCAATGAATTTGTGTCTTCCAGTCATTGCGACATAGTTGTCACATGGTATACAATTACTATTATACTTGAGATGTACATATGAGGTAGTAGTATTATAATGTGTAAAGATCTTTGAGAGAGAAAGTATGTGTAAGCACACAAGTTTTCCCTATGCGTTAGCGAGGACACTCGATGCCAAGTCCAGGAAGGACAAGATTGCAAGGAATGATGCTACAAGGGAAGAATATTTTATAATTCTTATAAGATTTGGAAATGGTAAGTAAAATATTTATTTGACTTTATCTATATGTTTAAAGTGCTTTAAATCATCAGGGACAATGATTCACAAGGGGGGATGTATGTCACACTCCATCTTGTTGTTACTAAGTTACTTTTACCTTTATGGGTAAATAGGATGATAAATGCAATCATGATTTTGATATGTTTGATAAAGGAATGGAATACTGAAATAGGTATTAAGTTATTATTTCTTTGAAGGAGTAATTACGCTTATATTGATGAAGGAATATGTATTACAATATGAATATTCTAATGTTTTATGATGAAATTGGATTTCATGTGAACGTCTAACTACCATTGTAAATATGCCAAGTTGGATGCAGGTACATTTTAACACCTTCAGAAGGGAGGGGAAGTATCACTCAAGAGAAGTGTTTTGTTGGGTAACCTTGAATGAATCCTAACTGAGCTTTCACACACACTCACTTCTAAGTATATACGAGTCAAGAAATAGTCTCAGGATATCGGTAAGTCATCCTTTAGACATGTTGTGTTTGCATTAGACAGGATCATGATTTATGTTAGGAGCATTCTTGGATTGAATCTCTGAGTCTTTGAGCTTTACATCAATTTGTATGTGTAAGAGAGGGGGACCGACCATGTCAAGGCCCTAGGTCACAGAGAGCCAAGAGCAGAAGGCTGCCCTAACTTACCTCACTGTAAAGGAATGTTTTGAATGAGGGACAAGAATGATGAGGACTATAAGGCCCTACAATCACTCTTCAGACCTAAAATCTAAAATAGGGCTAGGCGAGCCGACTTTCGGGTTGAACACTGTACCTCAGGTAGCTCTCTGCCCGAGGATGGAAGCGCAATTCCAAGACAACAATGCGATGCGTTGGCATTTGTATGACCAGAGGACCAAAAACATAGTATGAACTGCCAGAAAATAAGTTGACGACCTAGCTAGTTGCTTCTAAGGGAACAAAATAGAACTATGAAGTAGGAAAGATAGAAATGAATATGATAAAGTAAATATATGAAGGCTAAGGTGATAAAGATAATCTCACAAAGATGCTCATTCGCTAGCTAGCTCCAAATGCACGTCTACCTACTCACAAGAAAGAGGGAAAATTGTTGGGGGTTGTATAGGGGTTTTCCTTAGTCAAACCCTTGTTTCAATGTTTCCACCTCCACGGACAACCAAGATAGCAACGATAGAGAAATGTATGATAAAGAAGTAAAGAAAGAAAGTACACAAATGACACTACAAAATAGTATAAAGCTACTCAACCAAATCATAAAGGAGAGAAGTGAAAATGTTACCATCTCCACCAAGAGCTCACTAGCCAATGATGGAGAAAGAAGGCTTGAAAAATCACCATAGCCTCAACTGTGATGGAGGTGTTGCAAAACCTCAAGTCCCTGCTGCAATGGCTTGCTTCACACTTGCTTAACAGAGTTGATAGAGTGTTGTTGTTGCAATGGAGTGTGGGAGTGTTGTTGAGAGTGAAAGTGAAGGCTGAGAATGCAAGAAGACGAGTTGAATGTTTAGAGGATGCAAAAAGGAGATAGATTGAATGAAGAATGGAATAATTTGAAGGAGGAAGGAGAGAATCTTCCATTTTCAGGGTCGGTTGGTCGAAGAGGGACATTACAAACTGACCCCAATGGGAAGTGTAACGCTTCTACTAGGTTCAGATGCAAGAATCCGTCGGGGATGTAAGTGCACTGCACAGGCGTCTTCTCACCGCGTGAGCATCCTTGACAAGTATTCCTCCACCGACACAAAGGATAGACACTAAGTGGAAGGAAGTTAGTAGGATGATGTGGAATTTTTCCTTCGGATTTGGTTTTCTAAGGTGAGGAAGTGTAAAAGGGGAATTTGCGTAAGGGGTGAAAATTTTCTCTTATACATTTTGCCCCCACTTTAGTGAGCATGAATAATGATGAGTGCTTCGGTAAAGTAGATTGGAAATTGAATAGGGTTTGAAATGTATACCTAAACCATTGAGGAAGCAAACCGCGATATAGTGAACTCGAGACTACAGGACAAGTAAAGGACTTCATAGCCCCGTAGAACTTTGAAGTTGTAGATCAAAAGCATCTTACAGGCCTATAGACCTGCAAGGATGCAACCCCCAAGATCTCTCACATGAAGGAAGCCCCAAGAATTAAGTGCCTCACAGGTCCACAGACCTGCAAGGAAGGTGTCCTCCAAGATCTCTCGCATGAAGGAAACCCAAAAAAAGTGCCTTACAGACCCACAGACCTGTAAGGAAGGTCTCCTCCAAGATCTATCACATGAAGGAAACCCCAGAAAAGTGCCCTATAGACCCACAAACCCGTAGGGAAGGTGTCCTCCAAGATCTCTCACATGAAGGAAACCCAAAGAAAGTGCCCCACAGACCTGAAGACCTATAGGGGAGCGACCCCCAAGATCTCTCACATGGAGGAATCCTAGAAGAAGTTTCCTACAGACTCATAGACCTAGAGGGAGGTATCCCCCAAGATCTCTCACATGGATGAAACCAAAGGAAGGGGACTTTGCAGAGTCAGGAAGTGGCTTCACAAACACACTAGCAAAGTGACATGTTTACTTGCAGATAAAACATGTCTGAAAGTGGCCACGTAGGCAAGTAAGCGGGTAGTCACATAGACTGTCAATAGATTGGAAAGATTTCAAAGACATCCCTTGGGAACCTAGCATGAAGAAAGGGGTCCATTCAAGGGACATGCTATTTGAAAGTGTGGAAGAGATGTTTCTTTCTCGAATTGATCCATCATCAAGGAATTTGAAAGGAAGGAAATTCCCCCCTGTGAGGGGAAGGTCGAAGTTGCTCCCACCTTGAAGAAAAGGTCTCAAGTTCTTTCTTTACGAACCCATGATGAAGGAAACATGTTCCTTTAGGGTTTCAAGTCGAGAATGCAATTCTTTGAAAAAAGGTTTGTGAAGATTCTCGAGAAAAGACTCGTTAACAACTAATGCATTTTCTAAAAATTGAAGTGTCATAGAAATGGCATTGTCACACATGAGAGGGACAACTCAAGAAAAGAAGAGAGAAAGCTAATAAAAGAGCAAAAGAGAAATGAACATAAACACAAGGCATAAGGGTAGCCTAATATTTCAGGGTCAAAAGTGCTCATAAATATATATAAGTATAATAATAGTATATGAAATGAACTGTCATCAACCCCCTACCATATCAGACCATGTAAAGAATGCACAAGAAGACAAAGTAAAAATAAAAAATTGAATCAACATGGAAGGGAAGCCTAAATTCCCCCAACACTTTGCATCATCCCCAATTTTGTCGAAAATCAATCACAAACATGAAAGAATGATGATATACATAGAAGAAGGTTTATGACACAAAAACCATGCATGTATCCAAGCACCAACAAGGGTGACAAGGGTCATTTAGGCACACAGAAAAATCGTGGGGGAACACATCACAACACACACACATCTACTCTAAAGATAAAGAAGGGGCCTCCCCCTGACATTGATCAACCAAGAGGTCATCCGCTTCCCACTCTAGATCATCATAGGGGGAAGGAGGACAAGCCTATAGTGATGTAATGTTAAGGGGAGGAGCTTTCGACCCTCCTGTAACAAGGGCTAAGGAAGAAGGCCCCACAAGGTCTCCTCCACTCGACTCTTGTAGAGCTGTGGTCAATGATTTTGCAAAGGTCACTGACAAGGCTGAAACTTCATCCAGAGAGTTAAACATGCACTTTGCTAGAGTGCCATGTTGTACCTCAATGGATGGGGAAAATTGTGCCTGAGATTCATCACTAGGCTCATCGAGTGATTCAGGAGCGGTGACAAACTCAGGGGAGGTTGGGACTGGTTTTGTCATTAGGATAGAACAAGTCAGTGCGGGACCACTCTTAAGGGGAGGTGGACTCCTCTTACATTCTCCATTACTAGAAGGACCACTCTCTACCTTTTGCTCCATTAGGGGACATGAACTTACCATAGACGAGGTGAGAGGTGCAGAGGAAGAGGAGGAAGAGAAAACCGCAGTAGATACCACCAAAGTGTTCAACATATCTATGTGTTTCGGCAAAGGTGGGACATTCAAAAGGAACATCAACAAAGACAACTCCACTGAAGGAGTGATGAACACCTACATCTTTTTAGGGTCAGGCACATTCATACTCATAGTGAAGCTGAAAGTGATGGAGAGCTAGATTGAATAGAAGCAGAGGGGAGGAGAGAGGAGGACATGATAGGAGGCCTTGATACAGGGGTGATCATCTCCTCTTCCTTCCTCTGTAAGGTGGATTGCTTAGCTGCGAGATCCTTTCGTCGACACTTTCACTTGTGCACAAGGTGGTTTCTACAACTCTTTGAGCTAGAGACCAGAGGTTGCGAAGGAACAAAAGGCTCCTGCTTAGCCATGGGAGTGTCCTCCACAACTATTTCCAATAGAGGGACAGGCTCCTGAATGGGAGTAGGAGGAGTGGGTTGAGAAGCAGCGAGGGGAGTCGGCTCTAATGCGTTAGTAGCGGCCTCTTCTTGTTTACCACTTTGGGAGCATAAGCGGTAGGAGGCCGCAAAGGTCGAGACATAGAAGATTCCCCATGGGGGCCTTTTCTCTTGCCATATTGAACGGGCCTTAGCTTTGGGGGCAAGACAAGAAGCTCAAATGCAAGATGCTTAGGCTTCCACCAAGTGGGCACCATAGGATTCTCCCACAAACATGAAGTGGAATCTGATGGTGCCATAGCGGGGCGAGAGGAAGCGTCAAGTTGAACAACAAAAGAGGAAGAAGGAGGATCTCGAGAGTGCTTCTCTTCTTCTCTTCTACAAGCCTTGGTGGCATCACTATCAACTTTTAAACATGCCCTATGCGACACAACATAAGGTGATGGAGGGTATCTCACTTTTGGCCTTAAACATCCTTTCTTATTTTTTCATATGTTCGGTGCAAGAGGTCCTTCCTGGGGGGAGAGGACCAATGGGTGTAGGCTAGAAGTAATCTAAGGAATAACTATCACGCTCAACTAGCGATTTACAACCAGTGTCATGGATCACATGTACGAAACCCTCATGAATGAATTTCAAATATTTGTGCACAACTGAGGGAACTATATTCATAGCTACTAACCAGGGGATACCTAGATTTACTTTGAAGAGCTCAGACCTTGGGATAATGTTGAACAAAAGATTCACAGATTTAGGTCCAACAAGAACCAACAGGACAATACTACCTAGAGGAGGTACGAAAATATCGTCATGCATGCAGATGGTGCTTACAGGTGCATTATACTGATATTTATGCAGAAAGTTGATTAGCATGATCTCCTTAGTTATGATATTCACTTGAGATGTCGGATCAACAAGAACACCTGCTACAGTGTTTCCGTTGATTCGTGCAGGGACATAAAGAGGAGATGGTTCCCTATAAATACCCATTGGCAGATCCTACAAGGTGAAGGTTATACAAGTACCATTGCTCACAGGTTGTGCAGAGGGGATAGGTTGATGTAGAAAATAATCCATCACACACACTAAATGGTACTCTCACAAAGCCCCCCAAAGGTTACAAAATAGGATAGTGACCCAATTAAGGTTTCGTTATGCAACACTTCCAGAACCTTCCAACTATGCCTACTAGGGGTCATAGGTTGGGTTCTAAGGCGAAGGCCTCACATCACTCACACCTACAACACTCCTAGAATACGAGGAAATGAGCTTCTAGTATCACAAAACAGAACCAAAATGGCTCACATCAGGTTCACCAAAAATGTAAGAGAGGGGGACCAACCAGGTCAAGGCCCCAAGTCACAGAGAGCCAAGAGTGGAAGGCTACCCTAACTTACCTGACTCTAAAGGAATATTTTGAAGGAGTGATGAGAATGATGAGGACTATAAGGCCCTACAATCACTCTTCAAACCTGAAATCTAAACTGGGGCTAGGCGAGCTGACTCTCGAGTTCAACACTATACCTTAGGGAGCTCCGTGCTCAAGGATGAAAGTGTAGTTCTGGGATGATTGCGCAGCACACTGGCGTCTCTTAGGTGCGCTGGTGTCTGTACGACCAGAGCACCAAAAACATAGTATTAACTACCAAAAAACAAGTAAACAGCCTAGCTAGTTGCTTCTAAGGGAACAAAATAGAACTATGAAGTAGGAAAGATACAAACGAATATGATAAAGTAAATATATGAAGGCTAAGGTGACAAAGATAATCTCACAAAGATGCTTGTTCACCAACTATCTCCAAATGCACGCTCACCTACACACAAGAAAGAGGGAAATTTTTTGGGGGCTATATAGGGGTTTTCCTCAGTCAGACCCCCATTTTGGTGTTTCCACCTCCACAGACAACCAAGATAGCAATGATAGAGAAATGTATGATAAAGAAGTAAAGAAAGAAAGTACACGAATAACACTACAAAACAATATAAAGCTACTCAACCAAATCGTAAAGGAGAGGAGTGAAAACGTTACCACCTCCACCAAGAGCTCACTAGCCAATGATGGATAAAGAAGGCTTGAACAATCACCACAAACTCAACTATGATGAAGGGAGGTGTTGCAAAACCTCAAGCCCCTACTGCAATGACTTGCTTCACACTTGCTTGACAGAGTTGATAGAGTGTTAGAGTGTTGTTGAGAGTGAAAATAAAGTATGAGAATGCAAGAAGATGAGTTCAATGTTTAGACAATACAAAAAGGAGATAAATTTAATGAAGAATGGAAGAATTTGAAGGAGGAAGGAGAGAATCTACCATTTTTGGGGTTGGTTGGTCAAGAGGGACGTTACAAACTGACCCCAATGGGAAGTGTAATGCCTCTACCAACTTTAGATGCAGGAATCCATCAGGTACGTAAACACGTCATATGAACGTCTATGTGTCGTGCGGGCGTCCCCAACAAATATTCCTCCACCGACACAAAGGATAGACGCCAAGTGGAAGGAAGTCAGCAAGCTGATGTGGAATTTTGCCTTTGGATTTGGTTTTCTAAGGTGAGGAAGTGTTAAAGGGGAATTTGCATAAGGGGTATGTGATTGAATGAATATGATTACTTTGATGAATATCTTTATATATATACACATATATTTGATGAGCTAAATATATATATATATATATATATATATATATATATATATATATATATATATATATATATATATATATATATATATGTAAACAACACTTTATATATTATAAAGTGCATGGTTTAAACTATGTTTGATTTATTTACTAAAAGCTATAAAGTGTAATACATAGTGATGTAATGTGAAACACTAAACCAAGCTTTATACCAATGCTAGAGAATTGTATAAAGGCTAAAAAACTAGTGTTTCATAAGATAGTAAGAATAAGTGGCACGTGGTTTAGAGAGGGGTTTGAATGGATAGTAAATAATAAGTGTAATGTGAGGCAAATCAATATTAGGCACATGAAAAATGAATGAAAACCAACGTAATAAGCCAACACATAGGAAATTTGCAAACAAGGAAATGATGTTAATGCATGCAACCTAGACATAGTATCACACACAACATATATCATGCAGATATAGCGCTTCATATGATAGCACAATGCTAAGTATTAAACCTAGAATATAAGTATTAAAGGTCGATTCATAGAATATATTCCATGGTCAATCAAATGGGAATACAACACAATATGTAATAGTGTGCAATAGTAAGTATTAAGCTGCATTTATCATTATTGATAAAGTGTGAAAGAAATACATAAGAATAAAGTCTATTGTGTAAAGATAATGAATGCTAGAATTAAAGTGCAATGCATTTTATGATGCAACATACTAAGTCAACATATTAACATCATTATAAATGAAAGAGGTTGAACCATTGTTAAATATCATTTTCCATGCCTTGACCAAGTTGACTAAGTGATGTGCAACCAAATTATGACATACTATTTCCTTTGTTTAAACTGCAGGCTGGAGAATAGGAAATGTGTGGAATACTTGGCATCATGTTATGAATTATGTGGCTCCTTTAGAAGTATTTCAAGCTTGGAAACTGATTTTTAGAATAAAGCATGCATTTTATGAATTATTCAAACCACTGTGGTAAGCATTAGATTGATTTGTTGTATACTTTTGATGAGTAATTTGATAGGAATCCACTACCTTTTCACTAGTAAGTTGAGTTGATTGTATATGGATGAGAAGCAAAATAGAATGATCCTTATTTATAGCCTTTAGAAGCTAGTTTTTGGGTATAAATATGAGGCGTACTCACCTCATTTGACACACTTCTTCTACGCATCATTAAACTGCTCCATTCTGTTGCATTGTTATTGAGAGACTCTTATTTTGTGTTGGAATATTTTCCTCAATCCATACTGACATGTAACTCTTGGAGGGCAAAGCCGTTGTGACATTAATCATGTCTGGCTGACTAGCTATTCTGAATCTTGTTGAAATGCCCTATTCATTGTGACTTGGTTTCGGTCTTGCCAAATAGACCTATTGCTATGACTTGGAGACTCAGAAAGATCTCTCGCTGACTGTTGTTTCTCTTGCTGATGGTTATTCACTCGTAGTTATCGGGGAGACTTGGTTGTCGGTATGTAGTCTTGCCGATATGAAATGTCTCGCCGAGTTGCTATTAGGTGTCTAGCAGATGTCAGGGAGACTCCTAGTGACCGGGTAAGACATGAGTGCTCGATGTGAGGTCTTGGCGAAAGAAAAAAGTCTTGCTGACTCGGTAAGACTTGTTTGCTCAGAGTGAAGTCTTTGCGAAAGACGAATGTCTTGCCGACTATCAGGTGCTTCAGTGAAACTTGAGGAGACTTGGAAAAACCTCTTGGCGAACGGAAAAGTCTTGCCGATGGCAAAGTTGAAGTCATTGTGACTTGTGAGCATCGGTAAAATGTCTTGTCAATGGAGGAATCTCTTGCCTATAGAAACTCAATGGATGTTGATGGATTCGGTATGACTCATGGCGTTTGTTATATCGTCTTGCCAACTGTTGGGACTTACACTGATATCGATATGAAGACTTTGTGGCATTGGGGAGACATTGTTGGTGTCTCACCAATATGCCAACAAAGTTTGAATGCCTTTGACCAGATTGACCATCCTATGTGGAGCCTCATGGACCAATCAGAGGAAGCGAACTTCAAATGGATGGCAGTTAGATTTCTGCAACAGTTGCAACACTGGAGCTGAATTGCATGTAGGGAAAAATCAACGCTCAAGAGGAAACTTTCTATGATGGGGCAATGGCGGATAAGGATGAACAAAAGATAAAATTTAGAATGTGATAAGATTTAAGGGATCGATTCTAATTTGAAAAATATAGTGAATCGGATTGTGGAGAGCATTTCTGTAGCTGAATGAACAGTGAATGAAGCTACTGTGAACTGATACCAGAGAGTTGTATCTCTACATTGTATGTAATTGTTGTTACTATAATATAAAGAGATTCAAGTTGGTGTGGTGGGTTTTTTCCCGAAAGGGTTTTCCCACGTAAATTTGTTGTTCATTGTCTTTGAGTATCTTCTCTGTTTCTGTAAATCTTTCATGTGTGTCTTATTTGGACTATAATTAGAAAATTAAAAGCACTATCTGCATTCTTCCCTATGGTTTTGACGTTAGGAAAGTTGCTTTCGCACCTCTGCTTTCCTTACAAGTGGTATCAAAGCCTGGCCAGTTGTGTTATCCTTATGAGCGGGTTAGGTTTTTTGTGTCAATTCTTTTTTAGTGGGAGTCTGGTAGAGGTATGATAATTTAATTACAAATTAAGATGGAAAGCACATCCGGGAAGATGGAAATAGAGAAATTCAATGGTAGAAATTTTGAGTTGTGGAAACTCAAAATGGAAGATTTGTTAGTAGACCGAGATCTTTGGAATGTTGTGTCTGGAACAATGCCTCAAGGCATGAAGCAAGAGGATTGAGACCTTGCAAATAGAAATTCTAAGGGGTTGATAAGGCTTTGTTTGGCAGACTCTGTTCTTCTGAACATTCATGAAGAAAAGACTGCATCTTCCTTGTGGAAAAGACTGGCATCAATTTATCAAGGCAAGTCCTTGGTGAACAAATTGTTCTTGAGGAAGAAGTTGTACTCTTTGAGAATGCAGGAGGGAGGATTTGTTGCTGATGACTTGAATGCTTTCAACATGTTGATTGCTCAGTTAACATCTGTTGGTGTGAAAATTGAAGATGAAAATCGATGCATGTTGCTACTATGTTCTTTGCCAGATTCTTGGGATCATCTGGTGATGGCTATTGGGAGTACGACATCCACTTTCAAGATGGAAGATGTTGTTACTTCTTTGTTATCAGAAGAGATGAGAAGAAAATCTTCTGAGATGGAAAAGGAGGCTCTTGTTGTCAGAGGTAAATCGAAGGAGAAAGGCAAGAAGAAGGACAAGAAATCCAGATCGAAATCAAGAGGGAGATCAAAGTCTCCTGGCAAGAAGTCCAAGGTGAAATGCTGGAATTGTGGGCAACCTAGTCATGTCTGAAAGGATTGCAAGGAGGAGAAAAAGAAGAAGAATTCCTCTTCTGACAATGATTCTTTTCAGAGTGATGCATATGCTTTCATTATAGCCTTGGCTACATGGGCATTAGATGATGTCTGGCTGATTGATTCTGGAGCATCTTTCCACATGACATCTCATAGAGATTGGATCACGAAGTATGAAGAATACAATGGTGGAAAGGTGTACTTGGCAAGTGATTCATCTTTGGAAATTATTGGCCATGGAAGAGTCAAAATTCAATTCCCTAATGGAAGAGTGAAGGGAATCAATGATGTGATGCATATACCAGGTCTGGCTCGTAATTTACTTTTTGTAAGTAAGCTGAATGATATTGGAGTGCATGTCACATTCTCTGGAAATGGCTACAAGATGACTAGAGGCTCTATGGTGCTGGCTAGGGGTGCTCGAATTGGTACCTTGTGTAGACACCAAAATCTGGTTTAAGCCTGCGACTTCCATATTCTTCATACTTCATGGTCATGATTAAATAATGTCAATTATTTAATTATTCATCTTAACATTAATTCTTCTATTAATTAAATAATGTCAATTATTTAATTAATTCATCTTCTATTAATTCTTCTATTGATTAAATAATCTTAATTATTTAATTAAGTCATCTTAACATTGATTCTTCTATTAATTAAATAATATTAATTATTCAATTAATTCACTTTTCTTTATTATACCTGATTAATTAAATAAACACTTTTTATTTAATTATGTTACTAATTAACCTTATCTTTCTTGTTAAATTAAATAAATCCTTATTTAATTTATTCTTTATCATACTTCAACTATAATTAAATAAATTCATTTATTTATTTAATTATTCGTTTAAATCCCTTCATCACTTAGTTAAATAAATATTATTTATTTAATTATCCTTCGAATATTGTCTCTTGAATTAAATGAATTATTTAATTCATAAATTCTATTTTAACACATTCTTCTATATTTTAGATAATTATGTGAGTTATCTAAGTATTCACTTTTACTCAACTCGACATCTATTTTAATCGTTCAGTTAACTATTCATTTGATGTCTGAGTGGCATTCTCGAGTAATCTCCTCGTCTAACCATTCAATCGTCCAGTTCTAACTTATTTGCGTGCACATGCATATTAATTAAATATTATTATTTAATTAATTAAGTGTTGTGCGTGCGTTCGAACAGAGAGTTGCTATAATCAATCTTTATCTTTGTCATGCAAAGATATTTCTAATGTTTTCGAATACCGAACTGAAGATTGAATCATTTATTTAATCTTTAATTCTATTTATAATTCGAATCACTCATGTCATCACTGTCAGTTAACAGAATGCATGACTAATCAGTCAATCTCAATCGTCCGTTGATCTTTCAATCTTGACCTGTCGTTCGAATAATCAATTTTCTATAAATTGATTTGTCATTCTTCATTCCAATCTCTCTCGCGAAATCTTATGACTTTTGAGAGCACCTTTATCTTGAATCTTCGATATTTTGCTAATCACTATCTTAGGCTATACTTGCACGAACTTGAAAATCTGAGGGCAATTATACTACACAAGCAAAATGGAGAAGGGCAATCGAGATGAATCATGGAAATACGTTTGGAATTGGTGAGATTGTTCTAGTTTTAATTACGTTTTTACTTTCCCATGTTCTTTGTTGCTTAACGTATGAATTTGCATTCTAGATCTAGTATTGTATTGCATGTGTGCTTTTAATCTACTAATCTTCTTTGTTGTCTATTGTGCAAAAGCTTGTTTCATTTTCAGGCGTTACACCTTGTACAAGCTAGATGCACAAGCTATTCAATGCAATAGTGTCTCTGCGAAGTCACAAAAAGCTACTCATGGAGTAAAAGAGGGAAACGTTCCTGATGGAGTAAACACCATGGAGGTTAAACTTCCAGCAGAAAATACTATGCTTTGGCATCATAGGCTTGGCCACATTGGTGAAAAAGGTTTAAAAACATTGAAAACTAAAAACCTGGTAGAAGGGCTTGAAGATTGTAACCTTGAGTTCGAATTTTGTGAACATTGCATATATGGTAAACAACACCATGTTTTATTTTATTCCAGTCCTCACAAATCTTCTGGTTTGCTTGATTATATTCATTATGATGTGTTTGGTCCAGTGAATGTTCCTTCTCTGTCTAAATCAAGATACTATGTGTCGTTTATTGATGATTATTCAAGAACATTTGTATATTTTATGAAAAGTAAATCAAAATTGTTCAGTCGGTTTAAGAAATTTAAAAACCTTGTTGAAAATTAGACTGGTAGGAAAATAAAATGCTTAAGGACTGACAATGGCAGTGAGTTTTGTTTAGATGAATTCGAAAGTTACTATACAAATCATGGGATTAAAATACATAAGACTACACCTTACACTCCACAGCAAAATGGAGTTGCTGAAAGGTTCAATAGGACAGTAATGGAAAGAGCACAAAGTATGCTGAGTAGTGCTGGCTTGGAGGAGAAGTTTTGGGCTAAAGTAGTCTCTACATCATGTTACTTGTTAAATCGCTCTCCTAACTCTACTCTTGTTGAGAAGACACCTTTAGAAGCATGGTCTAGAAGGAAGCCCTCTCTGAGACATATTTGTGTCTTTGGCTATGAGCAATATGCATATGTGCCATTTGATATCCAAGTTGGAAAACAAAGTTGTAAAATGTATTTTTATTGGCTATAGTGCTAGCATAAAAGGATACAAGCTTTGGAACCCTGAGACTGAAAAGGTTTTGTACAATAGAAGCATTATCTTTCGTGAGTTGAAGCCTTCTACATTGGATCTGCAATCAGAGAAGAAATCAGAAAATGAAAAGGATGTAGCAGAAATTCCTCTGACACCAGATAAAGAGGAATTGAAAAATCAAAATGTACCTGATACTAAGGAAAGCTCTAGTAGCTCTGAAAGTTCTGAAGAAGATGAAGAACCACCTCAGCCTCGGCCTGTGAGGAGGTTAACTCATGAAAGAAAGCAACCTGATAGGTATGGGTTTTCTTTGATTGAGTCTACTTGTGCCTATGCTTTAATTTCTAGCACTGATGAACCTAGGACTGTGAAAGAGGCATTTAATATGTCTGATTCAAACTCTTGGTTGGAAGCTATGAATGAAGAAATGACATCATTAGAAAAGAATGATACCTAGAGTTTGGTGCCATTGCCTAAAGGAAAAAAAGCTGTGGGCTGCAAATGGGTATTTAAAAAGAAAATTGGTCTGGATGGCAATGTAGAAAAATATAAAGTGAGGTTGGTTGCAAAAGGTTATTCCTAGGTAGAGGGAATTGATTATGGAGAAATATTTTCTCCTGTAGCTAAGCTAACATTTATTAGATTTATTTTATCACTTGTAGCAACGTATGACTTAGAAATTAAACAGATGGATGTGAAGACAACATTTCTTCATGGTGATCTTGAAGAAGAAATTTATATGTCCCAGCCGGAGCACTTTGTGGAAAAAGGTAAAGAAAGACTGGTTTGCAAGTTGAATAAATCTTTGTATGGGTTAAAATAGTCTCCTAGAATGTGGTACCAAAAGTTTGACACGTTTGTTTTGTCATTGGGATTTGTAAGATCAAAATCTGATCATTGTGTTTATTACAAAGCTAAAATTGATCAAATCCTTATTATTGCTCTCTATGTTGATGATATGATGTTCATAGGCAATAGTAAGCTGATGATTTCTAATCTTAAGTCTCAGTTGTCTGCAAAGTTTGAAATGAAAGATCTTGGTGCAACAAGGTATATTCTGGGAATGGAAATAACTAGGGACTAGAAAAATAGAAAACTTTGGCTCAGTCAAAGTAAGTATATCATGATTGTTCTAGAGAGATTTTGTATGACTTTGTGCAAGTAGCTAGTTGTTCCAGTTTTGCAGGGAACAAAGCTATCTATTGAAGACTGTCCAAAATCTCCTATAGAGATGGAGGACATGACCAGTGTACCTTATGCTAGTGTGGTTGGCAACCTTATGTATGCAATAGTCTATACAAGGCCAAACATTGCCCAAGCAGTGGGAGTTCTTAGTCAGTTTATAGCTAATCCTGGAAGGACACATTGGGATGTTGTGAAGAGAGTGTTTAGATATCTGAAGGGCACTTCAGTCTATGCTTTGTGTTACCATGGGAACTTGGTTGAATCATAGAGGACTCTCAGTATTCAAGGTTATGTGGACTCTGATTGGGCAGGGGACATTGACAGTAGAAGATCCACCAGTGGATATGTTTTCATGATGAATGGTGGTGCAATGAGTTGGATGAGCAAGCGACAGGCTGTAGTCACTTTGTCCACTACAGAGGAAAAATACATGGCAGCTACACATGCTTGTAAAGAAGCAATCTAGTTAAAACGTTTGTGTTCTAACATTGGTTTTGATGCAGGAAAAATTACTATTTACTATGACAATCAGAGTGTTATATGTTTTGCAAAGAATCCTACTTTCCATGCCAGGACGAAAAAATATAGATGTACAGTATCACTTTGTACGAGATATGGTGGAGGATGGGAAGGTCTCTTTGGAGAAAGTGGATACTCTGGAAAATGTTGCAGATGCATTGACAAAGCCTATGAGCACAGACAAATACAGGTGGTGTGCCAGTTCGATGGGCCTCTTGGCCCATGAATTTTAGTAGTTTTATTATGCTCTGGAGTTGTCAGTAAGGTCTTCGTCAAGTGGGAGATTGTTGGAATATTTTCCTCAATCCATACTGACATGTAACTCCTGGAGGGAAAAGTCGTCATGACATTAATCATGTCTAGCCGACTAGCTATTCTGAATCTTGTTGAAATGCCCTAGTCGTTGTGACTTGGTTTCGGTCTTGCTGAATAGATCTATCGCTATGACTTGACGACTCGGCAAGATCTCTCGCCGACTGTTGTTTCTCTTGTTGATGGTTATTCACTCACAGTTATCAGGGAGACTTGGTTGTCGGTATGTAGTCTTGCCGATATGAAATGTCTCACCGAGTTGCTATCGGGTGTTTAGCGGATGTCGGGGAGACTCCTAGCGACCAGGTCATTAGAGTAACCCAAAGGGATCGAGGAGAACTCTCAGCGATGAAGGATGTCTCATCAATAGCATATGGTCATCGGGCTAACACAAGGATCTCAGAGAGATCTCTCAGCGACGGGTGTTTGGTCTCGCCAATAGTCTTCGGTATGACATATTTGCTCGGTGAAAGGTCTTGGCAAAGGTCAAATGTCTTGCCGACTCGGTAAGACATGAGTGCTCGATGTGAGGTCTTGGCGAAAGAAAAAAGTCTTGCTGACTCGGTAAGACTTGTTTGCTCAGAGTGAAGTCTTGGCGAAAGATGAATGTCTTGCCGACTGTCAGGTGCTTCGGTGAAACTTGAGGAGACTTGGAAAAACCTCTTGGCGAACAGAAAAGTCTTGCCGATGGCAAAGTTGAAGTCATTGTGACTTGTGAGCACGGTAAAATGTCTTGTCAATGGAGGAATCTCTTGCCTATAGAAACTCAATGGATGTTGATGGATTCGGTATGACTCATGGCATTCGTTATATCGTCTTGCCAATTGTTGGGACTTACACTGATATCGATATGAAGACTTTGTGGCATTGGGGAGACATTGTTGGTGTCTCACCGATATGCCAATAAAGTTTGAATGCCTTTGATCAGATTGACCATCCTATGTGGAGCCTCGTGGACCAATCAGAGGAAGCGAATTTCAAATGGATGGCAGTTAGATTTCTGCAATAGTTGCGATGCTGGAGCTGAACTACATGTAGGGAAAAATCAACGCTCAAGAGGAAACTTTCTATGATGGGGTAATGGCGGATAAGGATGAACAGAAGATAAAAATCAGAATGTGATAAGATTTAAGGGATCGATTTTGATTTGAAAAATATAGTGAATCGAATTGTGGAGAGAATTTTTGTAACTGGATGAACAGTGAATGAAGCTACTGTGAACTGATACCAGTGAGTTGTATCTCTGCATTGTATGTAATTTTTGTTACTGTAATACAAAGAGATTTAGCTTGGTGTGGTGGGTTTTTTCCCGAAAGGGTTTTCCCACGTAAATCTGTTGTTCATTGTCTTTGAGTATCTTCTCTATTTTTGTAAATCTTTCATGTGTGTCTTATTTGGATTGTAATTAGAAAATTAAAAGCACTGTCTACATTCTTCCCTGTGGTTTTGACATTAGGAAAGTTGCTTCCACACCTCTGCTTTCCTTACATTTTGCTAAGATTTATTCGTGAGGAAACTTTAGTGAGAGAAGATGATTTTAGAAGAGGTTTTGACTAGAGAATCAGTGGGTCAACTGGACTATAGCGAATAATAGGCATGAGACTCTATCCTCTTGATGTATATCTGTCTTTGTGAAAGATTGAATACCTTGATTGTTTTGTTTAGGGATTGCATTAGATTTGCTTGAATAGTGAAATGATCTATTTTCTTATTAGAAGGGAAAATAATCTAGTTGATTTGATTTCCTTATGAATGCTTGCACATACTCCATAGTAAGGAGTGATTGTTTACGATTAGTATTATATACTAGATTTGATAAAATTTTGAATAACTTAAGGAAGTGATTTAATACTCTTATATACCCTATATGGGAGCTTAGATGATGTTTCTAACATAGATAGTTCACACTACATGTATAATGTGAAATGTATCAAAATCATGAAGTGACTTGACACTATTAGCTTATAATGCTAAGAAACCTTAGGAATGTCAAGGTTTAGTAACACATCAACAATGATAAGATATGATAGGATCAAACATCATATTGATAATCTATACTTGAATGATCTCTTGATCATTGCTTTACTATTGAATGAAACCCTAGGTTGAGAGTAATCTATTTGGGTTGAAAAGTATATTGGATTAATGATTGAAACCCTAGATTAAGAATTACCTGCTAGGTTGGAATATTTTCTTGAATACCCATTGGAACCAATAGACTAAAAATAACCTAATTGGATGGGTTATGTAGTTGAGCTTGTTTATAGCACATAGGTTTACATTAACCTACATATTCAGACTGAATGTTGATTATAGATTATATCCAAGATTAGGGTATACCAAGGTTGAGACTCACCTATGTGGTTAAGTAGATCACTCGAGTTTATGAATTACTACTTGAATAGATCCATAAGTGGGATTACCTTTTGAGTTTGAGTTTTTACTAGTTTGGTTGCTTTATACTCTTTATGTGAAGTCATATTGTTGACAATATTCTACTCATTGTATAACCCTTTTAATAAAGAGATTAGACTCTCAAATGGAATCATTTATTAGTATGATTATTCTTCGATTGAGGCTATTCATGGGTAAGACTATACTCTTGATGAAAATCACTTATTAACGTGATATAATCCTAAATGGAGTCATTTATTGATGATTATATATTCTATAATAAGATGATGCTTATGTAGCTATACTTTATAATATAAAGTTATTTACGAAACTCTTGTAAGTTACAGTCATGAAGGGATCATAGGTTATTACTAGGATTAGATTGTCCAAAGAAGGGGGTAGCTTATGCATGTGAATACTTGATAGAAATATCATTGTGAATTGGAAAAGGGAATAGGTATTTCAAAGGTTAATGATTACCTATGGAAGGAAATTACCTAAGCATAGTATATGAATGGTTATAATCCAAATTGAGCTATGGTAGTGCATGTGAATAGGAAGATTGTCACTTGAAGTGCGGGGTGAGAATGCTTTGGCCAAATTAGTGTAAGTTGCCACTATTTACACTATCAGTTCATTATGCTCCTTTTATGCATACTAGTTTAGGATTTTAGTGGATGCAAGTTCAAGTTATATAGGGCACAATGCTAAGCTTAGATAGGCTATTGTTACGAGGTTACCATACCAAAAACTTCGTTGAAGGGTAGGGCCATCTATCAAATGTTAGATGTGAGGGGGATCGTATTTGAGTTTGTGGTTGGAAGAAAAGCACTCGAGTGATGCTTCTCCTCATCAGTTGGTATCCAAGAATTGTGGATGTTTGCACCAGTGTCGAGGACAACTAGAGTGTACACACCAGGGATTGGAAACATCTAGAATGTATGCACCTATGCAGTGACATTAGGAAAAGTTTATATATCTATTTCCAATGAAGCTCAAAAGAGATACACATGTATGTATCATATACCCATTTATATGGAAGGTTGTAATCATGAATGATAAACTTGATTTTATTCAATATGAAATCTATGTTATGAAAAGATTTGTGAAATTACAATGAAATGAAATGGAAGTTTGGAACAATGTTTATTTCAAATGTGCATGTAATTTACATGATGGATTTTTTTATTTTTTATTTCTATGTTATGGCATCATGGAACATTCAGTTGAGGTGAAAAGTTTGAAATTTTATTGAGTAGAAAACTGGGGTTGTTACAAATTAGGAAAACTTGAAAAATGGTGACCCATGCAAATATTTCTCAAATCAGTTATATGTGATGAGAAAAATGAGACCTAAGTATGCAAAGGGGCTAGGATTTGAGAAAATTTTGGCATTACAAGTTTGATTCCCAACAAATCAAGCACACATAAATCTAGGTATCAAAAAAATATGTGATTGCTTAAAAATGTCATAGAACTATCTTGAATGAAATTGATATCTACCTTGTGTGTAATTAAAAATGCCTTGAGTGTAATATAAAATTGCTTGTTGTCACTTACTGGAAACCACATTACTCAAGTAGAAATTTTTTTGAATCTTGGGGGAGTGACCTATATTTTCAGAGTTACTACCAATACAACCTTAAGATAATACAATATGATGGAAACAATCTCATTCATTTTGCATTTGTTGAATGAATTAGTTGTCAAGCATGTTGGGATTGATTTATGACAGGAAAGGTTGGCATTGTGGATTATAGGGAAAGTCCACATAAATGTAGGTATCAAAAACCATGTGACACTTAAAAAATGGTCACAAAACTACCTTGAATGGAATCGACAATTTCCTTGTGTGTAATTGAAAACCACCTTGAGTGAAATCTAAAACCACATATTGCCATTTATTGACAACCACATTGGATTGCATAAATATTTGTGAATATCATGATGGATAAACAATAGAAATAATACCTTGGTGTGGAATGGGTATGTCATAGAGGTTTTGAAGGTTAATTGTCATTTTTTTTCCCCTTTTTTGCATACATTCATGCAATTGATGAGATCAATATTCTTCTTTTTTAATTAATTGTAAATGACATGTATGTTCTCATATTGATTTTTTAGAGTTACACATGCACCATCCTTTAGTGCCCTTATTTGTTTATATTTCTCAAGATACAAGACATCTAAGAGATGAAAACATGAAACAAGTGGGTAATTAATGTGCTTAGTTACACTTTTGCATTTGTCAATGAAAATTTTGCATAACCTATTGGAAAGATGGGGCTCAAAATGACACTATTCTATAGTAATTTCACCTTTTTAAATTATTTCTTCACTTTTATTTTAATTTAAATTAGATTGGTAGGCTTCACTTATAGTTTTAAAAGTTTATAGTTATGTTGTTCAATTAGCACTTTGTCTATAGGCTTTCATATAAGGTAGAGATTGTCCTATAGAGTAAGGAGATTTTATTGGGTTATGGAATTTATGATTGGTGGAACATGTTGAAGGGTAATTTTTTAAAATTATCTATACCTTTTGAGGTATAAAAATTTAACCTTTTTTGATACCTTTTGAGGTATCAAACTTCAGCCTTGTTTGATACCTTTGAGCTATCAAACTTTAGTCTTGTTTGATACCTCAAAAAGTATCAAAATTCAGCCTTGATTAACACCTTTTGAGATATCAAACTTTAAAAGGTATTAGAGTTCAACTTTATTTGATACCTCACGAGGTATTTGAGTTTAGCCTTGTTCGATACATTTTGAGGTATAAGAGTTCAACCTTATCTGATACCTCAAAAGATATTGAACTTTAGCCTTGTTTGATACCTCAAAAGGCTTTAGACTTCAACCTTGTTCAATATTTTTTGAGGTATCAGACTTCGACCACATTTCATACCTCAAAAGGTATCAAACTTTAGGTTTGTCTAACACCCTGATCATGACATATTAGACTTTTGTCGTATCCAATGCCTTCTCCCATCTCTAAATCCTCAATATCAAACTTCTTCTATATTTGACACCTTAATATTAGACTTATCCCATATTCAACACCTTGATATCATACTTATCCCATCTTCGACATCCTAATATGATATTTTTCCATTGTTGATACCCCTATATCAAACTTTCTCATCTTTGACACCACAATATCAAACTTCTCCCATATTGGACACCTTAATATTAGAATGATCCCATATTAGATACCTTCCTTGATATTGAGATTCTTTTATCTTTTATACTCTAATATCAAACTTTTCCCATCTCCTACACCCTCATATGGACTCCTCCCATCTCCAATACCCTAATATTGGACTTAGCCCATCTCTGACACCTCAATATCAAATTATCCCATCTCTGGCACCTCAATATGGCCTTTTCCGATTGTTGATACCTCATTATCAAACTTCTCCCATCTTTGACATCTTGACATCTTACTTTTATGATATCTTAAAATATATTAGGTTCAAACTTTTACGATATTACAAAAGGTATCAGTCTTCAACTGTATTCAATACCTTAAAAAGTATCAGACTTCGGCCTTGTTTTATACCTCAAAAAATAGTATATATCCATTATTTACTATTTTAATTATTAACTAAAATAAATTTTATTTCTATAATTATAAAATATTAAATTAATTTATAAATATTATATAAAATTAAATATAAATTGAACAATATTTATTATTGATTAAAAATTAAATTTAATATTATATAATGATTTATATATTATTTAATGTATAAATAATTATATAGTCATATTAAATAGAACATAAATAATATTTATTATCAATTAATAATTTAAATATATCATGTAGCAAAATGGCGAAGAGAAGGAGGGAGCAAGGGTTTTGAAGGTCGCAGCCCGCTTTCGAGGACTTGGCAAAGATCTGAGTAGGTGGCCTTTTAACCAAAGGAACAGAGGTCGATCTCAGAATCCACCGTGGCAAGCATGGAAGGCTTCGACAAACAATGGAAAAGGCACTTACAACCCTAGAAATGACAAATCAGCTCAGCAGGAATTTGACACAAGGTATAGGTGGGGTTTTGCAAACATGCAAGATTGACTACTCTGGTGGATTTTCAAAAAGTAGATATGGAGCCAAAGTCACAAGGAGACTCCCAACAAACTAAAAAGGTAAAACTCTGAGCATACCACAATTATTTCCTTAATGATTGATGGCCAAGCCTAGAATGAATCAGTGAGCCATTTTAAGGAAAAGGATTTTTTCATGAAATGGAGTGGGCCTTGGCCAACCTTTAGACGGGTTAGGAATTGGTACAATGAACATTGGGGTGAAGCAACCATTCTAAAAACTTTACCCAATGGATTTTATCTCGTCATCTGTCTGAATGCCAAAGATTAGGAATGGATTTATAACAGTGGCCCTTTTTTGATGAGGGGAAGGGTTTCTTTCTTAAAGATTGGACTCTGAACTTTAACCCTAAAAAGGAAATCATGATGAAGGTTTCGATCTGGATATGACTATATAACCTTCCTCATGAATATTGGGATGTTGAAACCCTAAAGTTGATTAGAAATAAACTAGGTACTTTTGTAAAAGTGGATGTAGCCATAGCAAATAAAGATTATAGTATGTATGCGTGTATATGTATTCTCTGGTAGGTGGTGCATCCTCTCCCCAAAATGGTGGAACTAAAAATAGTGGAGGGTATTTGGAAACAAACGATTGAGGTCGAGGAAAGGATTGAAATGTGTTCTATCTACAAAGGGGTAGGGCATCCTGTAGGGGAATGCAAACATTTGGATAAAGGCAAGGGGCTAGGGAAAAATGCTTTAACTGATTTGTTGTTATTAAAGGAAAGGAATTTTCAAGCTGAAGATAGTGACTTTTTGGAAGCTATGTCGAAAGGGTGGGATCAACCTGCTAGGGAAGAGTGGAACTTAAGAAATTTAGAAATAACCCTTAGTTTGTGGACAGGTTGTCAAGAAAGGGAAATGATGAAGGCAACTTATTGGAGTTCTATTGAGGTCATGAGGAGCTATGACATTATCAACTTGGAATTGGTACCTACTCGAATAAGCATTGATTCACCAGAAATAAGAGTTGTTAGTTAGGAGGAAGGAAATGATACCTTGATTATGGGTACAACATGTGAGCAGACTGTGGACCTTTTGGAGAATAGTTGCAAGCAAAAGATGGATAATGGTCTAGTTAGTTATTCAGAGAAGGTAGAAAGTCTCTTAGAGAAGCCTACAAACAGGGAGGATTTCAAGATATAGAGAGTTGAAGCTGGAGAAAGTTATTTGACCCTCCCTTTAAACCCCAAAAGTGGTAATAATGATCTTCTGAATAATCTGAGGGGGGAGAAACTAGGGGAGGAGGTGGAGGGTAGTAAAAAATCCATTAAAAATTCACTCATAGTCGAAAATAAAAATGTGGATGAAAACTTTGAAACTGAGGATCCCATCTTTAAAGATATTCAAATCTCTCCAATTTGAAATTTGGAGAGTTCCTTTGAGGAAGCTAGAGAGGATGGTGGGCTTTTTGAAGATTTGGATTTAGATTCCCCAACGGATGATGAGACAAGAGGTGGGGATGAATTGGGCCTAAGTGTGGAACTGGGTATCTTGGAGAAGAGAACCCTTGAACAAACTTTGGCTAAGCAAGTAAAGGTGAAGGTGAAATTGGAAATTGTGGGAAGTGCAGTGGGGCAAAAAAAATTGAGATCGGGAAAAGGCTATGCCTTTTGCCGAGAGCAATGAAGGTCCTTTCATGGAATGTCAGAGGCTGCAATGCCCCTAACAAGATTCGTTTGATCAAGCGATGTCTTGATCAAACGAGACCAAATATTGTTTTGCTACAAGAATTAAAGTTTAGTGGGGATGATATAAGTTCTTTTAGTAGGCGTTTTGGAAATTGGAAATATCTTGTTGTTGAACAAAAGGAGCATCTGGAGGCCTAGGTATTTTGCATAAAGAGGTGATCGCTAAGGTCCAGGTAATTAGATCAGAAAAATCTTGGCAATGGGTTAAAGTTTTATCTAAGAAATTATTTTCAAGTTTCTATATTATAAATGTCTATGGGCCAAATAATATCGCTGATTTATGAGAAGAGCGTGGAATGATATTTCAGAGGTGATTTATGTCAATGGTGATAGCTTGTTTCTTCTGGGGGCTGACTTCAATGCAATCTTATGACCATCTTAAAAGAGAGGTGGTATCAGATGGTTAAATAAAAAATAGAGGGACTTCAATGACTTTGTGGCTAATAGTGGCCTTTTTGAAATTCAGTTTAAAAGTGGTGACTTCACTTGGACAAATAGGAGAAGTGGTTTTTAAATATTGTTGAAAAATTAGATAGATTTTTCATAGCTAGAAACTGGGTAGACTTTCAATGGACCTTTCAAGTAGACATACTCCCTATTGCAGGTTTTGATCACTATCTAATTAGTGTGAGAATTCAAGAGGATGTTGTACTAGATCGATGCCCGTTTAAATTTGATAAAATGTGGTTAAGAGAGGAAGCTTTTATGGAGTTGGTATCTGGATGGTGGTCTAATGCACCGCCAAGGGTTGGAAAAAAATACTTTGTTCTTTTAAAAAAACTACAATTTGTTAAGAAGCAACTGAAGAAATGGAATAGAGAGGTTTTTAAAAACATCTTCTCATAAAAGCTCAGAATTGAATAGGACTTGGAGGTGTTACATTCAAAAGTCATTGAAGGGGTATGAGTGAGGAGGATTTTATCAAATAAAAATATCTCAATAAGTAGTATGCAAAATTTTTGGCAAGAGAAGAAATCTTTTGGAGATAGAAATCAAGAGAGACATGGCTCAAGAAGGGTGATCGTAATACAAAGTTTTTTCACAATTCGGCCAAGGTCAAGATATCATGTAACAAATATTTTCAATTCAGGACAAGCATGGAAATATCCTTATGGAAAAGGATGAGATTTGCAATGAAGTTGTGTGTTTATTTTCGAAAGCTTTCAGAAGTACTCATAATGATATTTCTCAAATAGATGAAATTTTGGATGTTATCCCCCCATGTGTTTCATAAGTCTAGAGTGTAGAGCTAATGAAGGTTGTTACAATGGAAGAAGTTAAAACTGCTCTCTTTAGTCTTGGTGGTGATAAAGCACCTGGCCCTGATGGCTTTCCAATGTTATTTTTCCAAAAATGGTGGGATGTTGTGTCCTTTGATCTTTGGGAGGTAGTGGAGGAATCAAGAATGGGTGGCTTTGTTCTAAAAGACTTCAACAACACATTCATTTCCCTTGTCCCCAAGAAAGATGAAATCTCGTTGTTTAATGATTTTAGGCCCATTTCTCTCTATAACATGGTGTATAAGGTTATATCAAAGGTGATGGAAAATAGGCTGAAGGGTGTTCTTGATGCTATGATCTCCCTTGAATAGAGTGGTTTCTCACCGAATTGCTCCATCTACGAAGGAGTCATTGTTGCTCACGAGGCAATACATTCCATTCGAATAGCTTGAACATAAAGAATGATGGTAAAATTAGATATTAGGAAGGCATATGACGAAGTTAACAAAATTTTCCTTTGAAAGGTTCTCAGGAGTTTTGGTTTTTGTGAGGCTTGGGTAAACTGGGTTGAAAGTTGTATTAAAACCCCTCTATTTTTGGTTTTAGTGAATTGAATCCCACAAGGCTTCTTTGATTCAGAGAAAGGATTGAGGCAAGGGGACCCAATATCACCTTTTCTATTTATAATAATGGTTGAAGTTATGGGAAGACTGATATCCAAAAAGAGGAGAGATGGGCTTTGGAAGGGTGTCCTTTAGGGAAGCCAGGGTGATGAAAGAAGTATTGGATAAATATAGCAAAGTCTCTGGACAATGTATAAATTGGAGAAAATCTAAAATTTTCTTTCTTAATACTAGAGGCCAGAAGTAAAGAGAAATTTGTTCAATTTTGGGTGTGAAATTGGGCTCTCTTCCGGGGAAATATCTAGGCATTCCATTATTTGGGGGGGGGGCAAGTAAGTCAGCAGTGTGGAAGGAGTTGGTGGATTGTTGTCTGAAACATATGGATGGATGGAAAAGTAGATGGTTGAAATCAGTTGGAAGAATTTTGATGTTAAAATCTATCATTTCTACCATTCTTTTATTCTCAATGATGTGCCTTAGAATACTAAAGAAAATTATAAATATTGTTGGGCAAAGGATGAGAATTTTTTTGGAATGGTGCAAATGATCAAGATAAGATACCCCTTCTCTCATGGGAGAAGACTTGTATGGCGAAGGGAAAAGGTGGAGCAGGGTTGAGATATTGGAATCTAATGAATGAAACTTTGGGGGTGAAATTGGTGTGGAACATTTACTCCCAACCCTCTCAGTTGTGGGTTCAGATTCTAAAAGCTAAGTATCTGGACTCTATGGAAGACAATAGGATCCTTACCATGCGTAATCCCCCCTCTGGCTCAGCAATATGGAATTTTATTATTTCTTGTCATCAGGTGATAGTAGATCATATTACGTGGCAGATTGGAAATGGTTCGAAGGTGAAGTTCTGAGATGATTATTGGGTTGGTTTTCTAGCATTGAAAGAGAATGGAGAATTGCAAGATTTAAGACTCTGGTTTATTTAGCATTGGGGTGAAAAGGTTAGTGATTATTTAGAATTTAGAGAGGATGCTCTGGGTGGGGGGTGGAAGTCTCTCCAAAATGTAGATTTATCAGATCGACAGTGGGCTCTCATGTAGGAGATCCTTAACTCTCGAAAGATTTTGAGGTCTAATAAAAGGACAAAGTTGTATGGTGTGGTGTTGTGGATGGTAAGTATTTAGTTAAACTAGGATACCAATTTTTGGATACAGGAGCAGGGGGTGAGGAATGGCCGGTTTATTTATGCTAGGGGAAAGAATGTTTACCTAAGGTAGGAACTTTTGCATGGTTGGTGATTAGGGGTTGCATTCTGACATGGGAAAGGAGAAAACGTTAGGGTTTTTGTGGACCATCTAAATGTGTTATGTGTGTAGAGGCAGAGGAAATGGTAGATCATTTGTTGCTACATTGTGGGATGGCTTCTTCATGCTGGGAAATGTTGATGAGATCGTTGGAGTGGTAGGGCCCTTTATCAAATAATTTAAATAAATTTTGAGGGGTGGCCTTTGTAAAAGAAAAAAATTGACTCTCTCTTTGTATATGGAAGGTATGCCCATTTATTGTTGTCTGGGAGATATGGAAAGAAATAAAGAAATGAATATTCTTAGAAAAGGAAGATTCGCTAGATAGATTGAAGTTTAGAATTAATCATGCTATTGAGGAAGTGGTCGGTGTGGCAGCCTCATGTTTCTTTAATCCAAGGGTCCCCTTCACTTTGGAGGATAAGTGTATTCAGGCACAATGGTTGAGAATTCATCTTAGGTTTGTTAAGGGGCGTGGTTGGGTTAATCCAACTTCTAAGGGACAAGTGGAGGTCATTTGGGAAAAACCGATGGAGGGATGGTGAAAATTAAATTTTGATGGGGCTTCTAAAGGGAACCTTGGACCATCAGGGGCAAGTTTCATTGTTTGTGATTGGAAAGGGAATGTATTAGCATTGGGAGTGAAGAAGTTGGAGGAAGGGACTAACAATGTAGTTGTAGCCTTAGCAACATTAATGGCTATCAGATTTAGCAAAAAAATGGGGGACTCAAAAATTCATTTGGAGGGTGATTCTCTCATAATTATCTAGGCAGTGATGAAGGGGAGTATTGATGCTTGACATCTTCAGAATATAATTGTTAAAATTAAAGAGGATTTGGCATCTTTTGATGACTTCTTTGTCAGTCATGTAAGGAGATCTGGAAATGTAGAAGAAAACACCCTATCAAAGTGGGCTCTAACATTTGAAGAAGTTGGTGAGATGAGGATCGAAGACTTAAGGAAATTGGATTTAGAGGAGGTGGATTTAAGAGAGGTGGTATGTACACAAAATTAAATGTGAAGGAATTAATGAGTGTTTGCAATTTTCGAAGCAACTGAAAGAATGTTGTGGAATTGGGTGGCGGTGTTGAATGTACATCCTGCATTAATGACCGAGTGTGGAGCTTTAATTCTTATTAAACTCTCCAAGTCCTTCTTTCTTGATGCTTCTTTCAAATTTTGTGGTGGGGAACAAGCTCTAAAATGGCTTGTAATTGGGTGTTGGGTCTAGAGTTGCAGAATTGAGATAGAGGCAAACTTCTCACTCTTGACGAAGAGACAACTCTACCCATTTTTCGACAAAGCATCAAAAAGAAGGCTAAAAGGCATGCTTCTATACAATGATGAGAGGTTGGTGCAGTCTATGTAGTTGATACTGGGAAGGGGTTTGGGGACCTTAAACACAAGTATCGTACAAATATGAATGTTTATTCTCTGATTATGGCGTGGGGTCTGGATTTGGGGGAAGCCAGTTGAAATGGTGAAGGGGGTGATGGAAGCACTGGTGCACAAAGATTTCTTGGAGGGAATGTACTCAATTTTGGAGTGGGCCATCCAGGGAGAAGGATTGGACATCTGTGAAGAGATTGAGAATGTAGAGAGTGACGAGGTTGATAAGTGCGTTCCATTTGTGAGGCGGCCAGAAGGGAGACTCAAAGTCTGCTGGAGAGAGGAGGCTAAATACGGTTGGAAAGCTTTAAAGCTATTTGTGGAATTGATGTAAGTAGAAGTGGTAATTGCTCAGGCCCAAGCATATGCAAAGCGTTTGAAGAGGAAAGAGTTGCATCCTTAGAAGAGGAAGATGACGAGTGCATTAGAAGGCAAAGAGGACTCGGGTAACTCGACCAGAGTTTTTTAGCATTTTTAATTTTCTATAATGGAACTATCGAGTATCTTTGCTTCATTTTTGCTGAATTTTTGGGGTTTAGCCCTACATGGAATGTTGTGAAAGTTGGCGTTTGATTGCAAGGTGGTTGGTAGTTGCAAATTAATACTATGAATGTAAATATGGAATCTTTTTTGAACTTGAAGTAGATGAATAGGGTTTTTAGAGTAAGGTGATGTAGTTTAAGTGTTAAATTCTAAGAAAATGGTGTTTTCGTAGATTAATTTTTGGGTGGTAGGTGGTCTTTCATGAAAACAAGATGTATTTTGACTCTACTTTTTTAATAAAATAAAACCTTATTACCGACCGAAAAAAAATAAAATAACATAATTATATAATAAATATTATTTCTATAATTACAAAATAATTTTCTCATGTTTTAAGTAATTAAATAAATAAATAATTTATTTAATTATCTATTTTATATATTCCAAGGGAATGCTCAACCATTGAGTTTCCTTTAATATTAGACTCCTTCATCCTTTTGTGATACTTGAGACAATTTTCCTCTACTCATCAATTGAATCCTCTTAATCAATTTTGAGTCCTTGTTCTCTTATGTTGATCTTATCCATTTAGCCCCTCAACCAAAAAATTATAAATTGGATGTATCCCAAGACATTTAACATAGAAGATTTCATGTTATGTAATGCTATGTTTCAAGTAGCAACACTTACATATCAACCATTTTAGAGCACAATGACCATGTCTTGGTGAGACAAAGGTTAGTTTTGGTGATATTTTTTTATTTTTTCATTAATTTTTAGTAACTCTTATAACAAAAAATGAATTTATAGGTAAGCTCTACATATATAATCTATAGATCTATATTTATAGGTTTTTAAGTCTCATAATCTATCACATGAAAAATGAAAATATTTGGCTTATGTGCTTACACAAACCTACGTGAAGAAAAGTATCATAAAATATAACATGTTTTTTTACATGTATAAATTATATTGAACAATTTAACCATTTGAAGCACTGTTAATCAATGAATGTTGGGCATCCCTCCTTTTATTGATGACTACTTTTCTTGCATGATATTGAGAATATTGTAATTGATTTCTATGGGCTTTGTTTCATTGTGCTCTTTCATGTTCTGTCCATTATAGGAGCACACGACATTCAAAATGAGAATCAATGATTTGTGTAGAAGTAGTAGTAGTAAGCATTTACATATAGATTATAGTATGAACCACACCTATAAATTTTAAATTTCAAATTATATGTAAGAAAAGAAAGGTTGATATTTAAATAAATTATTTCTTTTGTATACCAATAATTATCAAAATAATCTAGGATAAAAACAACATGGCATGAAAGAAAAAAATCATCATAGTGTACATTGGAGAACATAACAAGATGCAATCTATAGATATTGTCAAAATTAAGTACATCATGTTCATTCAACCATGGTTACATTATACCTTTCATTGTATCAATAAATATTCTACGAGTTATCCAAAATTGTAGATTCATTTGAGGACATTTTCATTTATAGATTCAAGGGGTTTAACATTTGCAATAGCATTGCTAAGTCTTTCTTCACTAGAAAATAGTTGTCTTTTTATAGCCAAATTAAACATGGACTGGAAGGATCGAAAATTATTTAAAATCTTTTTGATAACATCAAGTTCTACAAGTAGAATCTAAAATTAGTTTGCTCCAACAACCAATATTGTGTTGGTTGGTTCTTCAAAATTAATAATATTCATTTGTGTCATCTTGTATAACAACTTTAGCATATAGCTAAAGCCACATTTATAGTGATCAACACAACACTTTGGGCATCACCAAGTATCATTTGAATTTTAGATAAATTATTTCTTGTATTTTTTATTTTCTAGTAATAGTGGACAAGAGAGGTAATAGAGTTTGTCCAAGTGTATTCTTGACATAGTGGCTTTTAGATAAACATTTTCTTTTTGTTTCAAGGAAGGGTTTATCTATAATTGTAGATATTTTTTAGGATTTTAAAAGTTGATGAAGGGGATTTTATTTTTATTTTTTATTTATAATGGCAAGGAAGACAATGTTAGTGCCTTAGTGGCATACCATATGGTTAATGTGCAATCTTCTATTAGGTCTAGGTTAATAATATTTTTAGTTGAAAAAATAGTATCAAGTATCTTTCCATTCCAAGAGGGTATGTGTCTATATTTGGTTACAAGAATAGTGGGATTTAATTGCAAACACATTTTTACAATTTCTCTTCCTTCTACTTGATAATGGCAACCCTACAATGTAAAATCAATGCTATAACTTGACATGTCAATGATTGTAGTAGTACACTTAATTGTTTTAGTTGCATCTCTTTTGCATATGGTTGAGGTGGGGAAAATGGAAAAAAGTATACCAATAACAACAACAAGGGAATTAATAGGTATTGACTACATGCCATTTATGTTCTAAGAATAGAAGTTACAGATAGGTATGTTAAAGTTTATTGAAGTGGAAGGAGTTATTATTGATGACATGTGGAGGAATATTTCAAGAGGATTTGTGGATCTAGTGCACTTTGTGTTGGTTATTTTGATGTGACCATAGGAGATGACAAAGAGATTATTATATTGAACATCATAAAACTCATCTATAACTTTATTAAAACAAGTTATACATATTTTACCACCTTCTTTGTCTATTAAATCAAAATTAAAAAAAACTTTGCCTCTAGCATTCTAGAATTCATGATATATAATTTTTAATGTGGCTTGACCTTGAATGGATAAATGTTTATGTTGGATGGTCAATGGTCTAATTAGGATGATTTCATTTGTAGGGGTGAATTTATGGATATTAGATTCTATTTTTTCTTCATATGAGCATGGTTGAGATGGGAATGATATGAACAAGCCATAGGAGTTTCTTGATGGAAGGAGCCTTAAATTGCTAAAGAGGGGAAGAAAAGCTCCAATAATGGTTGCATTGTTTGAAAGCACCTTCAAATAATAAATTATATTTATGATGGACGGTGAATGATCTGATTGGGATGATTTCATTTATAGGGCTGAATTAATGGATATTAGATCCTAAATATTCTTCATATAAACATGGTTGAGATGGGAATGATCTAAACAAGCCTTAGGAGTTCATTGATGGAAAGCGCCTTGAGTTTTTAAAGAGGGGAAAAGGATCTCCAATAATGGTTGCATTGTTTTAAAGCACCTTCAAGCAATTAATTATATTTACCTGATAGATGGTGAATTATCCAATTGGGATGATTTCATTTACAATGGTGAATTAATGGATGTTAGATTATAAATCTTCTTTATATGAGCATGGTTGAGATGGGAATGATATCAACAATCCTTGGGAGTTGATTGATGGAAGGTGCCTTGAATTTTTAAAGAGGTAAAAAGGAGCTCCAATAATGGTTGCATTGTTTTAAAGTGTAGACACTAGAAATATCCTAGTCGACATCATGCATTTGACTCTTGTTCACTAACACCGATTCTTCCTCAATCATCTCTCTACTAACCATTTAATCAAATAATCTGTATTTGATTAAACTCATCAATGTCCTCTTTTAATTAAATAAATTAATCTTTATTTAATTAAATCTTAATATCCTCTTTTAATTAAATAAATTAACTTTATTTAGTTAAATCATCATTTTCCCTCTTTAATTAAATAAATCATCTTTTGTTTAATTAAATCCTAAGTCATCCTTCTTATATTAAATAAATAAATTTTATTTAATTATCTCCTAAAGTTCATTCATTTAATTGAATAAATCAAATGTATTTAATTACATTAATAATTTCCATTATTCCTCTCACTTGATTTAAATAAATCTAAAAATCTAAATCAAATGTCATGTCAACTAATTCTATCTAAAGCTAATTAAATCCCAATTAACTCTAACTCTAATCCTCCAATCCTCTAGATTTTGCAACTTGCACACATAAATCAATTTATTTGATTTATTATTTCATCTATTTTCACTCAAAAAAAGGCATCAAGTGGGAATATTCTCCAAATATGAATTCTCCCTCCAAATTGTCTTATCCTCCAACTTTGCATTTATGACTCTTACAAGTCCTTTTTTTGAGCCAAGTGACATTTAATTCATCTTTTATCTCCCTCCAATATGTCACTTCTTTTTTTGAAATTTCCACCTAATAGCATTAATGTGCACATTCATCCAAATTTGCTCCACCTTTGTCCACTCACATGTTGACAAGTGGCATTGTGCTATTGGTTGGTCTTTTATCCCACATCCTCCATGTTTTGCATTCCTCCATCCTTCCCTCCTATAGATGGAGAGCTCTTTTACTAATTTTGGGGAGGCAAGTTTATGCATTTTCATCCACAATCCATAGTAGTTTCATTATAGTCAAGAATCACACATCTCCATCATCAAGAGCTTATCAAGGGATTGGGAAAGGGCTTCTTTCCACATCAAAGAAGCACCAATCCCCTATGGTATGTTGGTTTGATCATTAGAATAGTGTTTCATTGTGTTTTGCTTGTTTTTTGCTTTGTTTCCATTATTCTTGCGTTTGAATGAATTTCATAGGGAGAATTGTATTTGCCTTGTTTAAATTGACTAATGCTAACATTTTTCTTTGTTTGAGCAAGATCGTAGGTTAGTGCTCACATTTTGGCACCCACCATGGGGCTTCTCAGTAGCCTCCATTTGCATCCATTTCATTTTATTAGTCTTACTCTAATTTCTAAGGTGGAAGAGGAGTAAATTGCGCTAAAATTTGTTGATTTCAATATGTTTTCTATCACATGAAATAGTCCACTGTAGACTCTTTGTTTTTGTTTAGGCTTCAAATTTTGTTAATGCATTATTGAGTTTTGTAGTCTGCTCTTAACCAAAAAATTTGAGAAGTAGCCCATCAAAGTATCTCTTTTTTTATTCTTGCTCAAGCATCACATCTGATTTTATTTGAAATTGGAATATCAAATCTTTGTTAGGAACATAAAGTCTTTGTGCCTGTCCATGTGACTTCCAGCTTTGTCACCCACCTGTGTTTCATGTTTGCTAAATTTTATGTCTAAATCCCTTTCAACAGATCCATTATTTGACACATATCGTGCAATCATTGCATTATTTGAAAGCACATTTCGTAAAGGATTTCCAAGCTACAAAGGAATGCCCAAGTTGCTAGGTGTGTGAGATGTGCTTAGACGTGGATTTCAATTTTTTTTGAATTCAAACTCCAATCGCCCCGTATTATTTCTGTGTGGTTTTCACTTGCCAGCCATAAATCTACCAATGAGTGTCATTTTTGCATTAAACGTGCAACCACTACATGTCTAAGAGTATTCGTGGTTTCTACAATGAAAAGCAATAGGAATGACATCCAATATATTGCTGACTTCTAGGTCTGAGTAAATGTATTGATTTAAATGTAATTTTTCTTCATCATGATAATATTTCTAACTGTAATATTTTGTTGATAAAGAAGTTCCTAATTGCTAAAGTAGAGAAGCCGCTGACTTTTTTTTAAATACAAATTGGAGAAATATAGAGACAGAGGCCATGACCCACAACATTGAAGTAGAGGAGATATATAATTTTTGAAAGAATTACACAGACATATCAAAGGAATATTGGCATTGAAGTATGCGGTATAAGGTAGAGATCTTGAAACATTGAAAGCAACACTCGAATCTTGAAGCAAACGCTGGATCACATCGAATGCCAATAAAAGCGCATTAAATGGAGAAATAATGTGGCTATTGTATTTGGTAGTTTCTTCTCAATGCAACCGTTCAATGTGATTTTGTGATCTTTGTTGGTTGCAAATCTTTCTTGAGGTGTGCTTTACCTCATATCAGTTAATGCAAAGTCTATGTTTGTTCAAATAAACTTCCACTTTTGTGCACCCTGCATAAGCTTTGCTGGCTACAATGCAATCTTTCTTGAGACCTGGTCATTTTAGTAAGAATTCTTTATTGATCTTGACATAATTTTGTTGCCAAAGCTCTCCTATGATCTTTAAATCGATTAGTTTATGGTGACATGTCTGTGGTTTTTAAATCAATAAGCTTGGTATTTAAGTCAATTAGTTTGTGGTGAGTGCTAATGGTGTGATGTAACAAATGAAATAAACTCATTATTGCTATTATGTTGAGAATATTAAAAAAAAATCAGTTGAACGGTTCATCATTAGCTTACACTATTCAATTGGGGGATGTTTCTTTCATGTCATCTTCCTTTTTTCCTATTCATTGGTGGAGTAAATAAATGATTTTAATTGTGTATCTCATTCATTAACTTAAATGTCAAATAGAACTAGATTGCACTTATCATTTTTGACTTGCAAATGAATGAGCACTGTCTTCACTTTAAATTTCCTTCTCTTCACACATGAAAACTTTATGAAGCATCTGTCACATTTATGAAGGATCTGGCGCATGAAAGAATCTACTGCATTTATGAAGGGTTATATATCTACCAGATGGTGGGTATGAATCCTTTATGATGGATCGATGCATTAGATAACAATCGATATCTTTGGTATGCATAGTTATGCAACACACATTACTAACAACCATTGATTGATCTTAAAGCAAAACAAGACAACAAATTTATAACAAATTTGATTTCTTTTTTGCATTGTGAATAATAGACTGCCATTTGTTGGTGTGATTTGAAAGCTCATGATATATTGATTGTTGTAGGAAGCACATGTTTCTTGATTTGAAAGCTAACAATATACTGATCTATGGATTTGGAGTCATCGTCATTGAATGATATTAGCAAATTTGGAATCATTGTCATCATTTGTAGTAATTTGGATTCAAAGCCTAGATTTTGATATTTTAATCTTCAGCTATGTGTGCAAACATTCGAAGGACAGAAGTCATGAGTGGTCTTTTTATTTTAAATGTTCTTTACTGTTAATTTTTAGTTTATTATTAATGTATTAGTGTATAAGAATTTTGGTGGGTTATCTCATTTCTGATAATTTTGTATTATTTGCAGGTTAGGTTTGCATAAAGAATCAATGGTGCATCAGAATTTAGCAAAAACAAGCAGAATTTTGAAGTTGAAGAAAACAAAGCATTTTTAAATGCTTAGAGCTTCAATTTTCTGCTTTCATTTTCTGTTTTAGGCCAATTCACTTCTTTTTGGGATCTAAAAAGAACATTAGGAAAGCTTTGTTTTTGTTACAAAGGGTTAAAAAAGAACATTAGATAGTTTACTAAATTTCAATTTGGGTTCTAAAAATTTGACAAAAAAACTTCACACTTCATCTTGGTGCTTTAAAAAGGACTCAATTTTTCTTTTGGAATTTAAAATGAACATGTGCATTTGGTTTTTTGTAATCTTTTTCACAAAGTAATATCATTTAAAAAGGGGTATGCACTTCTCTCATGCTTCACGGTGATCTTGAGAATCAAAAGTCTTTTTTTTGATATTAAGTTGTCAAAAAGATTGCCTCCACACTTCAATTTGGATTCTTAAAATTGAACAAAATCTTGCTAGTGTGAGTGGAGTATATCGCGTGTCTTCTATCTTTGTTTCTAAACAAATATTGATCAAACTATGGATGTGCTTGCTTACTTTTATTTACCCTTAGAGGGCCTACCTAGTGGGAAAAATTAATCACCCCAAGGAATGACCCAATTGGGAACACGCTAAAGCCAAGCGACTTCCACCCGATATATAAGTGTGGGTCCTTGAGAAAAGTTCAAGTATCACGAGGATTGTTCAAAAAGAAGGGTAGTAATGGTATCTTGCCATATGGATAATCCCCATGAATGAAATTCTATACTAGAACCTCTTGTTTAGAAGCCCAAATCCTTATCTATTTGTTGGTGCAAGAATGATCATTCTGAAGCTGTCCCACAATTTTGCAATTCTTAGTAGAGATGAGAAGTATCCATAGGATTTTCATGGGTACCGAAGCTTGGATGAACCAAGAAGTGTGTGTCATGGAGGGGAGCCAGTGTGGTCAAGCTTCTAATCATCCACTAAGAATAGGCACAACTGGATTTATCCAAGTGGGAACTCAACAAATATTGTCTCATTCTATCCTAGGGTTGTGCATAATTTTGGAATCAAAACACTTTGCTTGGATCTAAAACATTGGAAAAGAAACATTCAACATGAACATCAAATTTCAAACCCTTTAGGAGGAGCAAATACCTTTGACAAAATCCAAGTGCTATTGCTTGCCCTAGGGATTTTATCCTTAGAGGTTTCTAAGTATTTGGATTTTCATCTCAATTTGCTCTTACTAAAGTCAACAATAGGAAACTATTGCCTTGATTTCCTTGATTTCCACATAATGGACTTTGTGGGATGAAAATAAATTAGGACACTAGACATTTAGTTTGAAAAGCTAAGCAAGAAGTTTTTGTGGTAAAAGTAATTCATTAACCAAGATTAAATCAATTGAACCCCACACATGTGCTTGTTTATATTTTGTCTTATGGTCTTTTGAGCAAACATTGATCTTTTGATTTGAATTAATCTTAGGGAAAAACATGTTCTTCAAAACAAGTCCCTCTTAAGTTCATTCAGGATCAAAACAACCAATCATTTCATCCATCTCAAACATCAATCAAATCCCATCTCACAAACAACTTTTGAACCATTGGAAAAATCATTCATACTAGAATTTTGGTAAAATCCTTCAAATCAACATCAAAATCACCTTGTTTGGCTAAGCATGTGTGGATAAATCCTTCCTCATACATCTAGTTAAATTATCATCCTTGGGGAAAAGTTTATTCCAAGATAACATCCAACATCTTGGGGTTTATAAGTCCATTATCCAAATCAAATAAAATCCAATCCAAATAAAAAATCCAAAGAATCCTAAATTCTAGTATTCATCCAAGGATCTTAAGAGTTCAACACCCATATCATTCACCCCTTTCATCCTTCATCTCATCATTGGTCCTAAATCCCTTAGAGGTCAACAAGGTCAAAACACAAGAAGAACATGGAATATAAACTTGCTCCATACATACAATCAACCAAACTATCAAAGCCTTACAAAGCCAATGGATTATCAAACTCACATTTATACAATCCATACATGGGATCGTTATCTCCTACAAACTTCAATGGTACAACAAATGTGAGTATGCCCAATCTAAATTTTGGAATACCTTTCCCTATGGTAGATTTAAATCAAAGTCAAAACTTACAAATCCATCAACCAAAAAATTAATGCATGAGTCTTCAAACAAACAATATTATCCCACCAAATCCATACATGCCAAATGTGAATGTACCAAGTACAAGTTTACCAAACATGAACATTTCAAATCCACACTTGGTAAACTTTGGGATAGATATGTTTGTGAATCATATAAATGTTGTTCAAAGTCCAAACGATATGTTAACAACTCCATGTATTGATCCAAGTCAAGGTAATACCATGAAAAATCAAAGTTACCTAAATCAAAGCAATATGATTCCCAACCACAACAATATTCAATTTCAACCTATAAGGCCAAATCCAAACATTGTACCAAATTAAAAATTTGTCCAAAATCAAATTTTCCATGATCCCATACAAACACTAGAAGTAGGCATCCTAAATCTGCTTGAACAAAAACCAAATCAACTATATCAAGGGTGTCAAGTTCAAAATCAAGATCAAATTTTGTGAGATCAAATTGCTTCACTTGCCAAAATAATTGACTCATTATTCCAAGAGACACCACCCCAAAATCAATACACTCTTCCATTGGTTCAATCATGCCATCAAAGCATTGTGTTGTGTCCACAACCACATCAAGAACATTATCCCCAATTTCAAGAGGTTGGATATCAAGATCAACAACATCAATAAAAAATCCAATCACCACATCTCCAAGATCAATCACAACAAGAATCACCTCAACAAACACAAATATCACAAGAGCAAAAACGTGAATCACTCCTTTTGGAAATCTAATCGAATCAATGCTAAGAAAGATACTCGATGCAAAACTCATCACTCTTCCAAAAGTAAGTGTTTTCAACTTTTTCCTATACTTCCCTTGGAATAGGGGTGGATTTTATTGTATCACAGAGAAAATATTCATGAAACATCAAATTTTATTCAACTCAAAAATATCATCCAAGACTTTATTGATCAAAAAATAAAAATTGTTGAGGACAAGGATCAAGATTCAACCACTAGTGATAGCAGTGACAATTTCTCCACCACAATCATTGAAAGCAATGATCAAGATCTATCCATCAATGTGCACCTTGAAGATGTGTATACCTCATCCAATGATCAAATCAACATATATCAAGAGTCACTTTTCAATCATGATCAAAATCCACCAACAATACCCAATAGTGATCTAATTCAAGAAATGTTAACATCATTTGATCCTATGGTTGAAAACATTGATAATCTCTCCATCATAATTGTTGAAAAAAATGATAAAGATCTCTCCATCGATGAGCACATTGAAGATGTTTCTACCTCATCCAATGATCTACATCAAGAGTCACTCTTTAGTCAGGATCCAAACCCCTCAACAATATCCAACTATGACCTATTTCAAGGAGTGTTAGAATTATTTGATCCTATTGATATAATCCATGATCCATCAACCAATGATCATGTTGAAAATGTCTCTACATCACCTAATGAGTTACAGGACATATGTAAAGAATTTATTCCAAAGCATGAACAACATATTTCACCAAAGTCTAGCAATGGTCCTTTCCAAGGCATATTGGCATCCTTTGACCTCATGGTTATAGATATTGAAGAAATCCTCAACTTAACATTTGATCCAAGTCCACTCAAAGATCAAGAGGGTATTGAGCCATTTCCCATGCCTAATGAAGACATCCAAGAACCCTTTGTAATCAATCCATCCTTTGAAATTGACCCATGTCAAGAACTCGATCCAAAGTACGTCAAAAGCAATTCCAAAATTAATCAAGATCAAGAATTCATATCTCCAAGATACTATAATGATCTAATGGACACTCTCCTATCTATACAAGATGTTGCAAATGATGATCACATCCTCATAGCCCATACTCCTTCATCTACCCATGAGATGCTTTCTTTGGATGGACATGTAGATGATCTTCATTCAGAATAGGATTACTCCTGACATTATTACACAAAAAAGCAGGTTATTGATTCCTCCAGTCAAACTAAGTTGTCAACATCAGGATTTGATATATCAAAAATTCAGACTAAGGACATCATGTATGAAGATATCCAAAATTATCCACTCAAGGATATAGGTCAAGCAAAATAGGATATTATGGAGTTAGTAGAGCAGCAAATTAAAATAACGTCATCTACAGTGGTCATTCATGAGAGAATGCTTACTGAACAAGACATCTGAAAATAGGTAGAATCAAAGAACATAGGTGCTACTACCACCATATTGGGGGAAACTATGTCTCAAGAAAACGTCAACATAAAGAGCATGAAGAATCCTTATGATGAAACCAATGCCAATACTACAACCAACCATGCCATGAATCTTCATCCACCCATCACCCCATCCACAAATTGTGACCAACATCAAAACAAGGATGTGAATCAAAACAAGAACATCATCAAATCAAAAGAAGTTGAGAAGCATAATGGACAAATCAAATACACATGGATACCAAAGAATAAAAAGAAATATTATCCCTATCAAACTCCATCAGTCAAAGAAACCATGGGGAAAAATAAAAATGGGAAAAGTATCCATCAAAGATGTCCACAAAAGAAAAATTAGGCTTCCCAAGCAACATACAAAGTATATCAAGCAGTTGGTCCTAATTCCATACACACTTATGTATCCACCCATTATTGCTCGTCTTCCCAAGTTTGGAGAGTCAAAGGTTCCAAACTATCAACCAATCCATCTTTTATTCCAAAACACACTCCATCCATGCCTCCACACATGATATCCAATTCTTCCATTAACCATGTATTGGCAACCATCCTTCATCATAAGGATTCATAAGGCATCCTATTGCGATATGCACACAAAGACAAAGTTAACTCCGGTATCAACAAAGTAGATCAGGAATCTCAAAAGTTGCACTCAAGTGCATGTATCTTAGCAAAGTAGTTTCTTCAAGCAGGATATCGATGGAACATCATGATAGAAGTATCTACATCAACACCACAAGGTGATTCAACATGAGCTTAAAATCTTTCAGAAAAATTAAAAAAAATAAAATATAAAAATCCAATAAAGGATTGAAAATAGTAAAGAAAAAAAATTGTCCTCCAACGAAAGCCACTATGGTGGCACTTTGGATAAGTAGCATGATGAAAACTTGGCAAACATGCATCATGTGTAGAATCGAGCATCTACTGCACCATTGCAGGTAGAAGCATCTTATCCCATCCATAATAAATCCAACATTTCATCCATCTTATCCATAATAAATCTATTCATCCATGAACCACTGATCCAATCCATTTTCATCCATCTACATCCATCCTCCAAGTTATCTTGATCTTAAAAAAGTTTGGTGCACACTTTACACTTGCTTATGGTAAACACCTTGACATGAGTCATTTTCATTGATCCTATCCTACCCAACATTATTTGAGCCATGAAGCATTGTCCAAATGATTATCCTTTGTTCGAACACCTTATCACAAAATAATCCTTGACATCCTTTTGCATGCTTATCATATCCCTCCATCCATACATCCATCCAAGCATCCACCCATGGCATTCCACACATTTTTGGACATTAGGGGTAGATATTTACATCTTTCTTCGGGAATAAATCTTGACATATATCCTCCAACTTATGTGGTGATCCGAACATTGGAAAATGTAAAATCAAATTGGTCAAGTATTTGTGATCCAGAATCCAAATCACTAGCCCATGGCATATTTTGACGAGAATATATTCCTTATCAAGCTTTATCTTTCATCAAACATCAATCCAAACAATCAAATATCAGTTGTATCTAATTTTCACTTCAACATCACATCAATCATTCAAACAAATTTTGTTCCAAATCAAGCTTCAAAATCTTGATCAATAAAATCCAATCAATCCCTTATCATCTTTGGATATCCATCATAATCCTTTTGTTGCTTAACACTATCCTTGCATTGTTGTGTATCCTCGACAATGTTATTATCATCAATCCATCGATCGGATCAGCCAACCTTAGCTTGGTTTTCAAGAAAATCCCAAAATAGAGCACTGATATCATCACACATATCCATATCAAATCGTCAAAATCATGTGAAAATTCAAAAAACATTCAAAAAATTAGAAAATCCAAAAACATCTAGAACATATCAAAATCCAAAACAAGTCAAAAAGTCAGAAAATATAGAAAACATGGATTCCGAACTACGTTGTCTCTGAGCTTAAACGTAGGAAAGACTAATCTTTGATCAACCCTCGAGACACAAAATCCAAAAACATTCATAAAATCTCATAAAAACATAAAAATATTAAAAAAAAACAAAATCCAAAAACATTCAGAAAATCTTTGAAAACCCTAAAACATTTAGAAAATTCAAAAAAACAAAAACATTTGCAAAACATTTCAAAAATGCCAAAAAAAACCTCAAAACATTTCAAAATACCAAAAACATCTAAATATTTAAAAAAATCCATCCATCCCATCTCACTTTCACCCAAAATAAAACATCACTCATAATAAATCATCGTCAACCTCAACCTTTGGTGAAACAGTCAGAAACAAGTCTAGCAAGTCAAAAGTGAAAACTAAAGTGTCAAAGTCTCAAGTCTAGGTTAGTATGTAAACAAGTTGGTCACTCCTTGGCATTAATAGCCTATCATCCAATCAAATCTCATCATCATCTGATAACATCATGTCCTAGGATGCATCCTTCCTACAATGGACATCAACATCAGACATCACCATAGTTTAGTCTTGGCTAGTGGTATGAAGAACATTGGCTTGTTTGTTTACTTGATCTTTGTCTTTTGATTTATCTTATTGCACTCATTCCAATGACCTCTCAATGATGTCTAATCAAAATGATTTAGAGATAAAGGAATGGGGCAACAATCATTATCTTTTTATCTGCTGTGCTTGTTGGATGTTCTTGTAATATAACCTTGGTCATGCCTACTTTGTTTAGTTTGTAGGGTGGGTGTTTTAGGTGTCTTTTTGACCACATAAGGAGGATTTATTTTCTATGTTTTGGTATGAGATTTTTGGAATCATTGAATTGCATTTTAAATAAGGTTCAATATGCCAGGTGTGAACAAGAATACTCCTATTTGATTGTCGAGTCAAAGTCCATCACACTAGGTGCAACACCATCCTGGTTCTTTATACCTTGATGCATCGTGCCTATGTGTGTTATCAAACATAAGGTAAGTGGCCTTTTTAAAATACCAATTCTTGATAAGAAAATCATCATCATCATTATCATCTCTAATAAAGTCTTGTAGATTATGGAATTGTTGGATCCTCTTGTCTTCATCTCAGTTCTTCTTTCTTCTCTCTGTGCTAACATAGTATCAGGATGGTTGATCAAACATCACCAACCATCCATTCTACATCCACAAACCATCAACATGTTGCATATCGATCATATCATAATAGGAAACACTGATTATTTCATAGATCTGTTAGTCTAAGCATCTCATAAACCATACATTTACATAAAACATCCATTGCATAATCATATAGGCATCATCACATCATTCATCTCACATGCACGTTCATCATCATAATATAGATTGGTTATTCTAAGCATCTCATAAACCATCTCATTTGCATCATCATAATAACCATCCATACATCTGTCTTGAACCTCTTTGTCACGAGATCAACCCTCAAATTGAACTTTTTGCTCGATCTCTCGAGGGGGCAGTGTACTAGTATACTTCTTTTCACTAGGGCATTCAAAAAAATAAGAATTTTTTTGAATTTTGATCTCGGTAAGTTTATTCTTTGAACCAATGCAGTAGGTACATTGTTTCAAAGAGGGGACAATTTAGACACTCGAAATATCCTGGTCGACATCATGCATTTGACTCTGGTTCACTAACACCGATTTTTCCTCAATCATCTCTCTACTAACCATTTAATCGAATAATCTGTATTTGATTAAATTCATCAATGTCCTCTTTTAATTAAATAAATCAAGCTTTATTTAATTAAATCCTAATGTCCTCTTTTAATTAAATAAATTAACTTTATTTAGTTAAATCATCATTTTCCCTCTTTAATTAAATAAAACATCTATTGTTTAATTAAATCCTAAGTCATCCTTCTTAAATTAAATAAATCAATTTTATTTAATTATCTCCTAAATCTCCTTCATTTAATTAAATAAATTGAATGTATTTAATTAAATTAATAATGCCCATTATTCCTCTCATTTGATTTAAATAAATCTAAAAATCTAAATCAAATGTCATGTCAACTAATTCTATCTAAAGCTAATTAAATCCTAATTAACTCTAACTCTAACCTCCAATCCTCTAGATTTTGCAACTTGCACACATAAATCAATTTATTTGATTTATTATTTCATCTATTTTCATTCAAAAAAGGCATCAAGTGGGAATATTCTCCAAATTTGAATTCTCCCTCCAAAGTGTCTTATCCTCCAACTTTGCATTTATGACTCTTACAAGTCCTTTTTTTGAGCCAAGTATCATTTAATTCATCTTTCATCTCCCCAAATATGTCACTTCTCCATTTTTTGAAATTTCCACCTAATAGCATTAATGTGTACATTCATCCAAATGTGCTCCACCTTTGTCCACTCACATGTTGACAAGTGGCATTGTGCTATTGGTTAGTCTTTTATCCCACATCCTCCATGTTTTACATTCCTCCATCCTTCCCTCCTATAAATGGAGAGCTCTTTTACTAATTTTGGGGAGACAAGTTTATCATTTGCATCCACAATCCATACTAGTTTCATTATAGTCAAGAATCACACATCTCCATCATCAAGAGCTTATCAAGTGATTGGGAAAGGGCTTCTTTCCACATAAAAGAAACACCAATCCCCCTATGGGATAGTGATTTGATCATTAGAATAGTGTTTCATTGTGTTTTGCTTGCTTTTTGCTTTGTTTCCATCATTCTTGTGTTTGAATGAATTTCATAGGGAGCATTGTATTTGCCTTGTTTAAACTGACTAATGCTAACATTTTTCTTTGTTTGAGCAAGATCGCAGGTTAGTGCTCACATAAAGCACCTTCAAGCAATTGATTATATTTATGATTAATGGTGAATAATCTAATTGGGATGATTTCATTTATAGAGGTGAATTTATGAATATTAAATTCTAAATCTTCTTCATATGAGCATGGTTGAGATGGGAATGACATGAACAATCCTTATGAGTTTTTTGATATGCAAGATACTGTTTAATTTATTAAAAAAACAAAAACCATAAATACAAATGCCTGCTATGCAGGTAATAGGCTTTTATCAAAAATTCATCCAACCACCAACAAAATTTCTAGAACACCACCCACTAGAAGCCACTAAAACCAGACAAAAAACATGCAATGAAAAGCCACGAGTGGCAAGAAACTACCCAGACCACCACTGAGGTAAGCAAAAAACAACAACATCCCAAACAAGCCAAAAATACCTTCACCATAGACCACCTTGCAGGAACTTGTTCAAACGTGCGAAGTCTTCAAATTCCTCTTTCCACCCTTCATCATCAACCGCCATCAAACCAAAAATATTTTTCAGAAAAATGACCACTACAGCCACTAGCACCCTATGCCTCGTCAAACCCGGACTAGACAAATCCAAAAAGAATGGGTAGATTTTAACTGTATCCTCTGAACAAATCCGCACTAGGTTGCATGGTCGTGGGAAACCTCTACCCTCAAGCACAACATTCAACACTTCATCCACACCTTCCACCAAGTCACCTTAGAACAATTTAACCAACAAAATTTTAGCCTCCGCCTTCGGGATGAGATTATCTAGAAGAGAAGCAAGGAAATGAGAGGAAACATGTAAATTGTCATTACATACTCATTACACTCCAAATTGTTTGAACCCAAAACCATTTTTACCGCTACCAACACCAACGACTCATAATTGAGTAAAATGCGCTTGAGCCTTTGATTAGTGACCTCTCTGAACGAGGCTTGCCTTGACTATGACTTCAAGGAAAAGGGTGTATCGACCCCAAAATGAGCGAGGCCCACCACAAACTTTGACCCCTTCACCATCCTCCACCCAACACAGAATACCTTAGACAAGAGAGAGAACGGAGCCCGCAACTACCACAACCACCTGCAAAGAAAATATAGCACCAAAGAAAAAAACCAAAGCATCATTAAATAGACAGTCCCATATTACCAAGCCGTCGTTGAACACAACAAATGGTACTCCACCAATGGGCAAATGTATTTTCTGTATGCAGGGATCACCTCAACATTAATACCCACAACACAAATCTTAGCAGAATGATCTGCATTTGTCCTTTCACACATCCCAACATCACTCAAAAAAGAAACTGGGAGATTTGGCTCGCTGAAATGCCAACACAACACCCCAACCCCTACCTCCACCTTACGTGGCATACAACGCCACCTCCCTTTGCCAACATGGAGGAGACGCCCTCCCTACCACCCACAACCTTAACCTTTTTATGGTGCAACTTGTGCCAACTCCCTTTGCCACCATGGAGGGGCACCAACCCATCTGCCCATGAACAATCCTTATGATTTTACTAATTGAAGTTGCCTTCAATTTTTAAAGATGAGAAGAGGAGCTCCAATAATGGTTGCATTATTTGAAAGCCCCTTCAAGCAATTAATTATAATTATCCTATAATAAAAATATATTACTCTTGAAATAAACATGATCAAATTGAAACATGGGGAACAAAAATTTATAGTAGGTAAGCGATGATGCATTTAAATTTATGGAGAATATTGCAAGTGTAGTTTTTTATTTGCACAATAGGACTTTTAATTATAGCACCATCTAAAAAAAGCTTGTTGTATTGTTCAATAAGAAGATAATTGTGTGTGTGCATTCCATCGAAGAATTGTAAGTGGTATTTCAAGTTTTTAGAGTGATATTGTTTGATGGGTTCTATTGATGTAACATGCGGAGAAGGTACAAGGTCAATGATGCTTACACACATATTTCTTATGGCACTTGTACTCAATGTATTTTTATTGAGCAATAATTGAGTGCAAGAAGTTTTCCTAAAGATAACTGAAAAATAAGATAGTTAATTATTTAAGAAATTTTATATCTACTTGTAAAAAAAAATAACGCCTAATATTTATAAACAATATGACTATTTTACTATATATATTTAGTAAAAAGTGTTTTCCAGCTACACACATTTTACACATGCCTATAAATAATTGATCAAATATGCTAGTCACAATCCATCTAATAACCCCCTATATTTAGATAAATAATAAGAAAAATAGTTGTTGGAACTATAACAATAAAGATGGATTAGTTAAAAGGTGGGACTGAGGCTTTGACGTATGCATCATGGCCAAGGTTGAAAGTAATACCATGAAATGCATTGACTCTATACATTTAAACTAAGAATTTTGTTTTTGGGAGCTAATATAAGTAGCCAGGTGAGAGTTACAAGATTGGTAGGCATCAAGAAAGTGACACAAAGTTTAGAGGGTGATAGATGAACAATAAAATTTAAAAGTTATACTATTAAAATCATAATTACACAAATTTTTAGCGATATTTAGTTCCCTAAGTCATAACTTACATTAGATTACTAATTGGAGTCTTATGGTAAAGTGTCTCAAATTAAGAGCGTGCAAGTGAAATAAATGTGGATTAGTAAAAATTAAAATATAAAGTTATCAATCACATGCATTTCATGTTTCACTTACAAACATTCTCCACATGTCTTGAGAACATTCTCCACATTCATTTTTGAGAGCATTGAAAGGATCATTGGTGCTCCATTATCTTTGATAGATCTAATTTTATAAATATAATTTGAAATTAGGGTCATTTAAAATGCCAATGCAATGTTGAAACAATTTTAAATGACCCCATTTATAGATGAAAGAAAGTTAAACAAGAGTAGTCCATCTATCATCACCCTCCTCTATTGCTTTCTAAAATAAAAAATTTAAATGGAATAATAATACTCAGAATGTTCCATGAAGCTTGTTCCCCTTCACATATAGGTGTACTCCATAAAAATGTACATATGCAATGCCCTTTTATCTTTTATAATGAACTTTATTATAATTTTTGTCAAAATTGTATTTTATTCATTACAGTATCATCTCACTTTTATAGAAAACCCTTGCCATATATAGTAATGGTGACAATATAGTTTCATTAGGTTATGAATTCATATAGACCCTTGCACACACACACTATTTTTATAAAAATGGTTATTTTTTGCAATCATGATCAGATGGATAAGGCTGGGTATTTGTAAGTTTTACAAAGGTGGTTCTATTAGGCTTTTATTATTTGTGAAATGGGTCATGTAGTTATGATTGTTATACTAGTTCATTTGGAAACATTAAGGAAATGATATGAAACAATATGCAAACCATAAATACACATGAGATACAAGATTTATGTACAAAACCCTTATACAAAAAAACTCACCAAAAAATGATAGTAAATTTTATAATCATAAGAAATAATATCCATTACAATGTCTCCCTTTAAAGAGTATCTTAGTATTTAGACAATCATGTACAACCTCTAATGAGATTTACCGCACCTTCATTTCCTATCATCAATCTATTACACATACAAGCAATTAGATGTAGTTTTTCTTTTGGAATTCCAACCATATGACTATTTTATTTTCACATAGAATACCAACTATCACAACCAAAACCTAACTATACCATGACATCAAAATATCACACATTATATCAAATATGAATTCTCCACGTGGATAATCACCACATATGATTACTCTTTGCTTCCCACATTTAATCAAAGGTTGTTGACCAACTTCACTTAAAATATGTATATATCTTCTTGCATTATATACAAGCACCAACTATGGCTTGTGATAGTAGAGAAAAACACCTAATTACTTCCAGTTGCTTATGGTACCTTTGAACATATCAATGTTCCTAGTTGCACTATATGTACCCCCATAGTGTTCCATGTGCACTTGCACTATCATACACATTCCAATTATTTACTTAGACAAAGGTGTGGTCATGAGTTATTTTCCAAATGAATTATAGTTGCAAGCATACCAACACTAAACTTAGAAAATCCTTCATGCTAAATTGCAACATATAAAAATCATAGAAACTTAACATATAAATTCTTGTACATAGCTATTTATTAATCCACAATCAAAGCATCAAACATGACTAGAATAAATTTGCATATCTTCTTTCATCTAATATCTCTTTGGAGGTGAATAGCACATTAAAGTTTCAACATTCTCCCACTTGGTATTTATTGTAAGAGATTTTCTATTATAAACTCGAAAAATTACCTCATGCATGGGAAAGAGAGAAACCCGTTACATCTCCACACCACAAAGACTTATTAGTACTTACAAGCTTTGTCAAAGAATCGATAATATTTTCTTCAGTGTCAATTTGCTACATCTAAACTTTTCTTTTTTAAAATTTCTAACTAACAAAATGATAATGCACATCTACATGTTTAGTTCTAGCATGGTAAGCATGAACTGTTAGAGTAATCATGAATTAGCCAATAATTAATTAATCTTTAATTGATTATTTGTCTAATTTATTCTCACAACTTAAGTTAAACTTAGGAATATTTTATTAGTTGAGTTAATATTAGATCATTATGTCACATCTCATGTGATGTTGACACTTGTCATGATTTGATCCTTTCTCATTTAGGGCTTTGCTCTTATAAGAATTCAAACCTTATTGTAAATATCTCTTGGATATTATTCATGGGAAATATCATGGCTTTAATATCTTCTTGAAGGCTTCTTCTGTAACTTTTCCTTGTTGATGAATTTAGCAATTCTTGTTTGTAGATCTCTTGTGTGGAAGGTGTCTTTGTTTGTTGTTTGATCTCATGGCTCATGGTTTTGTGCTTGTTTCACAATTCTAACATGGTATCAAAGCGTGGATTCATCGATCCCCTTCTTGATTTATGAAATTTTTTTCTTCTTCAACAAGGGTTGCAGGCTTCATATCTGAATCCCCTTTGCCTTTTTTTGAAAATTTTGGAGGTGGGAGAATTTTTGGTGCATTTTGGCATGAAAAGAACCTCGTCGTTGGATTCAGATTTGTCAAGAAGTCAAATTTGGCTTTTGTTTCACTTGATTTCAATTCTGTTTGTGAGATTTGTGAAGGTTTGAAAAAAAGGGTTTTTTTTGTGAGATCCAGGGGGTGCCTAATTTTCAGAACATTTTGAGCCCAAACGGACTTCACCATTGCGCTCAGAAGGCCCAAAAACCCCTATTTCCATATATAATTTGTCAATTTTGGAGCAAGTCACCCTAGGGCAATTTTTTTTTCCTGGTAGGGGCCATATAACCTCCAGACATCTCGAGGTAAAAATTTTGAAAAAAAAATCCAAATTTTTAATTGTAAAAAAAAAAATTGTTTTCAAAAGTTTTTAAAAAAATTTAAAAGCTTTCACAAAGTTTTTTTGGTTTTAAAAAAAAGTCAAAGGGACAAGTACTACTTGCACCGGCCCTGCACAGGTGTACCTGCATCCTATGGGGTTCTCCCATACTTTTTTTAAAAAAATTATTACAAAAAGTTTTTTTTTTAATTTTTTTTCTTAAATAAAAAAATACATGTAATTTTTTTTATATATGTTTTCTTAAAAAGAAATATATAAAGTTTTTAATGCTTTTTACTTTTAAAATAATAAAAGCAAAAATATATTTTATATTTTTTAAAATTTTAAAAAATGTAATAGTTTTTTGGCATTTTTTAGCTTTAAAAAAAAGTCAAATTTTGCATTTTTTTTGCAAAATAAAAGTATTGTAGTTGGAGAATTTTTTCCAGTATCACTATATTTGGCGGGCCTCTATTTTTGGAGGTGTTTTTGACAAATTTGGCGAAGTTCTTTTTTGCCCTTGCTCAGCCCCTTTGTTGGGCTTTTCTATTTTGCACCTCAACTTCAGAGGCCATATCTTAGCCATATGGTGGTCTTTTCGCATGCAATTTTTTTTTGAAATAGGGTGAAATTTCACTCTTTGTAGTGGTGCAAGTATTTTCTAGTTTTGAATTCTGTTTTTTTTCGTTTTCTGTTTTCTCTATAGCTATTCAATTCTCATTTTGGAGACTTTGACGAGCCGTATCTTCTACATCTGGAAATATTTTTGGGTGCCCTTTTTTATGAAAGTGCATATTTTTTTGTGTACTTTGTCATGGTGCTACCAATTTCCTTTTTTTTGTTAGAGGATTATATTTTCAGCTTGTGTCCTTTTTTGAACCTTATGGGCTCACATTGCATGTACTTATGATTTCGTAAACGCATTGAGATAAAGTGCCTATGTATTGCACCTGTATTATGGGATCTTGCACATCACTTTGTGCCTTATTGTACTCGCACTATGATATAAATTTCCATAGGGGTTGATGTTTGCCTTTGTTTGCCTTCATACCTTTCTCATTCGTATGTGACTTATGTTTTCACATCCTTTCTATCAGCTTGTACTTTCATGTCTGCACCTTCAAATGTTCTTGGTTCCTCTTCATGCACAACTTTTAGGCATTCAATTTTAGTGTACCTATCACGCCTCTCCCTTTTCAACATTATGGGGGGGCTTTCTACTGTTGGTGCTAATGCTTCTTTGGTTTCGTGTTGGAGTGAGCTATGTATACAATATTTGTTCCTATGTACTAGGCAGATGTAGCGGCTGGTTACCCATGCATTTTGGTGAGATGGAGCACTTACCATATGGACACTCTTGCATTCCTATTTCTAGAGGCGACCTTCCATTTTCAATTGATTAGTTCTTCAGACTATTGGTACTTGTACCATCTGCATCTTTGAGTTCTAGATGTTTTGCATTGGTTTTCCATCCGATTGAGTAGTGTCGTTGGGGGCACTCATACAAATTCTTGTCATCTTGAACCTGATCACAGTGGAGGTTCTTCTTTCAGCATTTCAGTGGTCCTTCTTCGACAGTGTTTGCAGCTTATTCATGCTTCTGTGGTGTTCTCTTTGTTCCTATCTTTTGGGACAACCTTGTCTTGTTTAGAGGCTTCTTCAATCCTTCACTTGACTTTCATCTCTTTTTGGAGTAGAGTTTTTACCACGAGGTTTTCTCTATTTCTCCACATTATAGAGATCTTTTGTTTGTACATGGGTACCTTACTTGACCTTGTTTGCTGGGACCCATCTTGCATTCTTTTCTTGAGTTTTTAGCTACTCCCTAAGTTCATCTTAAGGGGGGGTGTTAGAGTAATCATGCATTAGCCAATAATTAATTAATCTTTAATTGATTATTAGTCTAATTTATTCTCGCACACTTAATCTAAACTTAGGAATATTTTATTAGTTAATATTAGATCATTATGTCACATCTCATGTGATGTTGACACTTGTCATGATCTGATCCTTTCTCATTTAGGGATTTGCTCTTATAAGCATTCGACCTTTATTGTAAATATCTCTTGGATATTATTCACGGGAAATATCACGGCTTTAATATCTTCTTGAAAGCTTCTGAACTATAACTTTTCCTTGTTGATGAATTTAGCAATTCTTGTTTGTAGATCTCTTGTGTGGAATGTGTCTTTGTTTGTTGTTTGATCTTGTGGCTTGTAGTTTTGTGCTTGTTTCACAATTCTAACATGAACCTTAGATAAATAAATTACAATTTGAGTATCACAATTCAACACTACATGATTCTTAAAACCAATATTATTATAAATTATTTGTAACCACACAAATTCATCGAAATCATGTGTTGTACCTATGTATTTTGCCTGATCATTAGATAACACAACTATTTATTGCTACTTACTCATCCAACTCACTGCTCCTCGAAACAAAGTAAGGATTGTTAGGAAAAATGGTGTCTCAACCTTGTGATTATACCATGTTAATATATTTGAGCTCGAGGGGATGCATGGATGGGTACCCCCTTGCAGGATTTAGGGGGATCATCCCCTTGGTAGTGGGACTGAGGACCAAGTGCCTTGATAGGGGTTCAGGGTCAATGCCCCCCAAAACCCCATTATTGTAAAATTGGACCATTCATCATTATGTCACTGATATGATGTCAATGATTATATTGGCTTTGCTTTCCTTAAATACAACCCTATTTTATGAGGGAATTGTATTACAACTATGTGTTGCACTGTTGTAGTGTGTGAAAGTCTAATAGATTTTGAGTTGCTTTCGGATCTCTAGTTGGTGATACTCCTATGAGAAGCTTGATCTATAAGCATATTGTAATCTTGTTGATTTTTGAATATTATATTGGGTGGATTTTGGAGTGTGGGGTTTTCCCCCATGTAAATCATTGTGTTGTGGTGTGGTATGCATGATATTTATGGTTATTTTTGTTTAAATTTTTGTAATTGTTAGAAATATCTAATTTTTTTTTCATAACCCTCCCCTCAAGATTAGTGTAGGAAGTTGTTTTTCTACCTTAGCTTCCTTACAATGATATAATTACTAGTTGATCTCTAATTATCCAAATATTTTGCCCAATTGGAATTAAAAAGCCCCATATATTTTGTAGACACTAAAATAATTCCTCTAATCATCATTAATTATTCATCATTATTATTACTCTATTATCATTATTTATTTATTAATAATCATCTCATTAATTATCTTATTATCATTTATTATTAACATTATTATTATAATTATCTATTATTGATCAATCAATTAAATATTTTATTATTATTTAATTAGTGTGAGCTAATTATCTATTTTAATAAATTAATTCATTATTATCATCTCCTATCTTCTCCACAAGTTAACTCATTCTTCAAATTAATAACTTTCTTGTCAAAAAATCCATTAAATGAACTAACAAATTCATAATTATCTTCTCACAAGTTAACTCATTCTTAAAACAAGCAACTTCCTTATCTAATTATCCATTTAATGAATTAATAAATTCACTATTATCCTCTCATGAGTTCAAAATGATAATTTTCAATAACTAATTGAGTTATCTCCTAATTTAATAATCAAATCCTCACCATTCATTTGATTATCTGAAAGTCTATCAATTCATTTCTCTCATCATTTACATATTGTCTTTTATGCAAGATTACTTTATAGATTTTATTATCAAAATATTATAGTGTTATGCTATTGAGTTGCATCCACATATTTTCATGAGCAAGACATTACAACACACTTAGTCTTGAAGTTTACAATGGAATTTGGTATTAGGACTTTAGTTATCTTGTTATTTTTGAGTACTTTGTTTTGTATTTCTATTTTTTAGTGCATTTGTTTTAGTGAATTTGACATGAACATACAATTACCTTCATCTAATCTTGGTGCTTGTGAGTTTTTGGTGGTTTAACCTTGTAGGTCTTACACTTTTTTGGAGACCTTTAGAAGTGATGTTTTACAAGGAGCTTTCTACTATAAAATGCACCTCATGGTTGATTCCAAAAGGCCCAAGACATAAAAAAATCATATATAATTTGGCATATTTGGGTGCAAGAAAACATTTTTAACAAAATAAAATAAAATTGGGCTCTTTCTTTGGTAATTCATACATTTGTACAGATTTGTAATTTTTAGACTATAATTTAGTTGTTTCACATTTTAAATTATGTTAAAAATTAATTGTATTTAATTTACTAGTTAAATATTTCATTCATAGAGGTTTATTCATAAAACAACATCATTGATTCAAAATAGCATAACTTTTTCCTTATGTATTATATTTTCAATTTTTTGCATGCGTTGGAAAGATAATTTTGAGCCCTACAGACTAGACTAGGCCATTTTTAATATTTTACACTATCGATCATGCATAATTACTTAGATTATGTACTTTATTTAAAAACTTTGAATGCTTATAACTTTTGTGAAAATTAGGATTGGATGATTGAAGAAGAAAAAGTCAAGTGAATTAAATAACCTGAGGAGGGAGGATGACATCTCTAGTTCCTGCGTGCCGAGCTAGGGCATCCTTGCCCTAGCTCCTTCTCATTTTTTCCTGGTTGTGCGTCGTGCGGGGTGGGAATTTGTTTGTGTGTAGGGGGGCGTGTTTCCTGTAAGTCTTGGTGGGTGGTGTGTGGAGGGCGCTCGGTGGCTAGGCGGTTCCTTTTGCTCGCGACCTTCTCTCTTTCCATTGGCGCTTGGTGGAGGTGGCCTGGTCTCCTGGGCATGGCTGGGGATTTCAAGGGTTTAGGAGTTTTGGGTTGGGGGTGCCTATGTTGGAAGGTGGGATTCGCCAAGAAGAGGGTGGGGTTTGGTGTGGAGTGTGGAGTGTGGGTTGGGTGCTGAAGTTGGTGTGGTGTGGTGTTTCGACAGGTGGTTAGGGGTGTGCTTTCATTTGAGGTGGTGTGGGGTTGTGTGGTGCTTTTCCCATGGATGCTCTTCCTGTTCTTGGGGCTTCCATGGGTTTGCATGTCAGATTAGGCCATTTTTTCCTCCATGTTGCTTAGGGAATCTTCTGGTGTTTTCCCCAAAATGGACTTTCGTTTGGTGTTTGGTTCGAAACCTTCTCTTTAGGGATCGAAGGTTTTTGAGAATAACATTTTCTCTATGGAACCTAAAAAATTTGAGACCGGCTTGACAGGAGGGCCTAGAATTCTGAAGATTAATGGGTGCCTTGAACGGTGTAAGGAGAGGCCGAATGTAGTCATTCCGATGGAGATGCTGGTTGAAGACATTGATTATTATTCAAGGAATTCTCTTTATTGCAAATTCTTAGGTTTGAAAATTTCTTTGCAATTATTGGAAATGTGGGCTCAAAGGACATGGATGCCTAAGGGAGAGATGGAGATCCGCCTCCTGGCAAATAACTATTTCATGGTTTCATTTGATTGTTTGGCGGATTGGAATAGGATTTTTGAAGGGGGCCCAAAATTTTACAATCAGGTGGGCTTGTTCATTAAGCCATGGCATGCTGGCTTCAACTCGGTGGAGGAACTTCCGAATTAGGTTCTGGTTTGGGTTCATCTTCTAAGGCTCCTTGTGGAATGCTGGTGAGAGGATGTGTTGTACCTATTAGCCTCGAAGCTGGGAAACCTGTGGGTTTGTCACAACAAACACAATTCAAAAAGGTAATGAATTTTTCCTGGTTCTGTGTAGAAATTGATTTAAGCAAGCCATTGCCAAATTCTTTAGAAGTGAGTGCAGGAGATTATTCATGGGTGTAACAACTTGATTATGAAACACTACCTTTCTGCTGCCATTTCTGTCATGAGTATGGTCACCTCCTGCGTAGATGTGACCACGATGGATAAGGGCAAGGATCCCTTTTAGGGTTTTGGTGATAGGGAAGATGGTTTTATTCCCATTGGAGGTCAAAATAGAAATAAAGGACATAAAAGGACTTTTAAGGACATGCAGGAGGAGGACACCTTCAATAGGTTTGAGGTGCTGGAGGATCTTAGTCAGCAAGAGGTGAACCTAGGATTTTTGGATCTAGATCATGGGACTTTGGATATTGATCAGCATGGTCCTTTGGTTGAGGCAATGCATGCTCCCCAACATGAGGAAGGTACAGGAGTGCCATGCTTAGATGTGGTCAGGAAAGATCCTGGATAGCTAATGCTCAATTCAGAGGTGATTATGGCTCCACTTGTTGATGGGACTTTGGTTCTAGGGACAGATTGACAGATGAGGGTTCAAGATGAGTTGGGTGGTAGTGCTGAGGTAGTGAAAGATAGTATGGATAAGGATCACCTCTTGCAAACAGTTGCTTCAGAGGTGGGTAAGAAGAATATTAAGATGTCCTCTTAGTTGGGTGTTTTGAAAAAAGTTCTCAAGAAGGGGGGGCTGAAGAAAAGCTCTAAGCTAGGAAGGAAGAAGGATGAGGAAAAAATTAAGATGATAGGGGAGACTTTGGTGGAGTCGGGGTCAGTCAAGACTCTAGATTTGCATTTTTCATGCCCCTTGAAATGATATTTCTCTCTTGGAATGTAAGGGGCTTGAACAGTGGCCCTTGAAAAAAAGCTGTTTGGGATTTGATTGGAAGTCATTCGCTTGATGTTCTTTTTCTGCAAGAGACTAAGCTCTTTATGGAGGGTATGATGGATTTAGTTCCTAAGTTATGGAGGAATGGTGGATGCCAATGCATTGGTTCTCAGGGGTCTTCTGGCAGGGTGGCGTGCTTATGGAACCCGTAGATAATCTTCCCCCTTTGGTGGGTGTCTTTTAAGTCCTCCCTTTCCATGGTGGCCTCTTGTTTTATGTCAGGGGAAATTGCTCTTTTTTCCAATGTGTATACACTTGTGGAGTTACAGGGAAAGAAAATCTTGTGGTCCAACATTCGTTTAGTTCACAACTTATTTCCTTACCATCCTTGGATTCTTGGAGATGATTTTAATGCTATCACGGAGCTTGCAGAGGAGTGGGGTGGTATTGCAAGGCTGGAGGCTTCCACGTTATTGCTCTAGGACAATATCTCTACTCTGAATCTTGTGGATATCAAGACAGGCAATGGTCTTTTTACTTGGAATAATAGGAGAATTGGAGATGCTTCTATTTCTGAAAGACTTGATAGATTTTTGGTGCCTATTTTTTGGTTGGGGGATAGGTGGATGACTAGCTCTGAAATTTTGGATGGTCGAGGTTCTCACCACTGGCGTATTAAGCTGGTGGCTAATGTGCCTCAACGGTGTGCTAGATAGACCTTTAAGTTCCAACTCATGTGGCTTAGGGATGAATCTCTTCATGATTTTCTCCCTAGTTGGTGGGATTGGGGGAAGCCTGCATATGGAACTACTATGTACTCTTTCTCAAAGAGGCTTCATTATGTTAAATACATATTAAAAAGATGGAATAGGTAGCATTTTGGTAATTTATTTCAAGAAAAATAGAAGGCATAGGATAATCTAGACCTAATTACCAGACAGATTCAAGACCAAGGCATCTCGGAGGAGCTGAGTTTGTTAGAGGTTGCTACAACAAAAGAGCTTGGGGAATGGGAGTTAAGAGAAGAGCTTTTTTGGAAACAAAAGTCTCGTATTGAATGGCTTTAGGCTGGTGTTCGGAACACTTCTTTTTTCCATAACTCAGTTAAGGATCGAAGACAAGGTAATGCTATTTCTTCTATCTTGTTTCCTGATGGGGAAACTTTATCCTCTTCTGCTTCTATTTCTACCAAATGCATTCAATATTTCTCTACCCTTTTCTTTGAGGATTTTCCTCCTGCAGAGGAGGATGAAGCAAGGATTTTAGATTGTATCCTGAAGTAGGTAACTAATGAAATGAATGAATCGTTGCTTGCTCCTATTACCTTGTCAGAGCTTGAGAATGTTGTGTTCCAGATGAAGAAAGGTAAAGCTTCTGGTCCTGATGGATTCCAAGTTGAATTTTTTCAGGAGTTCTAGGAAGTGGTTAAATTGGACCTTTTAGAGGTGTTTCAGGAATCCTTTATGCATAGAAAAATGTTGAAGTCCCTGAATGCTAATTTTTTAGCTCTTATTCCTAAGAAGGAGGGAGCTAATTCCTTGGATTTTTTTAGGCCTATTGCGCTATGTAATGTTGTGTATAAAATTATTACTAAGTTGATTGCAGAAAGGTTGAAACCTTGGCTTGATGATTTAATCTCTGAAGAGCAAGGGGGTTTTGTTGCCGGTAGATAGATCATGGATGGTGTGGTTATTGCTACTGAGGCCATCCATTCTATGGAATCCTCAAAAGATAAATCTATGTTTATCAAGTTGGACATGGCTAAAGCATATGATCGTGTTAAATGGAGCTTCTTGTTTAAAATCCTTGGAGATTTTGGCTTTGCTGAGGGTTGGATTGAATGGGTTAGGAGTTGTGTCACTTCCTCTTCCTTTTCAGTGCTTATTAATGGTGATCCCACTTGTTTGTTTGGTGCTTCTAGAGGCCTCAGGCAAGGAGATCCCTTGTCTCCTTACTTATTCATCCTCCTTGCGGAAGGCCTGGGAAGGCTCATTCGTGCTCGGGTTGCTAGCGGCTTGCTTCAGGGATGAAGTTGGGGAGATGATATTCCCCCTCAATATCATCTATAGTTTGTGGAGGATATGGCCTTGATGGGTAGGGCAAAGATTGAGGAGGCTCTCAATTGGTGCAGTGTGTTGGACAATTACTTGGCAGCTTTAGGGCAACGCATAAATGAGGGGAAATCCTTCATATATTTCTTCCACACTCCTAAGAGTATTCAAAGGAGACTTGCTGGTATCCTTCGGTTCCAGATTGGATTGCTTCCTTTTTCCTATCTTGGAATCCCTCTTGTTGTTTGTTCTCTCCCCAAAAGGTTTTGGTAGGAGACTCTTGATAAGTTTCGAAGATTGGTCAGTCATTGGACTTGCAGGTGGCTTTCTTCAGCAAGTAGAGTGACCCTTCTAAAGTCAGTGGTCCAAGCTCTCCCTATTTATAAATGCTTTGTTCTTTCTGCTCTTTCAAGTTTTATTAAAGATTTTGAGAAATTTTCTTGTCAGTTTCTATGGGTTGTTAATCATCTTCATAGAAAATGGAGTTTGGTGAAGTGGGATGTGGTTTGTAGGAAAAGCAGGAGGGGGGTCTTGGTTTACAGCGGACGGATTTGAATGGGAAGGCCTTGACTGCTAAGTTGTACTGGCGTTGGTGTTCTCAACAACACATGTAATGGGCTAAAATTACGACCTTCAAATATTTGGGAGCGGTGGAAAGTAGGGAGGTTGCAAGATTCAGTATGGAGGGGAAAGGATTTGTGATATGGAATACCCTTAAACGAGGTGCCAAGCTGGTTAAACAAGAATTTTTTTGGATTTGTAATGGGGGTCAGGATGATCTCTTCTAGCATGATTCTTGGGATGGACACCCACCCATTGTGTCCTCCCATCCCCATCTTATTGACTTATGCCAGATTTTTGTGGAGGCGGGTTGGAGTCATGTGGCTGATTTCAAATCTCAACAATCTTTGGGTTAGATTTTTGTGTCCAGGTGGAAAATTCCCTTGGATTGGCCTCCTGGTGGTGCGGTGGAGGATCCTCAAGAGCTTGCTAAGATTTTATTAGGTCGTGCCTATAATTCTCTCCATGGGGTTGATGTGCTTGCTTGGGGTCTTGACTTGAAAGGAAAATTCTTGGCTACCTCTGGTTATCAGGTTTCAGATAAACAAGTTTTTGGGAGCTCCCAGGTTTCTTGGTGGAAGCATGTTTGGAATAAATTTGCTTGGCCTAAGTGTAATTTTTTCTCTTGGCTCATGGTTCAAGGCAAGTTTCTTACTTGGGACAATCTTTGGAAACGTGGGTTCCAGGGCCCCTCCATGTGCATTCTATGTGGTCAGCATGAAGAATGCTTATCACATCTCTTTTTTTAGTGCTCTTTTGCTATGACTATCTGGCATCACTAGTGGAATCTTTGGAGCTCTCCGTGTTGCCATGTCTCTTCTTTGGAGGATTTTTGGAAGAGACAAAGTTCTTCTCCTGCCAAAACCTCTTTTCTTAAAATTTCCTGGAGCATTGGTCCTAGTTTGATTGTTTGGAAAATTTGGTTGGAGCGTAACAAAATAATTTTTTTAGATAAAAAATTGCTCATGGGGCAACTTTGGAGGCAAATTCTTGGGGCTCTACAAGAGACTTTGACTGCAAAGTGTGACTTGTCTGTGCCGATTGATCCGGGGGACTTGGGTGTTGTAAATGCCCTGGGTCTTGCCACAAGGGATAGGAGTAGTTTGAGCAAAGTGCATTATAGGCATGGGCGTGAGAGGGTTGCTCGTGAGGGCTTTTGGTGCCCGACTATTCTTGGGGAGCTAAAAATCAATACAAATGGGTCGTCTAGAGGTAATCCTGGGTATGCTAGGGTTGGGGGTATTGGTAGAGACAACCTTGGAGTGGTGGTTTTTTTTCTTTTCCACGTATCGTGGTTTTCAAACTAATAATCTTATGGAGGGGAGTGCTATTCTCTTGGCGATTGAGCATGCGGTAGCCCTTGGATGGCGGCAGATTATTTGTGAAGTTGATTCTCAGGTGGTTATTGATATGTTGAATAATCGCAATTTGGAAGATGCGAATTGGAAGCTAATTGTGGTTGTCAAGCAGATTGTTTCTCTATGCATTACTTTGGAGTCCATTGTGTTCCACCATATTCTGCGGGAGTGGAATAGGGTGGCTGATGGGTTGGCTAGATGGGCTTCAAAAAGGATTGATTCTTGGTGTTTGGATGTTTGGAGCAATCTTCCTGAAGATATGGCCCATGTTCTTGAGGAGTGGGTTGCTGAGGATATGAGGTGCTTCTTGGGTGTGAATTAATTCTTGTTGCTTTTGCCCCTTGTGGCTTCCTTCTTCAAACTTTGTAATGTTGTTATGATTCAATAAAGTTTTTACCCTCTTTTTATTAAATTTTTTTTTTGTGAAAATTAATTAGAAAATCATGAACAATCTAATGATGTTATCTATTTCACATTTTGAAATTCTTTGTTTTATGTTTTGGCTAACCCTTTGAATGCAACATTATTCCTTGGCCAAAGAATAAAACTTTGAAAACTGTATTTCTCACAAGCCAAAGAATAAAAACTTCAAACTACTAATGTTGTGGTTTTGTAGAATGACCTAAATAAGACCTATTTATTTTTATTTTCCTTGTATTTTTATTTTTTTATAACTATTTCTTGAGGGATAAAAATAAAAAATTCATATTTCAATTTGGTTATTTAGTTTACCACTATATTTTAATCCTAAATAAGTGAGTGTGTATTCTCTTCTCTATCATGCTTATGCGATTTTGAGAATCAAAAACACCCACTTCTTACCAAGTTTCTTTTTAGGAGGATTGCCTTGGATTTGGAGGACTTCAACTCCAATATTTTGGTAGAGTATAAATATTAGGGAGTGAATTGAAAGACATGATTTTTGGAAGTTGGAATCTTTTTATTTGGGCTAAGCCTCCAAGAAATTAATACCTTGGAGAAGTGAAGGAGAAGGGTGAGTTACCCTCTTCGACTTCTATGGGTTGTTTGACAAATTTTCACTTTCATCATCATGAATTAAGCCTTACATGCCCTTGCTATATATAGAAGATACCCCTAGAAGCCTATACAATCCAATTTAAAAACTTCAATCATCCTTCCTTATAGTGCATTTTAAAGTGGTTAGGCTGAATAAGTTACTCACAATTTTATTTTAAAGTTGGGAGATAGAGCTAACTTTAGGTAAGGTTTTGGCCTCTAAGGTAAGGAGTACATAGATGGTACATAACATTGCATTCCTTGGCTATCCATCAATTGATAGACAACATCTATGTGGCTCCACAAAGATTTACACACCTACCTAAATAGTTTTAAGATAATTTATGTACCTTACATGTTTGTGAATGTTAGATTAAACCCCCCCAACTTAAGACAAAAGCATAAAAATTATCCTTTAAAATCTTAGGATTTTATCTTTCTTTATTTCTTTTATTAGCTTAGTTTTCAAATACAAAAAACAAAAAAAAACCCAAAGGAACTAAAAAATTTAAAAATATTTATTTGATTGTTTGTTTCCACCGATTGCTAAGGTTTAGACACCAGCTATTTCCCACAAACTTATCTAACCAATTATTACATCCATAATCAAAATCATTCTAGTATTTACTCCAATCCAAATTCATAATCATGCTTTCATCTTACTTTTATAAGTTCCATAGTCAAACCAAAAATCCCTTCTATGATGATGTGGTGCTAGCCTTGTTGATCAATCAAAATATGACACCTATGATTATAAGGATAGACTTTTGTATCAAGATGAGTACTATCAAACCTTATAATTTATTGCCTTAGGCATTTTTTTCGACAATCTCCAATAGCCATCCATCAATTCGTACCAAGAACCAACTATCACAAGCTATACCACTAATCCTTAATGCACATCTATTGGTCATCCTCATCCCAACCTTGACTAGGGAAACCGATATTCCATCTAAATCCTTACTCTACACCAATCCATATCCCAAATCCCCAACCCTCATTTATCCCTCAAATCCTCATCCCCATCTTTGATCCAAGAACACACTAGTAAAAACTCCCCACCTATCTTAAATGCTTATCCATTGATCCTTTGCTTGAAATAGAAATCCTAGACAATATACTAATCTAAGACAAGGATGTCATGGTTAGGTACCTTATAGGAAAATAATCCACACTTCCCCAAAATTTTCACCTCAAATAATCATTTATTGGTCATCCCTCCCCTAACATTGACAAAGGAAAACCATCCTTCACTCCAAGCCTTCCTCAATGCCAAACCATCTTCTAAACCCTATCTTCCATCCATATCACAAATACACATCACCATAATCAATAAAAGAAACCTTAGAAGTTTCCATCTCCTATCTAATCCTTCATCCTGCAAACCATTGCAATCCACTCCATCCCAATCCAAAAACCCATCCAATAAAGACATCTTTAGGGATTTCCACCAAGGAATTTAATAGAAAAGGATCTTAAGATCCAATGCACAAAAAAAGTTATGCCTTCCCACCATATAACTATTCATATTCCATTTAAATATCTCTCACTTTCATGCACTCCATCATGTATTAAGCTAATTCAAGAGATTCCTTTCTAGAATCCATTATTGTCATGCCAAACTCTTGAGTCCATCCAAGAATTCCTTATATTTATGAAAAATCACACCCCATTATCTAAACCATTGGATCTATGTCAAGAGAGAATTCCAAAGCATTATGAAACAAGATCCAACACAAATCAAGATCAACTTACCCAAAAAATCCTCATAGATGATCATGACATTCAAGCTCATTCAATCTTTGATCAAGATCCTATCTATGATCATGAAATCCAATATGATCCAATCTTTGATCAAGATCCTATCTATGATCAATAAATCTAATATGATCCCCTCATCAACCTTTATCCCATATATGATTACAAAATTGAATCTAATCCTATCGATACTCCAACAACCTCCATTTTTGAAGATGAGACATTTGCCTCCCTTGGACACCTAAATGATCATATAAATGATATGGATCACATGGAACAAGTTGAAAAAATATATAATGGATAACATCAACATTATAAATGATGAAGAAACACACATAAACAAGGAGAAAATCTCAACTTCTTATCAACTAGGATCATCCACTTTTTCAAAGTAATATTTATTGTAGATGAGAAAATAATAAACATTTTTGGTTTTCAACTACACAAATATGGGCTAGCATATTTATTCTAAAATAAAAAAACATCTCATTACAAATATAATTTGTCAAATCATGTGATATTAAGGAAAATGAGTAGGCTTGCATGAACAAGGCATTTTAGACCAATGCACTTTAATGAAAATCCTAGATATCGAGGTCTTGGCTATTCATCAATAAAAATATATAATGATGCTAGTGGTACCTTTATGATACAAAGGGAAACTTCATCCAATACAAGCACCAAAATAGGGTTCATTTGTAGTCATTACCATAAGGTTGTTGCCAACACTCCTTCCATCCACACCATAAACCATCATTCCCAAATCCTTAAACCCATCAATTGGGACAAAAAAAAAGTATTGCAAAGAAAAATATCAAAATCAAATATAAAAATTTAATGAATTCAAAAATAAATCAACAAATAATTTCTAGTTTCTAAAGAAAAGTGAAGCGATAACTCCAATCAAAGAAAAATATCAAAAGAAAGAAATCAATCAAAAGCCACACAAGCCATATAAAATCGTTGGTCATAAAAATTGCAATCCAAAGTCTAAACTCTATCATCCACCATCCCAAGTTTGGAAAATAAAAATCCTACATTCAAAATTCCAAATAATCCATCAACATCTACCATCGCCCATCACAACCTGACATCTCACCTAGAATCCAAAAATCCCACCACACAATTCCATTATGTCTTAGCAACAATACTTTAGCATAAAGAATCTAATAACACTCTACCATGATATGTTTATTCCAATAAGGGAAACCCTAGTATAAACAGTAATCATAATAACATCCATGGGTTATATACAAGCACCATGATCCTAACAAGGAAGCTCCTCTTTTTTAGGTCACTATTGGCATACCATGACACATGAATCTCATGAGAATAATAAAATGGACTAGAATAATTAATGAGCATCTGAAGATCAATGCCTTTGAAAATTACTAGTAACACAAAGAAATGAAAAAAATTCAAAAATTCAAAAAATAGTAAAGAGAAAACTTGCCCTATGGTGAAAACCATTTCTATGGCACCTTGGGTGGTCTCCATGATGAAAACCTATTTGTAGGAATCATGTCTAAAAACCAAAGAAAGAAAAAATGTAAAGAGAAATAATTCATCCAACAATGAAAAACACTCTTATGGTGCTTTCGACAACTACATGATGAAAACCTAGCAAACAAGTGTAATGCATAAAATCAGTAGTTTATTTATACCATTAAACTTGAGGGAAAGTTATCTTATCCATCATGGAATCACCATCTACTCATCCCACATGATTTCCCATCCAACCCACATCGTTTCTATCCATCTTCCCTACCCACCTTGATCTTGACAAGGACTAAGGGCACAAACTTAAAATATGCTTTAGCACTCTTGATATGTTCGTCCTTTAGCCATGCACCATCTAACATCATGTCATTGCCTACATAGCACTATCCTATCCAATATCTTGAAGAAAGCATATTATTCCTATGCCACATAGTCCTTGGAGATAATGTCCTAAATCATCCATCCAATAATAATGATGTCTCCTATATCCTTCATCTAATTATCCTTGTGCCTCTCATGCCCCACCTAATAATCCTCTCATGCTCTACCTAGTAAATCCCTTATCCTCGCATCCTTATTGCTATACTTGGCTCTCCCTTGCCATTGATTCCAAGCTTTCAATCCTAAGAAATCCAAAATTCCTTGTAGCACTCCAATCTAATCCACCTATCCAAATATCCCTAGAAAGTCTAGCCAAACCTAAAGTAGCCTATCTAAATGCAAAAATTCTAATACGTGCAATCTAGCACATCATCAAAAAAACCTCTTGATTTCATTCCTATCCTTATTGCAAACCTTGATCCATTTTAGTCACACTATCATTGTAACATACCCAATGTTTACTAAACAATTTTCACCTAAGTTTTAACTCTAAAAGTGAATAACTCAAGTTTCCAAAAATAGGGAAATGGAATTTTTCCTTTTCAATAACTTAATTGCACATCAAATAAATAATTTTCACTTGGCATTACATAAATGGTATAACATTACATAATTCCAAGTAGATGTAACCCATCTTTTCAAATAAAGATTACAAAAGATTCATGATCATGTTCATATACAAATTCATAACTTACAACAGTTCAATGGTCAAGGTGTCCTCATATGAATTTGGTTTCAATGGTCAAGGTGTCAAGGGAATTGTAAACCAATATTGTAGGATCACCCCTCTATACCCTCTAACTCACAAAAATATTGTTGCTCTCAAATGAATGCACAATACACTATCTCCTCACAACCTCATGTCTATTTTATGCTCATAAAAGAATACGAATGCACTCCCAAAAATGAACAACAAAACTATGAGTAGCTGCATCCTTTTATAATGAAATGGAGAAGTGGTCGATCCCTTTAAGATAGCTATGCCTTGCTTAATTTTCTGTCACCTATAAACTTCTTTGTCAACTGTGGTACTTAGCTGGGAAAAGATCAGTTAAATAAATACTCTCAAAACAACTACATCTCCTCACAGGCTTGTTAGCATAGCCTTTTTTTTTTTGGAAGGTTTAACATAGGAGGCTAAGTCTTCCATATGGAACATTAAGTTTCCAATCCAAACAACAATTCAAAACTTACACATGCACCCTCGTACATGCGATGCAACTCTCTTTTTACCCAATCAAACTTGTATATATGACGTTTCACATTCATGTTTTGCAACAACTATGAAATATAGTTATTGTAGAACCAAGATCCTAGTACTTGCAAAATACAACAAACAAATACATTAGAAGATTTAAAAGCAAGCAAGGATCAAAGTTCCCCATAAAATCCATTAGCAATGCTCAAAATATGAATAAAAAAACAAGAACACAATTAAAAAGCAAGAAGATAGATCAAATCCTATTAAAAACATACAAAATATTGATCTTATGGGGGAGTTGGTGCCAATTTTATGTGGAAATTGGCCCTTTCCCAACTCCTATGAAAGCTTTTGATTATTTGGTGATGCTTGATCCACTTGGTGATTGCTTCAAATGAACTTCATGGAGAAAACCTGCAATAACCTAGCTATGCCTTGATGAAATTAATGAAAATGCTAATTCTTGAAGATGAAATTGAGTATAGTAAGTTTTCTCAAATTTGTAAGGAAAGCTCAGGTGTATAACAAACTCTCCTAACACCAAAACCTCAGGGAATAATGCAGAGGCGTCTTTAAATTTTACAATTACAGTTCAATTAAGATACACTTGAAAAAGAATAACAAAAAAGAGAATTGAACACACACACAATTGGACACCAAATTTACATGGGAAAATCCTTATGGGAGAAAAAAACCACCACACCAAGAAAAGCCTCTTTGTATTACAGTAATAAAAATTACATACAAAGATCAAACTTCACTTTCTGATGTCAATTTTACGACAACATTCACTGACCAATTTTGTACAGAACATTAATCTCACAATGCTCTCAGAAAAAACAATGAATATACTCAGATCAATCCATGTTCAGTTTTGAACAGAAAATCCATCAACTGAACCCTGCAACTATCATCCGATACAGATTATATCTCATCCTATTCATGGTCTGTTGATCTTCTACATAAGAACGGTCGCAACTGTACAACTTCCAATGGTTTAAATTTCACTTCTCTCATTGGCTTAAAACACGCCATGTAGGACATACGTTTGGTTAAAGAAGTTCAAATGGAATCGCATGTCGATGAGACATTAGGCCATGTCTCCCCGATGCCTAAATACTCGATCACATGGCTATCGACAAGACTATCACTATCAACAACACCCTGAGAAGTCATATCAAATTCACCAACCTATCGGCGAGACTTACACTCTCGACAAGAGTTCATATCGACCACAAACCCATCAGCCAAGAGTTTCCCTAATGACACCATCCACCAATGACACGTGTCCACTGCTGGTGCATTTCTGGATAATCAAACTGGAATCAACAATATTCTCCATAAGTCTCCTGGAACTCCAAGTGGTCCCCACATTCGTCGGCTTGACTAATCTTAGTCATTTCCCGCTATCCCGCAATGGCACTTTGGCTGATCGCAGTATCACGGGTGATTGCCATGTGTCTTAATCTGATGATGTCGAAGGAGATGAGTTTGCTTGACCGTTGATCAATCATCATCTAATCTCAATGGCTACCTGCTATCCCGTGATGACGCTTTGACTAATCGCGATATCACAGGTGACTAGCATGTGTCCCATCGAATACACAACTATTGGCAAGAGAAACATCTGTCGGTTAGACTCTTATCGAGCCTTCATGTCACTGCAAAGACATTCTTGTGTAAGACCATTGGCAAAATGAACACATTCCTTGTGTAAGACCATTGGCAAAATGAACACTGTAAGAATGAGTCATTTTGAAGGTTCACATCTCTCCCTGATATCCAATAGGAACCAACCTATCGGCAAGAGATCTACCTAGGCAGAAAGAGTTGGGAAACTCACAACGATCGACATGTCTTGCCAATGACTCCCATCGCCAAGACAAAAGTGAAGTCTCAGCAATCTGAACACTTCAAAGATTTAGAACACTACTGTTAGTCGGTAAGACAATAAGAGAGTCTCACCAAATTTTCCCTTATAGGAGTTTACATTCTAGTAAGATTGAGGCACATTTTCCAACAATCTCCACTTGATGAAGATCTTATTGACACCTCCAGAGCACAATAAAACTATTGAAATTCATGGGCACTAAGGCCCATCGAACTGGCACACCACCTGAACTTGTCTATGCTCATTGGTTTTGTCAATGCATCTGCAACATTTTCCAAAGTATCCACTTTTTCTAAAGAGACTTTTCCATCCTCCACCATATCTCGTACAAAATGATACTACACATCAATATGTTTCATCCTGGCATGGAACATAGGTTTTTGCGCTAGACAAATAGCACTCTGACTGTCACAGTAAATTGTAATTATCCTTGCATCAAACCCAATGTTAGAACACAAACATTTTAACCAGATTGCTTCTTTATAGGCATGTGTTGCTGACATGTATTCTGCCTTTGTAGTGGAAAAAGCGACTACACCCTGCCGCTTACTCATCCAACTAAATGCACCACCATTCATCATGAAAATATATCCACTGGTGGATCTTCTGTTGTCAATGTCCCCTACCCAATCAGAATCCACATAGCATCGAATGCTGAGAGTCCTCTATGATTGAACAAAATTTCCTTGGTAACACAAAGCATATTCTAAAGTTCCCTTCAGATATCTAAACACCCTTTTCACAGCATCCCAATGTATCCTTCTAGGATTTTCCATATAGCGACTAAGTACTCCCACTACTTGGGCAATGTCTGGCCTTTTACAGACCATTGCATACATTAAATTGTGAACTGCACTAGCATAAGGCACTTTTATCATGTCCTCTATTTCAGTAGGAGATTTTGGACAGTCTTCAACAAATAGCTTCATTCCCTGCAAGATTGGAACAACTAGCTACTTGCAATCATTCATACAAAATCTCTCAAGAATAGTATTAATATACTTACTCTAACTGAGCCAAAGTTTTCTAATTTTCCTATCCCTAGTTATTTCCATTCCCAGAATATACCTGGCTGCACCAAGATCTTTCATTTCAAACTTTGCAGACAAATGAGATTTTAGATTAGAAATCATTAACTTACTATTGCCTATGAACAACATATCATCAACATAGAGAGCAATAATAAGAACACGATCATTTTCAGCTTTGTAGTACACACAATGATTAGATTTTGATCTTACAAATCCCAATGACAAAACAAACGTGTCAAACTTCTGGTACCACATTCTAGGTGATTGTTTTAATCCATTCAAAGATTTTTTCAACTTGCAAACCAAATTTTCTTTACCTTTTTCCACAAAGTGCTCAGGCTGGGACATGTAAATTTCTTCTTCAAGGTCACCATGAAGAAAAGTTGTCTTCATATCCATCTGTTCAATCTCTAAGTCATAAGCTGCTGCAAATGACAAAAGAAATTTGATAGACGTCAACTTAGCTACAGGAGAAAATATTTCTCCATAATCAATTCCCTCTACCTGGGAATATCCCTTTGCAACCAACCTCACCTTATACTTTTCCACACTGCCATCCAAACCTATTTTCTTTTTAAATACCCATTTGCAGCCAACAAATTTTCTTCCTTCAGGAAAGGGCACCAAACTCCAAGTATCATTCTTTTCTAATGATGCCATTTCTTCATTCATGGCTTCCAACCAAGAGTTTGAGTCAGGCATTCTAAATGCCTCTTTCACAGTCCTAGGCTCGTCAGTGCTAGAAATTAAAGCATAGGCACAAGTAGAATCTAACATAGAGAACCCATACCTATCAGGTTGCTTTCTTTCATGTGTTGACCTCCTCATGGGCTGAGGTTGAGGTGGTTCTTCTTCTTCTTCAGAACTCTTAGAACTAATTGAGCTATCCTTAGTTTCAGGTACATTTTGATTTTCAATTCCTCTTTATCTGGTGTCGGAGGAATTTCAACTACATCCTTTTCATCTTCTGATTTTGTCTCTGAATTCCAAAGCTTGTATCCTTTTATACCAATACTATAGCCAATAAAGATACATTTAACAACCTTGTTTTCCAATTTAGATATTTTTTCATTTGACACATATACATATGCCTCACATCCAAATACATGAACGTGTCTCAGAGAGGGCTTCCTTCTAGACCATGCTTCCAAATGTGTCTTCTCAACAAGAGTAGAATTAGGAGAACAATTTATCAAGTAACATGTTGTAGCCACTTCCTCAACCCAGAACTTCTCCTCCAAGCCAGCACTACTCAGCATACTTCGTGCTCTTTCCATCACTGTCATGTTGAACCTTTTTGCAACTCCATTTTGCTGCGAAGTGTAGGGTGTAGTTTTATGTCTTTTAATTCCATGATCTTTACAATACCTCTCAAACTCATCAAAACAAAACTCACCGCCATTGTCAGTCCTTAAATATTTTATTTTCCTTCCAGTTTGATTTTCCACAAGGTTTTTAAATTCCTTAAAATGACTGAACACTTCTGATTTACTTTTCAAAAAATAAACAAATTCTCTTCTTGAATAATCATCAATGAACGATACATAATATCTTGATTTAGATAAAGAAGGAACATTTACTGGACCAAAAACATCAGAATATATGTAATCAAGTAAACCAAAAGATTTATGAGGACTGGAGTAAAATGAAACATAGTGTTGTTTACCATATATACAATGTTCACAAAATTCAAATTCAAGGTTACAATCATCAATCCCTTCAACCAAGTTTTTATTTTTCAAGGTTTTTAAACCTTTTTCACCAATGTGACCTAGCCTATGATGCTAGAGCATAGTCTTTTCTACTGGAAATTTAACTTCCATAGAGTTTGCACTATCAGGAACATTTCCCTTCTTTTCTCCATGAGTAGCTTTCTATGACTTTACAGAGACACTATTGCATTGCACATCATGTGCATCCAACTTATACAAGGTACCAATACGAGCATCCCCTGCTAGCACCATTGAGCCTCTAGTCATCTTGCAACCATTTCTAGAGAACATGAATTGCACTCCAATATCATTCAACTTACTAACATAAAGTAGATTTCAAGCTAGACCTGGTATATGGATTACATCATTAATTCCCTTCACTCTTCCATCAGGGAACTGAATTCTGACTCTTCCATGACCAACAATTTCCAGAGATGAATCGCTTGCCAAATACACCTTTCCACCATCGTATTTTTCATACTTAGTAAACCAATCTCTATGAGATGTCATGTGGAAAGATGCTCTAGAATCAATCAGCTAGACATCATTAGATGCCTGTGTAGCTAAGGCTGTAATGAAGGCATTTGCATCACTCTGAGAAGAATAATTGTCGAAAGAATTCTTCTTCTTCTTCTTCTTTTTCTCCTCTTTACAATCCTTTCAGTCATGACCAGGTTGCCCACAATTCCAATAGTTCACCTTGGACTTCTTTCCAGGAGAATTTGATCTCCCTTTTGATTTTGATTTGGACTTCTTGTCTTTCTTCTTGCCTTTTTATTTTGATTTGCCTCTAACAACAAGAGCCTCCTTCACCATCTCAAAAGATTTTCTTCTCATCTCTTTTGATAAAAAATAAGCAACAACATATTCCATCTTAAAAGTGGATGTCGTACTCCCAATAGCCATCACCAAGTGATCCCAAGAATCTAGCAAAGAACATAATAACAACATACAATGATCTTCTTCATCAATCTTCACACCCATAGATGCTAACTGAGCAATCAAAATGTTGAAAGCATTCAAGTGATCAGCAATAGATGCTCCTTCCTGCATTTTCAAAGAGTACAACTTCTTCCTCAAGAACAACTTATTCACCAAGGACTTGCCCTAATAAATAGCTCCCAGTCTTTTCCACAAAGAAGATGCAGTCTCTTCTTCATGAACATTTATAAGAATAGAGTCTGCTAAATAGAGCCTTATCAACCCTTTTGATTTTCGATCTACAAGGTCCCAATCCTCTTGCTTCATGCCTGTAGGCTCCGTTCTAGACATAGCAAGCCAAAGATCATGATCAACTAACAAATCTTCCATTTTAAGTTTCCACAACTCAAAATTGCTGCCATTGAATTTCTCAATTTCAATCTTTCCTAACGTGCTTGCTATCTTAATCTGTAATTCGAATTACCAGACTTCTACAAGACTCCCACTAAATAGAATTGACACAAAAAACCAAATGTACCCACAAGGATAACATAACTGACCAGGCTCTGATACCACTTGTAAGGAAAGCTTAGGTGCAAAACAAACTCTCCTAATGCCAAAACCTCAGGGAAGAATGCAGAGGTGTCTTTAAATTTTACAATTACAGTTCAATTAAGATACACTTGAAAAAGAATAATAGAAAAGAGAATTGAACACACACACAATTGGACACCAGATTTACGTGGGAAAACCCTTACGGGAGAAAAACCCACCACACCAAGAAAAACCTCTTTGTATTACAATAATAAAAATTATATACAGAGATCAAACTTTACTTTCTGATGTCAATTTTACAACAACATTCACTGACCAATTTTGTATAGAACATTAATCTCACAATGCTCTCAGACAAAACAACGAATATACTCAAATCAATCCATGTTTAGTTTGAAACAAAAAATCCATCAACCAAACCCTGCAACTATCATCTGATACAGATTATATCTCATCCTGTTTATGGTCTGTTGATCTTCTACACAGGAACAATCACAACTATACAACTTCCAACGGTTTACATTCCGCTTCTCTCATTGGCTTAGAACATGCCACGTAGGATAGACATTCAGTCAAAGAAGTTCAAACGGAATCACATGTTGGTGAGACATTAGGCCATGTCTCCCCGATGCCTAAATACCTGATCACATGGCTATGGGCAAGACTATCGCTATTGGAAACACCCTAAGAAGTCATATCAAATTCACCAACATGTTGGCGAGACTTACACTCTCGACAAGAGTTCATATCGACCACAAACCCGTCAACCAAGAGTTTCGCCAATGACACCATCCACCACTGACACATGTCCACTACTGGTGCATTTCTGGAGAATCAAACTGGAATTAACAATATTCTCCATAAGTCTCTTGGAACTCCAAGTGGTCCCCACATCCATCAGCTTGACTAATCTCAACCATTCCCCGCTATCCCGCAATGGAACTTTGGATGATCATGATATCACAAGCGACTGCCACGTGTCTTAATCTGATGACACCGAAGGAGATGAGTTTGATTGACCATTGATCAATTGTCGTATGATCTCAATGGCTACCCGCTATCCCGCGATGATGCTTTGACTGATCACAATATCACAGGTGACTGCCATGTGTCCCATCGAATACACAATTTTTGGCAAGAGAAACATTTATCAGTTAGACTCTTATCGAGCCTTCATGTCACTGCGAAGATATTCTTGTGTAAGACCGTCGATGAAACGAACACTGTCGGAACGAGTCATTCCGAAGGTTCACATCTCTCCCCAATATCCAATAGGAACTAACCTGTTGGCAAGAGATCTGCCCGGGCTGAAAGAGTTGGGAAACTCATAGTGATCGACATGTCTTGCCGATGACTCCCATTGGCAAGACAAAAGCGAAGTCTCAGCGATCTGAACACTTCAAAGATTTAGAACACTACTACTAGTCGGTAAGACAATCAGAGAGTCTCACCGAATTTTCCCTTACAAGAGTTTACATGCCAGTAAGATTGAGGCACATTTTCCAAAAAAATTGTGGATGATGAAATGAGGAGAGAAACCTCTTATTTATAGAAAGACAAGATGGAGAAATGCCCAAAATGAAGCAATGTGGGACTAACTTTCAACCAATGGTAAGATGCCACTTGTCAAGAGATGAATGGTGGAAGCTTGAGCACATTTTGGAGAATGTGCAAAGAGGAGGGAGATTCAAATTCAAAAGATGGCTTGAAGGATGAGGTGAACGGTGGAGTTAATGCCACATGGCTCAAGAAAAGGACATGTAAGAGATTTTAAATGCTTTGTTGGATTTACAAACCCTTTTGGAGGAATTTTTCAAATTTGGGGAATATTCCAACCATTGATGCCTTTTTGAAAGAAAATAGATGATTTAATAAATTGATAAATTGATTTTCATGAGCAAGTGGCAAAAGCTAGAGGATTTGATAGATTAGGATTAAATTAATTAGGATTTGATTAATTTAATGAGGGATTAGTTGATTTGACCATTTGATTTAGATTTTTGGGTTGAAATAAATCAAAATGAGAGGAAAATGATTCAGAATTAATTAAATAAATATTTTGATTTATTTAATTAAAGAGGATGGTGTTAGATTAAATCAAATAAAGATTAATTTATTTAATTTAATGGAATTACTTTAGAGATTAATTAAATAAAATGAATTATTTAATTAAAAAAGGGACTATAGGATTAATTAAATAAAAAAAATGATTTATTTAATTAATAGGAGATGATGACTTGATCAGATAAAATTGATTTATTTAATTAAGAGATGAAATGTAATGAATTTAATTAAATAAAGATTATTTAATTAAATGATTAATAGAGAGATGATTCAGGATGAACTAGTGTGTAATGTCCCTTTCCTAGGTAGTTCAGATGATTCAGAGGTTAGCCTATCATTCAAAACCTCATAGGTTGACAAATGTGTTTAAAGGGTTGCTTTTGGCAGTTATCCTGCGTTTTGGGACATTACTCCTTCAGTTGATTCAGGTTTGGGCCTTGACAGGGACTCACAAAGAGTTTTTTAGGTACTTACTATTTATAGTAAGTCAAGAAGACAAGGGTTACTATTTCTAGCAGGGCACCTGGCTCAGTTGATCATCTCAGATTCAACCCAATTTGATAGTTTGGTGAGCAAATAACGAATATTTAAGCATTTAATGATATTTGGAGAAATATTAATGTTGTGACTTATAAAGTCAATTAATGAATTATTGATTTATTAATGGAATAATATAAAGTAATTAATACTTTATATTAAAAGGGGGCGATTATTATTAATGAATGTATATTCATTAATCTTTTTAAAAAAAGGATGCCTTATAATATTAATTTTCCCTAAGTCCACCAAGGGCAAATTAATGATTTATTAAATGATTCTTGAATTACTTTTTTGGGTCAAACTTTTGAAGAGAGTTTATATTTCACATCAAGACAAATCGAACTTCATTGTGAATTATTCTAATTTGTCTTTTATTCTCTCTGAGAACATTGGAGTTTGTGAAACAAGTGTTTCTACAAATTCGCTTCATCATTGGATTTTGGAAAATGTTCCCTCTTCAAAATCAGACATACTGAGGATGTGAAATACCAGTTGAAGCTTGTCCATCAGGGTGAATTTATTCAGAATTCATATTTGTGCTTACAGAAGAATTCATTAAGGGTTTGAAATTGATTCATCAAAAGAAGGATACAATTGGTTGGAAGTCATCTTGGTTGCTATTAGCATTTAATTTCCTTCAGCCGTACACTCCATTTACTACTGCTAAAAGCCATACCAGATCAACTATTGGCGTGTGGATTAGTGCAATGAAACACCTTGCTTTTTAGGGTGATCCTACTTCCATCTTGGACGCATATTCTTTGAGAGTCTTTGGGTGTTCTTTAGTGATTGGAGATCATTGTTTATTCAGTCGTACTTCATCAGCTGTCATCCATTGCTGCAATTAATAAAAACCAGGTTCCTTATTTCATTTTATAGCTATTTTTTTCGATGCATGTTTGCCTTTTATATTGTAAGAAATTATTTGAAAAGAAACGAGGCATTTTCAGTTTGAAAGACATACATTTATTATTTTTATTAGTCATTTGAGCATTTTAAAAATTTATAGCATTAATTTTCCAAATCGTACCATTTCCTCTTATTGCAAAAACTTACAAAAAAATACAACAAAACAAACAAAAATTGCATTATCATCAAAAGTCAGGATTAAGAGACACCTAGTCTCTTATAGTGGTATCAGAGCATAGTTTTCCTGCCATCCTATGCTTTTTCAGTTAGATGTGTGCTTTTTCGATGCTTTTTCATGAGTAGAGACATTATATTCTACAGTAAGGATAGAGGAACATGCAGAGTAGAGAATTGGACAGGACCACCTATTCCAGAAGGTGAGACAGTATCAGAGGTTTTAGGTATACACAAATCCAATTCTAGCAGTAGTGAGAATAATATTACCACACTCATGGCAGATCATGAGATTCTGATAGAGTCTCATAGGGATACAGGGAAATAAGTTACATGAGGCACATTTGACTAGTCTTTAGAGAGATGGATCTTTTAGGCTACGTGGGCTCCTAACAGGTCATAAAGTGATTACTTTACTTGACACTGGTGCCACTCATAACTTTATAGATGCACATTTGGTAGAGAGACGAGGCATACATACTAGGGAGTTTGAGGGTATTCAAGTCAAGGTGGCTGATGGGTACACCCTCAAATGTGATAGGAGAATAACAAATCTTCTAATGCGACTTAACAACTATGAGTTCAAGGCTAAATTCTATGTTGTGAATATGGGAGATACTGATGTGGTACTTGGGATGGCATGGCTTCACGATTTGGCTGAGTTCACACTCAATATTTGAGACATGAAGATGAAGTTCAAGGTAAATGAGAAACCACATGTCATAAAAGCCATCAGAGAAAGTAATTTGAGAGTGGTATCTTTGAGATAGATGGAGAGGCTCATTCATCATGATATGGTGGATTGGGCTGCAGAGTATATGTTGTTACCAGCACCACAGGAGCATCAGAAGGTTGAGTATCATCCTGACATTCAGGAACTAAGGACTAAACACTCTAAAGTGTTTAGTGACATTCCACCTGGCAGACCTCTAGACAGGGGCATCGAGCATATTGTTGAGTTGGAGGGCACAAAGCCCATTATGATCACACCATACAGACATCCAAAATGCCTCAAGGGCGAGATAGAGAAAACAATCAGTGAGTTGTTGGCTATGGGGCATATTAGACCTAGTAAGTCACCTTTTTCTTCATCGGTGGTATTGGTGAAAAAAAAGGATGGGTCACTACGGATGTGTATAGATTACCGCTAGATTAATAAGAGAACGATAAAAAATAGGTACCCTATACCCCACATCGATGAGTTGATTGATGAGTTGCATGATGTTGTCTTCTTCATGAAGATTGATTTGAGATTCGGGTACCCTCAGATTCAGATGAGGGAGTAGGACATAGAGAAAACCGCTTTCAGATGCCATTGCGGTCACTTTGAGTTCTTGGTTATGCCGTTTGGTCTAACCAACGCCCCTACTACCTTTCAGGCTACAATGACTTATGTCCAGTCTTCAGTTCTCAACTACAAAGATATGTATTGGTCTTCTTCAATGACATCTTGGTATATAGTCAGTCATGGGAGGAGCATATAGCTCACTTAAATACAATTTTGGGTATTCTGGCGGAGGAGTCCTTGTATGCCAAGGAGTCCAAGTGTGAGCTAGGCATGACTGAGTTGTTGTATCTTGGGCACATCATCAGTGCCAAGGGAGTCAGTATGGACCCTAAGAAGGTTTGAGCTATATTAGAGTGTCTAGTACCAGAGAACCTTACCTAGCTCAGAGGATTCATTGGATATATTTGTTAGTGTTCTCATGACATATCACACCCCTTATTGATTTGACAAAGAAAGGGGCATTTGCTTGGTCACCTAGCTCAGGAATGTTTTGATAGATTTAAGGTGATCAAATATGACTTCGTGTCCAGTTTTAGCGCTACCAGACTTTATGAAGTCTTTTGATTTGTATTTGATGCCTATTGGTGTTGTATTGATGCAAGAGAGATACCCTATTACTTTTGAGAGTAGGAAGCTTAGGGGTCCTGAGAGATTTCATAGCATTTATGACAAGGAGATGTTAGCCATTATGCACTTTAGCTAAGTTTAGGCAATATCTGGTGGGCTTACAAACCATAATAGCCTAAAAAATTTGACAAAGAAAGGGGCATTTGCTTGGTCACCGTAAGCTCAGGAATGTTTTGATAGATTTAAGGTGATCAAATATGACTTCGTGTCCAGTTTTAGCGCTACCAGACTTTATGAAGTCTTTTGATTTGTATTGTGATGCCTCAAGAGAGGGCATTGGTGTTGTATTGATGCAAGAGAGATACCCTATTACTTTTGAGAGTAGGAAGCTTAGGGGTCCTGAGAGATTTCATAGCATTTATGACAAGGAGATGTTAGCCATTATGCATGCTTTAGCTAAGTTTAGGCAATATCTGGTGGGCGGTAAATTTAGTGTGCGTACAAACCATAATAGCCTAAAAAACTTCCTTGGACAATGAGACTTAAATGAAAGGAAACAAAAACGGGTCAGTAAATTGCAATCATATGATTTTGATATCACCTTCATTAAGGGAAAGAAAAATGTTGTAGCTAACGCATTGTCTCATAGACCTCAGTTGAATGCTATGACATAGATCTTCGAGGATTGGAGGCACAAGATTATTGCAGAGTATGCTAAGAACAAATGGGCTTCTAGCATTGTTGATGGGACAAAGCGGGATAGTAGATACACCATTGTGAATGACTTGATCATTTACAAGGGATGGATTTTTTTGGTTCCTGATTCAAAATTGAGGGATACAGTTCTGAAAGACTTTCATGATCTTCCTATGGCGGGCCATCCCGGTTATTTCAAAACATATAAGCTGGTATGGGAAGGGTTTATTTGGAAATGGCTAAAGACTGATGTTCTTTGGTATGTACGAGAGTGTTCTGTTTGCTAGTAGAACAAACATGAACACACATATCCTGTTGGATTGCTTTAGCCACTTCTGATACCTGACAGGAAGTGGGAATGTTTATCAATGGATTTTATCACGGGCTTGTCGAAAGCCCAAGGGAAAGATTGTATTTACGTTATTGTTGATCGACTGACAAAATATGCACACTTCTTTCTGATCACCACTACATTCACAACATCACAGACTGCAGAGCTCTTCTTTAAAGAGGTATTTAGGTTATATGGTTTGCCTCAGAAAATAGTCAACGATAGAGATAGTAGGTTCATGAGTAACTTTTGGTTGGAGTTGTTCAGACTTTGTGGAATTGAACAAACACCTAGTACCAGCTACCATCCACAGACAAATGGGTAGATGAAGATAGTCAACAAGTGGGTGGAAGGATATTTGTGCAATTATATAGCTAGAAAACAAAGAGATTGGGTGAGGTGGATATACCTTTGTGAGTATTGTTATAACTCTACTCACCACATGACTATACAGATGGTGCCCTTTATGGTATTATACGGGTATGAGGCGCCCAACCTTTTGGATTTGGTGTTGAGTGATAGCAGAGTGCCTAGCGCAGGTGATATGTTATATGATCAACAAGATATTATGAGGTCTCTTAAAGACAATATTCAGTGGGCACAAAATCAACAGAAGCAATATGCTGATCAGAAAAGGGTTGAGCGTTCCTTTGCAATGGGTGACATGGTGTATCTCATGTTACAACCTTACTGTCAGTCCACTCTGTGGAAGAGTGGTGCAGAGAAGTTGAAACCTCATTATTATGGTCCATTCCGAGTCATCAGATGAGTGGGTGAGGTTGCATATGAGCTAGATTTACCAACATATTGCAAGATTCACAATGTGTTTCATGTTTCTCGCCTGAAGAAGGCGTTGGGTCAGCATGTGATTCCTTCTCCAGTACTGCCACCCCTTGATGATGAGGGGAAGTTGATATTAGTGCCTGAGGCCATCCTTGATGTTAGAGAGAGACACCTTTAGAGGTGGGTCCTTAGAGAGTATTTGATTAAATTGAGAGACTTACCAGTTGAGGATGCTACATGGGAGTCAAAGGAGATTTTACAACATCTAGAGTTGAGATTTCTTGAGCACAAGAAATTTTAGGGAGGGCAGGCTGTAATGTCCCCTTCCTAGGCAGTTCAGATGATTTAGGGGTTAACCTATCATTCAAACCCTCATAGGCTGACATATGTGTTTAGAGGTTTGCTTTTGGCAGTTATCTTGCGTTTTGGGACATTACTCCTTCATTTGATTCAAGTTTGGGTCTTGGTAGGGATTCACAAAGGGTTTTTTAGGTACTTACTATTTATAGTAAGTCAGGTAGACAAGGGTTACTATTTCTGGCAAGGCGCTTGGCTTAGTTGATCATCTCAAATTCGACCCAGTTTGACAGTTTGGTGAGCAGATAGCGTATATTTAAGCATTAAATGATATTTGGAGAAATATTAATGTTGTGAATTTATATTATAAAATCAATTAATAAATTATTGATTTATTAATGGAATAATATAAAGTATTTAATACTTTATATTAAAAGGGGGCAATTATTATTAATGAATGTATATTCATTAATCTTTTTTAAAAAAGGATGCCTTATAATGTTAATTTTCCCTAAGTCCACCAAGGGCGAATTAATGATTTATTAAATTCTTCTTGAATTGCTTTTTTGGGTCAAACTTTTGAAGAGAGTTTATATTTCACATCAAGAAAAATCAAACTTCATTGTGAATTATTCTAATTGTCTTTTATTCTCTCTGAGAACATTGGAGTTTGTGAAACAAGGGTTTCTGCAAATTCGCTTCATCATTGGATTTTGGAGAACATTCCCTCTTCAAAATCATACATACTGAGGCCGTGAAATACCAGTTGAAGCTTGTCCATCAGGGTGACTTTATTCAGAAGTCATATTTGTGCTTACAGAGGAAGAATTCAATAAGGGTTTGAAATCTATTCATCAGAAGAAGGATACAATTGGTTGGGAGTCATCTTGGTTGCTATTGGCATTTAATTTCCCTCAGCTGTACACTCCATTTACTGCTGCTAAAATCCGTACCAGATCAACTATTGGCGTGTGGATTAGTGCAAAGAAACACCTTGCTTTTTAGGGCGATCCTACTTCCATCTTGGATGTATCTTCTTTGTGAGTCTTTGGGTGTTCTTTAGTGATTGGAGATCATTATTTATTCAGCCGTACTTCAATAGTTGTCATCCATTGCTGCAATTAATAAAAATCAGGTTCCTTATTTCATTTTATAGCTATTTTTTTTTATGCATGTCTGCCTTTTATATTGTAAGAAATTATTTGAAAAGAAACGAGGCATTTGCAGCTTGAAAGACATACATTTATTGTTTTTATTAATCATTTGGGAATTTTACAAATTTAGAGAATTAATTTTCCAAATCGGACCATTTCTTCTTATTGCAAAAACTTACAAAAAAACTCAAAAATGCAACAAAACAAACAAAAATTGCATTATCGTCAAAATTTAGGGTTAAGAGACACCTGGTCTCTTACATGGTGTTAGTAAAATCAGGATCAGGTGTGATTGGTATATTTTCCATATCTACTGTTATAATTTATTGCCTTTTGTGTGACTATGCAATAGTGTTTGAAATAATATTTAACTCTTTCCATTTTCGTGGTACTTTTTCCATCTATCCTCAAGAAACATAAGGTGCCAAGGTTGATAGTCTTTATGGGTTTAAATAACCATTAGAAATAGCTTTCATTCTTTCCTTTATCATGGCATTTCTGCCTCCTATTCTTTTGCAAGGTATGCACCAATATTAGCGGCACTTATTGTTTTAAAACAACCACTACAAATAGTTGCCACTCATGCCTTCGTGTGGCATATATATACCACCATAATGCATGGCTAACTTTCCATTAAATATGACTTCCATCATATGTTTATAATAACAAGAGTATGCATAATATTAAGTACGTATATATTTATATATATTATAATACACTTTCTATTATAATATGTATATATCAATATACATATGCATATATTTATATATATATCAATCAATTAATTATACATATATTAATATATATTACCATTATTTAAACATAATAATGTATTTATATATTGATATGTATATATACAATATATATACATATATGTGAATGTTTGCATATATATTACGTATCTATGTATGGGTATACGCAGACATTACTATCTACATATGCTCATACCTACATACATAAATATGTATGCACCGCCACATTATATATATACATATATATATGTATATATATATTGAGCATGAGATATATATTGTGTATTGAATATATACGTATGGATATGTATATATATATATACATATCCATACGTATATATTCAATACACAATATATATCTCATGCTCATCACAAGGGTTTTAACACTGTAACTCAAATTGACTAATCGATCAAAAATTAATTAAAGACAACCATCCTAACTTTTCTATCAACCCAAAAAGCTATCAACTTGGTTTAACACTTATAGACTGAAAACTTAAACTGAATCGACAAAGTTCCTCTAACCTATCTTCATGAGTGTGTGTGTGCCAACTTAGATAGACATACCAATGGTTCCCATACCAAACTCCTCTCCTGGGTGATACTTTCCTTCCCCCTCTAGAGGGTTTGAACCTTTCCTGCATCCAACTTTGTGCAACATGTACGTAGTTAGCTGATAACATGTAAATCATATTCATCATATCAAAAGAATCATAATTAAATCATTTAAAGAGTATTTCATCATAATTCAATTTATACATTTAATTCATCCATTGAACATATTAAAGTCATAATATTGCATTAAAATCATATTTACCCATAAAGGTAAAAGAAATTTGGTAACTTAAAAAATGAGGTGTAACAATCATCATCGAGATATGACATTCCCAATCCTTACTTTGTTTTTGGAATGCATCCTTCCCACATCAACAATGATATCATCACCATCATCATCATCATCATCATCATCAATCAATCCATTTTTAGCTTGACGATGGGCAATATCATGTTTGTCTTTGCATTGTTGTGCATGCTCAAGTTTGTAAGTATTTTTCATTAATCTACATTTATCATAGTCCTTGTAGTGTATTTCCATAACATCATGGTCTTCCATATCATGGTTTCTAGTGACATGTGCTTGCAAGTGATCTTTTCTTTTCAATTGAGTTAGTTCATACATTGGATACATTATCACCTTGGTCTTATTTACCCTGGTGCATAACATTTATTGCTATATTAGATAAAGGTTGATAAACTCAAAGTCAACATAACTAATCATAATAATAATGCATTAATCATCATTTCATTTATAATTGTGTTTCTTACATCCATATTTTAATTGTTCTCCATTTTTCCTTTATTATTCTTTCATGATTTTCTATCTTCCATCTAAATTTTTTCTTCATGTCTCTTTTTTTGAGAGCTCATTCATGCAATTTTTCCTTGAATAACCTATCAAGGGGGCATCATTTATCCCTCTACCTAGGATTTCATCACTTCTACTTGTTTGGGGCATATCATCACTTTTTTTTTCTTTTTAGCTACTTTTCTTTTTTTAAAACAATGTTTACTTCAAACATCATCTCAAAGAGGGGTAAAATGTAGACACTAAAATAATTTTTTTAATCATTGTTAATTATTCATCATTATTATCAACCTACTATCATTAATGATCTATTAATCATCATTAATTATCCTACTATCATTTATTATTCATATTATTATTAATTATTTTATCATTTAATTAAAATGAGTTAACTATCCATTATTAATTAATTAATTCTTCATGACTCAATTAATGTGAGCTAAATGCTGGTGTTGGCATTGTGTGATGATTTAAATGTGGTGTTGTTGTTCTTGCCACCAATGTTCAAACCCCATTGTGGTGCTATTTTTGAGTATTACCCTGGGGATGAGGTCCCCTATTTGTGACCTCACTGGTTCATAGCTTCGGGTCAAAAGCATTTACCCCTTGTAAGAAAATTAAAATTAATTAGAACTAAATATCCATTTTAATAAATTAATTCATTAGTATCCTCTCATATCTTCTCCACAAATTAATTCATTATTCAAATTAGTAACTTTCTCATCAAAAATTCGGTTGACATATCTATAGTTATTGGTGTTAATCTTTTGCATATGGTTTGGGTTTTTTGTCTTTTGCTTGCTTTAGTCATCATTTCTAAAGATTTTGTTCTCGTGGCTTGGTGAGCTATGATAGTATTGACTTCTCTCATTTTACTTCCCTGTTCACTTCGTTCTGTGGAGTACCTCAGGCTATGTTTGTATATCTTTTGTTACTCCTCGAGCAACATTTTTCTTTGTGGGGAGGGTTTTTGTTCTTTTGCCACCCGACTACTCCTCTCTACATTTCTTCCAGCTTTCTTTTGGCGGGCCTTGTGCTCCCTCTTCTTATACTCTGTGGGGGGGATTTGATTCATATGATTTTTTTTGGATGTATCTACAATGTTATCCTCCATCAATCGATATGTACTCTATTTATTTCAATAAATTTTTGTGGCTTTGCCACTTTTATTAACAAAAAATACTTTCTCATCAAAAAGTTTATTAAATAAATTAATAAATTCATAATTATCTTCTTACAAGTTAACACATTCTTTAAATTAGCAACTTCATCATCTAATTACATATTTATGATTTAATAAATTCACTATTATCTTCTCATGAGTTCAAAATGGCAAAATTTCATAACCAATTGAGTTATCTCCTAAATTTTTATCAAATCCTCACCATTCATTTAATTAGTCTTTTATGCAAGATTACTCTATCAATTTTATTATTAAAATATTATAATGTTATGTTGATGAGAACTTGCATCCACATCCTTTCATGAGTAAGTCATTACAATATTATCGATCTTAAGGTTTTCATTGAAACTTGGTAATAAGAATTTAGTTATCTTGTTTTTATTTCTATTTTTAAATGCATTCATATTCAACATCTTCTTAACATCATTATAACCATGATAATAGAAATAGTAATCTAGAGTTCCTTTCAAGCACCTATAAAATTCATTAATCTAAGTGCAATATTCTCTTCCAAGATTTGACATGAACCTACTTAGAACTCCCACTACTTGGGCATGTTTGGCCTTATAAAAACCATTTCATACATAATGATTCATTCCATGTATAAGGAAAATTACACATGCCCTCCAAATCTAATATATTTCTCCAAACTCGAGTTAGTACTTACCAAGAAAATTATTAGAATGCATGTCAACCCACTACCAAAAATCTAAAGATACTTTCTTTGGTTCAACCATAGCTTCCTACTAGCTTATTTATAGATTTGCATACCAATCATTAACCTTGTAGCACCTAGATCTATTAAATCAAACCTTTCAGACAACTAAACCCTAAGTTCCTTAATCAATGCCTTGTTGTTATTAATTATTAACATATCATCAATGTATAAAAAAAAACTAAAAATTAATACCAACCTATTTGTATACATATGGAAAATAACATTAATCCTTACAAAATCTAGTTCTAATGCATATTGTATCTAAGGTAAAAATTCAAGTTAGCATTATAAAGCATAAAAAAACTAAACCCTAGCTAAACAATGAAGAACAATGGAAGAAAATAGCATGAAAACAAAGAACAATCTCACCAAGTCTTCATGCCCTCCATGAATCACCTTCATTGCATCTTCTCCATTTGCTGCAAATAGATATTTTCCCTCAAATTTTTTATGAACAATCTATGAATATGTCTATGTCCTAAGCAAATATTGAAGGATTCTGTCTTAAAGTTGCAAATGCACTCAACAATTACAAGTATGAAGCAAACCTAAAGTCTGAAGCATGAAGTCAAGAGATGTCCAAATGAGGCTAAAATTTCCTTTTTATAGAAAATCCAATTTTAGATGAATGGACAAGATTGTCAGATGAGAGATGCCCTAAGATCAATTGCTGAAATTAAATGTGACAACCCACAATTAGGGTTAGCGAAACATTAGGGTGCAATTTGAAATGGAGGGCTGTGATTTGATATGGACAAGAATGCATGTGACAAGAGGAAATATTGGCCACAAAAAAAGTTGGAGAATCAAATAATAATTTAAAATTATTTGATTTAAAGATTGAGTTGACCTTTTAAATTAAAAATTAATTTAATTCAAAAGTGGTGGGACCATGTGACAGTAAATAATGTTTTTAAATTATTTACTTGGTGGGAGAAAATAGAAAGTGGGACAATTTTAAATAAATGATTTTATTTAAAATTAGAAAGGATGATGTGGACAATAATTAAATAAATTATAAAAAAATATTTAATTATAAGAAGACATAAGGAATTAATGACGTATTTAAATAAATAAATAAAGTTTATTTATTTAAATTATCAAGAGGAAATGGTAGACAAATAATAATTAAATAAATTTAGCAATTTATTTAATTAGAGAGAGACATAAGACATTAGCGACGTATTTAAATAAAATAAATATAATTTATTTATTTAAATAGTCAAGAGGAATAAAAAGGATGAATTAATTAAATAATTAAAAATGATTTAATTAATAGTTGAAATTGGACCATAGGACATAATTAAATTTTTAATTATGTTAAGAAGAAATAAGGGGAAAATAAAGTTCGCAGGCCTAGGTCAATTTTATGTGTCTACATTTTGCCCCTCTTTTTCATAATGCAATTTATCATATTGTGACAAAGAAAATAAGTGAAAAAATGCCCCAATGAATGTATGGAGTATCTATGCCCCCTCAGGAAAATTTACAAATTTTGGCCTGATGCCATAAAAATTTGGAAAGTGTCCCGATAAGTCAATTAGATGACCAGAAAAATAATGGTGTGATCGTTTTTGAATTTGGACATGTTTAAGTCAATCAAAAGGTCAGTCAAAGATGGCCAAATGAGTCTCCAGTAATAACCCCTTCAAGAAAATCGTAAAATTCACCCTATAAATAGGCTTCATCTGGGTGAAAAGGTAATTCATTTCACATTTACCTTTTGGAAATTCAGAGCTCAGAGAGAGAGGACCTTGTGCGAAGATGGTCATTCCAGCGACCGAGCATCGCGAATTTTGAGTGCGGACCTTTCAACGGCTAGAGGGCATAGAGCCACTGGTATGTACCCTATTCCTGCTTTGTCCTTTTCTCATTTTTTGATCATTTTTAGGCGTTAAAGTTAGGATAACAGATGCGTCATGACACATTTGCATTCATGAAAGATGTAATTGCATTTGTGTAGCACACATTTGATGCGTCGTGACACAAATGTAGGGGTCATGGTGGTCTAGGTTTACAATGACGCATTCATGAGCCGATGAGACGTAATCACCAAATAGCGACACAAGTGTTAGGTTTTGCAACACAATCACCAAATTGAAGTGTAAATGTGGGACTGTGATGCAAGTGTTTTACAGTGATGCAACTGATGGAGGGAGTGACACAAGTGCCTTGGAGTGGCACATCTATCAGGTCAAATGCGCAAGTGATGTATCATGACACAAACTCTAGATGAAATGACACATTTGAGTTGGCGTGATGCATGTGAAAGGAAAAATGACACAACTGAATTTGACCAGTGTTGACTTAGTTTAGGCTCAATTTCTATGTACTTTTGATTAGATAGATGATAATGATGATGTTTAATGATGTGCTAACTCCCATTTTTGCATGTGAAGAAACAATTACCACCTATCTATACGCATGAGTTTAGGCCAGTGATGTATGCATTTAGAGATCAGCTGCGGGATAGGGAGTGTACACGATCGATGCAGTTAGGATTGTACTATGTTACCTATATGCCCATTATTTGGGAAAATAGGGGTCTACTGACAAGACTTGCAGAGAGGTGGCACTCAAAGACCTGCTCATTTCACTTGCCGACGGGAGAGGCTACTGTGACTCTCAGGGACGTTTATAGGATTCTTTGCATTCTAATCAGAGGAGAGCGAGTAGTCTACGATCCATGTCAGGGACTTCAGGCTATGGCATAGTTTTATGATCTTGGTGATGCCGTGTAGCTAGGAATTGACAGGTACAAGATCGGGTGGGAGTTTATGGCCGAGCATTATGCTCGATGGAATACGATGCTATGCACTTTGATTGTCGGTATACTGATTCCTAATCATCACGGTCATGGTTTTCCTATCGGATGGGGAGATGTACTCGTCAGGATGAGGTGGGATATGACTATGTTTGCATGGGGACCATATTTACTTGGGATGCTATATCATCGGTTGCACGAGGTGGCCTACAAGGAGGCGAGTAGTATTAGCTGTGGGACTACATTATTGATGATATGGGCTTGGGAGCATATTCTCGTCTTTTGACCACCAGTTCAGAGACTGTAGCTTGTTGAGAGTATGCCTTATGTTTACTTATATGTGGGTGCCTTACAAAAAACATGATTTGGAGACACAAGATTCTGGAACCATCGCATTGACACATTTATGGGATTCGTCTGGAGGCCATACAGAGACTATTCATAGTGGCTAGGAGAGGATGATCATCTTTCTTTTTGTCGGTAGTTCAGATATCTGATTGGATGGACAGTTCAGTCACAACTTATCATTAAGATGTACCTACCCCAATGGGTATTATGATAGTTCGGTGAGCAACAGGGTGTCCTAGTAGGCATCGCGGAGTATGCTAGATCTTCATGAGAGACGGCGTGGGACCAACTATATTGGTTCCACTAGTAGAGTAGTAGGTTAACAACTTAGTAGCATAGCAGTGGGCCTGGAGCGAGGGTCCAGCAGATCCAAGGACCACTACAAAGTGTAGATGCATAAATTGGTCATATTTGATTAATCCTAGCATTTAATTAAATATTTATTATTTAATTAATTTCTCTAAAGTCTTCTACATATGATTAAATTTAATTAATTTAATTATATGGTTCATTCAAAATATTCTTCTATCATGATTAAATAAGTAAATTTTTATTTAATCATTTCACACCCATATGTCCACTTCATTAATTAAATAAATACACTTTATTTATTTATATTAATTATCACTTTTTAAATTTAATTAAGTCTTTTTGATTTAATTAAATTTAAATATTTCTTTTCAAATCTTTCTTCTAGTTAATTAAATATCTCATTTAATTAATTTCATTTTATAGACCATTTCTTAAGGGTTTGATTAAATATCTTTATTTAATTGAATATCTTCCATATCTTCTCAGAATCATGATTAAATATTCTATTTAATTATGAAATCTTCCATTATTCTTCAAATCCAGGGTAAATATTCTATTTTAAGAAAAAAATCTATGTCACCCATAAATAAATAATTGAATTCAATAATTCATTATTTATATTCTTTAAAATCTTTCCATAATCTCACAAAAAGATGATTTTTAACAAATCATCTTCATAATCTTATCTTACCTCTTTTAACAGAAAAATAAAACAAATCTTGCTTTTTGCTTTCTTCTATTTTTCTTCAGTCTTATTCATCCTCAACCGTTCGATCTGCCAAGAATTTTCACAATCGTTGATCGTATCAACCAATCAGAAGATTTTGAAAAACTCTATAAATAGCACAACCAATCCAAGCAAGGGTTACACAACACATATCAAAGTAATTAGAGATTAATTGCATTCTAGCATTCTAGCATTCTAGTTTTATTATTCATAGCATCATCAATAGTCTTTTATTTTCAGAAAATCATGTCTTAGCTTAAGCATTACATGCATTTCATATTCAATCTCGTTCTTTAGGAGGACTGTTCATTGAACCTAGCACACAATCTGAGAGCCAAGTTGGAATCAATGAAAATACTGAAGATAGAGGACGATAGGACGACACCGATATCAGGATACTGAGTTTGCAACCTCTATTGTTTTAAATATTTTGTTTTTGATATAATGTCTTATTGGTGTGATTGATTCATTTGTTTTTACATATTTAACACACACAAAATCAATCACACACAAAGTATGATGCATGGTGGTAGACTCACATGCCACTGCCATTGATGGATCTAGATTAGCCAGTGCTAGTTGATCAGCGGTTAGTGATACCATAGGTGTGCCGAGGAGGATGAAGAGGTAGAGATGGTAGCAGGGGGAGAGGGAGAGATAGAGGAAGAGGAGATAGGGGGAGGGAAGGAGGAGATGGGGGTTGAGGGGATGATGGATGGGATGGGGGAGATGGTGACAGTGATAGGAGGCGAGGAGGAGACGACGAGTGAGGAAATCCTAGGAGAGTGCGATAGCGGGTCGAGTGAGTGCTGCTAGCACCAATCCCAGAGGAGGGTGAGGAGGGGGAGAGAGAGGAGGAGGGTAGGCAGGAGGCCGAGCAAGTAGAGGTCAAAGTAGAGGTAGGGAAGCTGAAGGGTCATCAGCTAGAGGGAGAGGTACTGAGGGAGGAGGATATATTCATAGGTGATTAGACACTGGATATCAGTGGAGATGAGGAGGCAGTCGGTGGAGAGGAAGAGAGAGAGAGGAGGATGAGGATATAGATATTGACAGAGAGGATGACATGGATGAGGCAAAGAGATAGCTTCGAGAGTAGATGGTGGATGGGGAGGAGGACATAGTTGGGAGGCCACCATTTCCTCGAGATGTGACGGTGGATCAATGACTAGCTGATATGCATAGAAGATTGGATGAGGCCTCAACATGGATCTAAACCTTGGAGGCGAAGCTAGAGGTGATGAGGGTGGAGAGGGATTGAGCTGTGATTAGGCAGCAAGAGGCACAAATTTGGTGCTCAGAGTTTGCTCAGTTATGCACTGGACCAATGGGAGAGATCTCCAGGGAGTTGGTCAAGGTGAGTGCGAGCCGCGGACAATATATGATGATTTATGAGAGGGCAGTTCCGACGGAGCAACATGATCTCAGTTTGTCTCGGTCATAGACTAGGACAGGTAGTGGTAGTAGTAGAATCCACAACAACCACAACCAGAGTAGTGTGGGTGGATCTACTTCATTTGGACAGTCTTCAGGGCACATATCCCACCACAGTCACATGCATTCATTAGTGCATAGGTCTATTCACAGTCATGGGTCTGTATCATCAACACATAGGTCCCATCACAACCAACCACCTGTCACTGATTCGCTAGCATCACAGACCTAGCCTGTTGGGTCCTCACAGGTTCCATCAGTTTCCGTCAGCGAGCATTAGTCACCCCACTCTTCACCTCGAGGGGATGAGGAGAGAACTGCCTAGGGAATTTGTTATCTTATAATTATATGTTGAGACATTTGATATATTGACCATTGAGCCTGCAAGCTCTATTTTTTTGGGATTCCTTGAGACTTTATCCTATGACATGATTTTGAGATATATATGATGCAGTTTTGGTGCAGACTATATGCTTATGTGTTATGTGATGATGCATTATGATTTTATTATGTTCATGTGATGTGATTTATGTGATGATTCCTATGCTGATGCATTTTATTTTGATGGGATGTATGCATTTATGATTATATGCCATGATGATACTATGTTATGTATGATGGTTATTTGATGATGATGATGATGATGATGATGATGTTCTATATGTATACATAATGTTGTATATGTGATCCCATGTTTATGATTATGGATGCATTGATGTATGATTATGTATGTATGGATAATGCGACATGTGATGCTTTTTGTTATGATTTGTATGCATTAATGAGATGGACGGTGTATGTTAATGTACTTATATGTTATGTGAATGCAAATGATGTATTTATGATGATGATGTAAATGCAACTATATAAATGGATTTATGTAAATGTTTAATGAACTAATGCAATTCCTATATATGATCATGTATGCAATTATATTTTTGTATTGCATAGGATATCATTAGGAGGCAGAAGGAGAAAAATGACCAGACAGAAGGAGATGGATGTTAGTGTAGAGAAAGAATCCTTCAATATATTGCCAAATTGCTAATAAGTGTTGCTCTAATCATCATTGGGCAGATTATTGTAATGGCCAACAAACACCATGATATGACATAGATCAATGGTGTGCAAGGTCATACCATCACATGAAACAAGTAGTCGTAGACAAGGATGATCATGACTCATACATGGAGCTTAGTTGCCCAGTCTTTTTGTCACAACCAACCACAAACAAGAAAGAAAAGAAAGACAAGCCATGCAACGCCGTTGCTCCTCTAAATCCTAATGCCAGGACATCCTTGAGGAACTAGAAACATGACTATTTGAAAAAGAAAAAGACAAGACAATCATCATGATACATCGCTGCTTCTCTAAATCTTGTTGTTAGGACATTGTCGAGGAACTAGTAGCATGATGAAAAATCAAAGGACAAATATGACAAGATAAAGAATAGTGTTTTCCAAATTGTTTTCAAATGTCAAGTGTTTTGATGTTGAGATGCTAGGTTTGATGAAGTCTAGGTTTATGTATGATGGATGCCAGGTAATGCCAAATTCAGGAAGGACACATCTTGAATGATGTCCATGTCGAGAGGATCAATCTCCAATGTTAAGAGAATCCCTCAAAATGCGAAGTGACAGTGATGATGCCTAGGAAGGACACATCCTAAGGAATAAATAAATGACCAAAGTTCTTTAGAAGGGAACATCTGAAGAATAACCAAGAATTGACAATTTGACTTGTTTTGACTGAGTTTGTCTAGATGACTGAATTGATCGCATGCCAACATTGACATGCTAATTTTGTTGAATGGTTGTCAATTAAATGATTATCAAAGTTCGTTTAAGAGTTGTCTGCTTTAGGATGAAAAATATTTTTGTTTGATTTGAAGATATCTGACGTTGTGATAGTGCAGTGTCATGAACCCTAATGGATGACCTAGTGTGGCCTCGGGGGCTCATCGATTGATGGCCTTGCCTACATCATACACTCAAGGACCTCATAGTTCGACACGACCAATGACTTTGTCTTTTTGATCAAATATTGAGTCATGATTTTATTTGGGACAAACCTAAGAGGACATACCTAATGTCTCCAGGGCTCAAAGATGAGCCTTGCCTACGTGGAAAATGCGCAAAGACAACATAGTTCGACAATGTCAAAAGACTAATTGACATGACAAATTTTGACTTTGTTTTTGGGATTTTTGAGTTTTTGTGTTTTTGACATATTTTGATTTTTTTGGATTTCTTTAGGACATTTTTCTAATTTTTGGGATTTTTTTAGGACATTTTTTTTTATTTTATGGCTTTTTTAGGACATTTTCAATTTTTATGGCTTTTCAAGACATTTTCAAAATTTATGGCTTTTTTCAGGACTTTTTTTTATTTTTAGGGCTTTTTTAGGATATTTTATGATTTTTATGGCTTTTTTTAGGACATTTTATGATTTTTATGGCTTTTTTCTAGAATTTTTTGATTGTCAAGGACCATGCGTGAAACCCACTGTAATTAGGTGATAAGGGATTTCCCCTAGTTAGGTCGAGGACTAGCCAAATTGAAGGAAATGGATAAGGACATGCACGGGATGAAAAGTGCACAATATACGGGACTTGATGTCAACCATTGTCATCCATGAAAATAAATGGCATGCTGTTATGGTGAAATGTGGTGATGGTATCAGAAAATTAGGTATTTATTATGGATAAAGGTAGATGGAGTAAAAGTAGATGGTGAAGCAAAGACTGACTACACATGGTAATTATCCAAAGCGCCTGTTTACCAAGTTTTCACTATTGGAAAAATTATTTCTCTTTACTATTTTTGATATTTTTTTGATTTTTTTGGTGTCACCAAGACACTTGTTTGCTAGGTTTTCATCAGGGTGACAATTTTTTTGTATTTTTTTGGTTTTCAGTCAAGCTCTTTGATGCTATGTATAGAATTTTTGGAGATGTAGACCGTTGATAGGCTCTGTTAACTACTCCCCGTCTGGAGTGGCCAACTGGTATGCGCAAGAACGAAATGAGGTAGTGATGATATAAGGACCTAGCCAATTGGGCTCGAACTTGTCAGGTTTCTCTCTGTTAGACTGATTCTTTGGGTTTTGCATTAAGACCAAGTCAAAAATGTCAAACTTTCAGACCATGACTCTCTTGTTATAACTGCGGAAAAGGCAATTTTGATATGCCTGTAAATGATTCAAGGCATTTTGTCTTCATTCTTCTAACATTTCCTGACTCATGCAGTCAGGACTGTCTATACTCTTTATCATCAATCAGGCCCTTCATAAAGACTTTGAGAGAGGGAATTTAAACCTCGATGGGCAAGATGGATTCAGATCCAAAGACCAAGGTGAAAGGTGTGGCTCCTGTAGGCGTGTGAATGCTTGTGCGATAAGCCCACATAACAGGGTTAAGTTGTAAATGCCAGTCACATCCAATGTCATTGACTATCTTCTTAAGAATTTTGATAATTGTCTTATTAGATGCCTCAACTTGACCATTTCCTTGCGGGTAGTAAGGCATGGAGAAATGGTGTTGGATGTTGAAACGTTCACAAAGCTCACAGACATCTTGATTTTTGAAGGGATACTGTTGTCTGTGATGATGGACTATGGAGCACCATAGTGACAGATGATTTAGTTGAGGATGAATTTGGAAATCTCGTTGCCAGTTATGTATGTAAGGGGGATGGCTTTGATCCACTTGGTGAAATACTCAGTGGCAATGATAATGAATTTATGGCCATTCGAGGAGGTGGGATGGATTTTTCCCATGAGGTCAAGTCCCCATTGTGCGAAGGGCCAAGGAGAAGTGATCGACCGAAGTTCTTGTGTTGGTACATGAATCAAATCATTGTGTACTTGACATTGACGACATGCTACAACAAACTAATACCCAAGTCTCATGACTTTCTTAGCTAAGGTTGGGCCACTTGAATGAGATCCACATATACCCTCATGTACCTCGTGTAAGGTTGTTCATGCTTCATCAGTGTCAAGACATCGAAGAAGGGTATTGTCAAAGTTGCGTTGGTATAAGGTGTCACTGATGATCGTTTAGCAGGCGGCTTTGCGGATAAAGGATTTGTGTTGGTTATTGGAAAGGTTCAGTGGAAGAGTTTGGGACTATAGGTAGTCATATATGTCTTGATACCATGGTGAATTGGGACCAACAAGCTCACAAACCATTTCTAACTTAGGAATGTCATATGCGGGAACCAATAGCTATTCCACTAAGAATTCAAATTGTGGCATGTTGCTGGGAATGTCTAGGAGAGATCCAATTGTTGCCATTGCATTTGTTGCCTTGTTCTATGCCCTGGGAATTTTCTCACAAATAATCATGTGGAAATATGATAGAAAGCTATCAACCATGTGTTTGTAGGGCATTAACTTTTCATCCTTGGTGTCATATTCATCATTGACCTAGTTGATGACCAACTGTGAATCCCCAAAGACAAAGAGTGTTTTAATTTTTCAAATTGATAGCCATTCAGAGTCCACTGACGAGTGCCTCATATTCTGCAACATTGTTTGTACATGGGAAATCAATCCGAAAAGAATTAGGAATGGAGTCTCCCTACGGTGTGATGAACAATATACCCACTCCTGAGCCATGACCAGTATGAGACCTATCAAAATAAAGCTTCCAAGGTTATTTAGGCTCCATATGAAAGATCAATTCATCAGGAAAGTTAGCTACTAGAGGATGATAACCTTGTATGGGGGCATCTGTGAGTTGATCGACTACCACTTGTCCTTTTATAGCTTTCCGTTCCACATATTGTATGTCATATTCACTCAATATCATAACCCATTTTTCCAACCGACCCATCAATGCTGCCCAACTTAGGAGATACTTCAATGGATCAGTCTTTGCTACTAGTTGTGTCTTGTGATTCAACATATAATGTCTTAACTTCTGGGCGGTGAAGACAATTGTGAGACAAGCACGTTCTATGGGTGTGTAATTGAGTTCATATCCGACCAATGTGTGACTAATGTAATATATAGCTCTTTCTTTTTCATCATGATCATTTTGTGCTAGCAATGCCCCTAGTGCTAAATTGGTTGCAGAGATATACACAATCAAAGGTTTTCCTTCAATGGGTGGCATTAGGAAAGGTGGTGTCAATAGATAGTCTTTGATTTTTTGGAAGGCCACTTGACACTTGTTAGTCCACACAAAGGGGATGCCTTTGTGTAGGAGATATTGAAACGGTTGGAATTTGTTTACTAGCTATGTGATGAAGCACCAAATAGACTATAATTTGCCTTGTAATGTCCTTAGCTCACTAATTCCTTTTGGTGGAGGCATGTCTAATATGGCTTTCACTTTAGTGGGATCTACTTTAATGCCTCTGCGAGAAACTATATACCCCAAAAGTTTTCCAGAAGTCACTCCAAAGACACACTTCTTAGGATTCAAATGAACCTTGTATTCTTCCAGCCTCTTAAATTTTTTGTCTAGCACTTTGAGGTGATCACTGCGTGTCAAAGACTTTTCCAAGAGGTCATCTACATAGTCCTTCATTAGAGTGTGCATAATGTCATGAAATATCGTGGTCATTGCTCGTTGATATGTGGCACCTACATTCTTTAGGCCAAAAGGCATGATGTTCCAACAGTATGTACCCCAGAGACAAGTGAATGTCATTTTGTGCTGGTCTTCTGGGGTGATGCAAATCTGATTGTAACCCGAGAAACCATCCATAAGGGACAACATCTCGTATCTTGCTATAAGATCAACTATGATGTCTATGTTGGGCAGTGGAAAATCATCTTTTGGACATGCCTTGTTTGGATCTCAAAAGTCTGTACAGATGCGTATTTGACCATTCGGCTTAGTGACAGGCATAAGATTTGAAATCTAGTCGGCATAGTCTATTGATCTTATGAATCCCACATCTAGCAACTTCTTGAGTTCGACTTTCACTAGCAATGCAATATGTGGGTGCATCTTTCACAGTTTCTATTTTACTGGCTTGGCATTTGGCAGCAAGGGTAGATGGTGCAAAACTAGAGCTGGATCCAATCTTGGCATATCGGCATAGGACCATGCGGAGTTAATATTACATTCTGAGAATAATTTTTGAAATGCAAGCTTTTCTTCCTCTGTCAAAGATGCTGCAAAGAGAACAATTTTGGGATCCTCTGTTGTGGCTATATTAACTTCCATGGTGTCCTTAATAAGAATTGCCAATTTTTCCTGTGTAATGGGGAGAAAGTAATCCTCCATCCTTGGGCAGCTCGGAGAGGTTTTCACCCTCAGATACGTCCTTTATTTTTACTTTTGTGTTGTTAGAAGGTGCCTTGCGGTTTTCACCTAAAGACATGTCTTTTTTTGTTTTATTTTTATTATTTTTGCAACTAGAGGTTTGCACAGTCTCCCCGAAGTATGCTGTAGAGTCAAGGTCTATAGTGAACCCAACTTTGTGGTCCCCAATTGGTATGCTGTCATGAAGTCCCATAAATTCTACAATAGCTTCATCATTTTGAAAAATGTCCATAGTGGGCGAGCCTTGTTGATCCCAGTCAATGAGTTGTGGGTAGACAAGGGAGATACCATCATCAGTATTAGAAAATGGTGGGGATGATGTAAAAAGCATGCAAAATGATGTGGAAAGGGTAAAGACATAATTGTCATCCTCAAATTCCCATTCAGACTCTATCCAGTAGTCATCTTCATTTGATTCAGGCAAATCAGACTCATTGGAAAAATAGGGGACAAATGAATTGGAGTCACAGTCAATAGTGTCAAGTGACCAGTCAAATGAGTTAGAATGATGGTCAATAGGGTTAGATGGCTAGAAAGGTGAGTTAGGATGATGGTCAATAGGGTTAGATGACGGTTTAGGCTTGTCATTGTCATGAGGCCAAAAAAGTCTTACCCATTCTCCTCTTTTCAATGAGACTTTAGTAGGATCCTTAGGAAGGTCAACTTTAAACATTTGTTTGAATCTCTCATCAAATGAAGGCTCAACAGGTTCTAGAAACATTTTTTCAAGGGCATAATCACTTAGGGATCTTTCAGAACCAAATTCCCACTCATGTGAGTCAGTTTCGGTAAGGGAACCTTTGATTATCTTTATACTTTCAAAAACATTCACACTCTCACCTAAAAGTACATTGGTATGTTGATCGTTAGTTTCGAGTAGCCCAAACCCTAACCCTAAATACTTTGGTCTTCCAGAAGGAATTATAGGTTCTCTCCTTCCATTCTTGTCTTTACCAAGGCCACTGGTTCTATCATAGCCTTTTTCCTTCATCATGTCATAGCCTTCTGTATTGGTAATGGAGGTAGGTTTTCCATCTCTTTATCGATCCATGCCGATATGTCTTCAATGTATTCTTTGTATAGTTCTCCCCTTTTTGTAAAAGTCATTGTCAGAGGAACTTTAAAAATATCTTTGGGCTCTATTTTGAAATAAGGCCTACCATAAGCTTTTGGAGACTTGGGTATTTTAGTGATACAATAGGCCGTGTTCAATTTGTATTCTCCGCAACCTTGGTCTTGGATCTTGATATTAGGATCAACACTTGTGGTGATGGAAGTGGATGGAGTGGTGGAGGTCAAAGAAGTGGATGTGGATGGTTTGGAAAGTGTGGACGAATCAATGTATTTGGATGAAGTGGATGTTGAAGCTTCTTGATTAATTGACACTTGGTGTTCTGAAATACCCCTCAAATTGGTGCAATACTGAAAGGGATTGAGATCTCCAGGTATGGTAATTTTAGTACTATCGAAAGGAAACTTCAAGAATTGGTGGTAAGTGGATGGTACGACTTTTAAGGCATGGATCCAAGGTCGACCAAGTAAAATGTTGTATGGTAGCTCAAGATCTAAGACCTGACATTTTGTATCTGAAATGACTAGCCCTACCCAAATAGGAAGTGTGATAATGCCCCTAGAGGAGTGTTCCTCATCATCATATGCCTTTATGACAATACTTTTGGTAGCGTCAACACAAGCATCAAAGAAGCCTAGTGCTTTAACTAGTTTTAGGGAGCATATATTCAATCCTGCTCCAACATCTACTAAGACTCATCTAACCTTATGTTTATGGATGAAGACTTCGATATGTAGTGCGCCATTGTGAGATGGTTTATGTGACAAATAGTCTTGGTCCAAAAAAGTAATGTGATGGGGAGTGGTCAAGTATCCAACCATGGCTTCAAATTGGTTGACATCAATGTCGTTAGGGACAAAAGACTCCTACAAGTTTTTATCAAGTATGGCTTTGTGTGCAGGACAAATGCGTAGCAACTCGAGTATGGAGATTTGAGCAGGTATTTTACCCAATTGGTCAATAAGATTAAATTTTCCTTTGAGTTGTGATTATTTGGCGGATGGACCAGGTATTGTGATCTTTGGTTGTCTAGAAGGAGGACTAGCTATTGTGACCTTACTACTATGGGTGGTGATGTTACACTCTAGAGTTTTCTTGATGGTGATAGTATTGACGTGTTCGCCAATAGCTCAGGGTAGTTACTGATAGGTCCACTGGAATAATCAAAAGCAATGCGAGTGTAATTGGCTTGATTTTTATTAGTCTTTGGACCTAACATAGAGGGATTACTGGAACCATGATCCTACAATGGGTTTTTATGAATTGTATGGTCTGAGTTTGAAGCAAATTGTTGACCGTCTAAAAAAATGGTACAATTTTCAATAAGATCATGTATAAGATTCCTCAGTTGTCTACATGAAGAAGTTTTATGCCCTTTTGCTAGATGGTAATTGCATAATGCATTGTCATCCCACCATGATGGCTTAAACTGTCTAGGGTCATATGGTTTAGGGTCCTGAAATGTGATGACATTGTTTTGAAGGAGCTTCTTAAGGATGAATTTGATTGGTTCACCTAAGGGGTGTATGTGCATCTTTTTGGAAATTGTCTAGTTTGATGTGATTTCCCTTGGTTTTGATTGTTTTGGACAAAATTTGTGGTAGGTTTCGGTGTGGTCAATGGTGTGTTTTGTGGTTGAGTCCCTTTTAGTGTAATTGTAGGACCTGTCGCATTTACTACTTTAGAGTCAACAACGCCATCATTGGTGATATGTTTTTTTTTGACCCAGTATTTGATTTTTTCATTAGGTGGATTTGGGTTTGCATTTTCTTGTTGCCGTATTTGAGTTCTCCTTTTGTAATGAGGTATTTTTCAAGTTGGACACCTTTTTTGACTAGATCTGTGAAAGTGGTGCAACAATGAACTTGTAGATTATATCTCAATAGGCCAATGAGGTTTTGGAAAAACATGTTTACCTTCTCTTTTTCTGGTATTTTGATAGGACATCGACTTGCCAAACCCCGCCATCTTTGGAAAAATGGAATGAAGGTCTCGCCGGTTTCTTCTTGAATAGTTGTGCATAAATTGGCAATTGTAATGTCGGTGTCAATGTTATAGGCATAATTTTCTACAAATTTATTAGCGAGTTCTTCCCATGAATTTATTCCTTTGGGAAAGGTAGCAAACCATTCAAGTGTGGGACCCATAAGACTCCTAGGGAAAAGCCTCATCAGATAGGTATGTTCGTATGCCACGTGCACACAATTGGTTGTAAATTCTCTTATGTGCTCAAGGGGATTAGTATTTCCTTTGTATTTGGAGAAGTTGGGTACCACATATCCAGGAGGGAACGGTGGCATGTGTAAACTCGTGTCAAATGGGTAAGGAAATAAGTCATAGGATGTATGTGTCTTCTTGTTGGCCAATTGCATGTTTTCCATTTGCTTTTGCAGGACAATGAGTTGAGCCGTGAGCACATTGATTATAGGATTGTTTGTGGCATCACACATGCTAGTGATGGGTATTCCATGAGTTCCCATTTGTGGTGTTGGTACGTTCTGATTTGGGATGCCTTGTTGTGGAATGTATGATGTATTTTGGTTTGGCATTTGTTGGTATTGAGCGTTATGAGTGGGAACATGTGTATGGACATGAGATGCATATGTAGGAATGTGTGTACCGACAGTGTTAGTTTGTATTTGTAGAATATGTTGTCCTTGAACATTGTGATGCCCAAATGAAGTCATATGTTGTGTTATTTGGTTGCCTTGTCCAAATTGGTAAATGTGGCCATGTGGAATGTTTTTGTTTTTCCTTTGGGGGATATTGGTGTTGACATTGATTTGTGATGAAGTATTAACATTTGGTTGAGATCCTTGAATGGTGATTTGTGTTTGTTCCTTCCAAAGGGATTCAATGAGTTTGTTCCAATGGAATTAGTTGAAGAAACAATTAAAATATTTGATGATGCCATTCCCATGGCACTAGATGAAGATCCAAATAAAAGGTTTGATGAATTTGTCCCCATTGTATTGGTTGAAGACCCAAAGGTAGCCCTAATAGTTTGTGATGGAGTTGTTGATATTTGTGGGATAGATTGTGATATGGCCTATGATATAGTTGATGTTCCCAAAATAGATGTTGTGTTGACTATGTTAGATGTGTTTTGAGTGGTGGTGCCATTGGAAGTAGCATTAATGGTGTTTTTTGCATTTTGTGTGGTGGCACTAATGAAAGCATTGTTTGCATTATGTTGTGGTGTTGATTGGGATTGGTTGTTGTTGGAGGTGTTGTTTGCATTATGATTGGGAGATGCTGCTCTTAAGGTGTTAATGTCAAACCCTCATACAAATTTAGCCCCTTGATGTAGGAGCATGGCTAGGTATCTCTCTGAATCTTGCAAGAGTAATTCCTCGACAAAGGAAGCCACATCAGGATTTTGTGTGGCAACTTCTACATCTTCCATGAATATTTTTCCATGTTCATCTCAACGTATAAATTGTTCAAAGGGGTTACGTGAGGAAGATTCCATGTTCATGTCACTAAAAGGGTTGATGAAAGGTGCCCCCATGTCTATGTTGTTGTTCATGTCATTAGAAAAGTAATAGGGGTTGTTGTCTTGTCCAAAAGGGTCCATTTGTCTTCTCTTTCTTTGCAACCTAGTCTCAACCATATAAGGATTTTCTCAAATGATGAAGGGTGAATGACAACTAAGGCTATGAATGGGAATGATATGACACTATGTTTTTTTGGATTTTTGTTACAAGGAATGCAAAGTGATAATGTCAAATGAAAAGTGATAATGAGGACTAAAAATGAAAGGTATGACACTATTTTTTTGGATTTTTGGAATAAGGGATGCAAAATGAGGACTAAAATGAATGGGTGGAAGACTAAAATGTTTTAAGGTATGATAATGCAAAGGTCTAAGGTGCATTCTATTTTGATGGACTTTTAAGAAAGGTTTACTAACCACTCAAAGCTTGGTCAATGTCTCAATTTGGATTATCAAAGGAATTTTTAGTAGGAATAATTGAAAGGACAAGATGACAAAGTGAGATTTTCTAACTATACTTATGACTTGGAAATGTCTCACAAAAGGACAATGACTAAAGGAGTTAATTTTGACTTAGTCCAATGGAAACCTACTTTTGAAGAAAAATATTATGCAAGGTATGGCAAGTTTTCCTATTCCAAAGTCTGCAAAAATGAGGACCTAAGGACTTGTTTATGCTGGGAATGGTGATGGATCCTAGGATGCAACTAAATTTTTTCAAAGATGGACCTATGGTAAAGTGCAAGTGAAAGGATGCAAATATGAGAGGTTTGAGCAATTCATTTTTTGGTTTTGAATAAAGGCCACTAGAAAAAGATGTTTGAAAATAGTTTGAAAATGTTTGGTCTTGGGTTTGGACAGTAACAATGTTTTTCCAAATGACAGGAAATTACGTCGTTTCAAGTAGCAAATGCGTTGCAGGGGATCAAATGCATCTCAATTTCAGCAAATGCATTGTTTTAGGTCACAGATGCGGTTCAAAAAATCAATTATGTTGATCTAGAAATCAAATGTGTTGTTTCAGTTAGCAAATGTGGCTTAGTAGGCTGATTGCAATTCATAGAATCTCAGATGTGGTTCAAAATGTCGAATGTGTTGCACAGTGTAGCAAATGCATTGCACAGTGTAGCAAATGCATTGCAGAGTGAATACAAGTCTGGTTTCTTTGCAATTTCGAAAGATTTTTAGGATTGTTTCAGTTTGAGTGTGTTTTTCTAGATCTGTGAAGGATGTTTATTTGTTCATTGTTTCAGAAAACACTTGGAAAACACATGGTTTTTTCTTTGAATGTTGAAAACAAGCACAATCCTAGGTTTGGAAAGGACTATATTCACTGGATTCCATGTGGGTTTTCCCAGCCACACTTATTCCTAGCGGGTGAGTTAGAAGCTTGGCCACACTGGCTCCCCCTTACATTGTACTCACTTCTCGGGTCAACCAAGCTTCGAGCCCTCATAAATCTCCCATGATAGGCTCTTCACCTCTACTAAGAACCGTGAGAATGTGGATGCCTTGGCAATGACCATTACTACACCAACGAATAGAAAGGGTTTTTGGAAACTAATTTTTTTTTTTTTAGTTTGGGCACCCGTTTGAGTGGCCACACATGAGGCAAGATTATCTTCGATGAGGAATCCCAGCTTGTAGAGGTTACGCTCCGCAGGGTTTATGGGGATTCACTTGTTTGTGTGACACATCCACACTCATAATCCTAAGTTTTCCATTAGGATTCACATTTGTATACCGGTCGAGAGTAGCTTGGCTAAAAAGCTTCGTTGCCAGTTTGAGTTGCCTTGGGGTGAGTACTTTTTTCCACAAAGGAAGAACCAATTCCTAGAGTCAATAACAACTTCTCTTGCACCCATGATCACACAAGTGTGCAAGGGGAGAGGATACTTCTATTATTGAATTGGGGTTATACCAATTGAAAACACTTGTTCATTTTAATGTCCAAATTGAAATGTGGGGGTGGTAAAGTAACAAATTCTAAGTGTTTTTATTTCTCAAGATCACACAAGGCGCAAGAGAATTGCACACACTCAAAAGCTATCACTACACCACAAGACACACAAAACACTTGTTCATTTTAAACCCAACTTAATGTGAGACAAACGATGTTCATTTTAAGCCAATGTCATGGAAATACATGTAAATTTTAGCCTTAATGAGTTTCAATGCAAGATTATGTTCATTTTAAACCCATGAGTGAATGCATGTTCATTTTAAACCCATGAAATGTAAATGTAGGTTGTAGATTGGTTTGTTTGTTTGATTTAGGATTGTAAAAGAATTATAAAATCATCAAAAAATAAAGGTTAGACCCCTTTTCCAGCTTGCCACATGTTGTAAACAACAGATTAGTAACCCCAAAAATCTCTAACCTACTAAGCTAAAAAAAGAAATCTAGAAATTTTGTCAAAAACCCAAAAACAAAATTTTACTAGGCAAATGCATCATTCTGTAGAGCAAATGCATTGCAAAACTGAAAACCTGAATTTACCAGGCGAATGTGTCATTCTGCAGAGCGAATGCATTGCAATAGTCAAATGCGTTAGTTGGGCCTGCAGATGCATCTCAGGAAATCAAATGCGTCATTCTATTTGTCAGATGCGACTTGAAAGTGCAGATGCGTCATTCTCGAAAGTGAATGCATCGCGACATAGTGATTGTGGCTCAGAAAGTTGCAGATGCAGCGTTCTGTACCTATACCTGGAAAAAAGATGAAAAATCTATACGAAAATATGTAAAAAAGAGTGTTTTCATGTCGAGTTCACTAATGTATCTAAGGTAAAAATTTAGGTTAGCATTATAAAGCATAAACAAACTAAACCCTAGCTAAACAATGAAGAACAATGGAAGAAAATAGCATGAAAAAAAGAACAATCTCACCAAGTCTTGCTCTCCATGAATCACCTTCATTGCACCTTCTCCATTTGCTGCAAGTAGATATTTTCCCTCATATTTTTGATGAGCAACTATGACTATGTCTATGCCCTAAGAAAATATTGAAGATTCTATCCTAAAGTTGCAAATGCACTCAATAATTGCAAGTATGAAGCAAGCCTAAAGTCTGAAGCATGAAGTCAAGAGATGTCCAAATGAGGCTAAAATTGCCTTTTTATAGAAAATCCAATTTTAGATGAATGGCCAAGATTGTCAGATGAGAGATGTCCTAAGATCAATGGCTGAAATTAAATGTGACAACCCACAATTAGGGTTAGGGCAACATTAGGGGGAAATTTGAAATGGAGGGCTGTGATTTGATTTTAGAAAAATCAAATCAATGGACAAGAATGCATGTGACAAGAGGAAATATTGGGCATGGAAAAAGAAAAAAATGGAGAATCAAATAATAATTTAAAATTATTTGATTCAAAGATTGAGTTGACCTTTTGAATTAAAAATTAATTTAATTCAAAAGTGGTAGGACCATGTGACAGTAAATAATATTTTAAAATTATTTACTTGGTGGGAGAAAATAGAAAGTGGGACAATTTTAAATAAATGATTTTATTTAAAATTAGAAAGAAGGTTGATGTGGACAATAATTAAATAATTTATAAAAAATTATTTAATTATAAGAAGACAAAATTAATGATGTATTTAAATAAATAAATAAATAAAGTTTATTTATTTAAATAATCAAGAGGAAATGGTAGACAAATAATAATTAAATAAATTTAGGAATTTATTTAATTATAGAGAGACATAAGACATTAGCGGCATATTTAAATAAAATAAATATAATTTATTTATTTAAATAGTCAGGAGGAATAAAAATGATGAAATAATTAAATAATTGAAAATTATTTAATTAATAATTGAAATTGGACCATAGGACATAATTAAATATTTTAATTACACTAAGAAGAAATAAGGAGAAAATAAAGTTTGTATGCCTAGGTCAATTTTATGTGTCTACACATATGAATCAGAATTTTGATTCCAAAAACTTAGTAATTACTTCAACCCATATAAAAATGCTTTTAATTTATAAATTAGATGATGTTTCCCATTCATCTTAAATTATTCAAGATAAATAATATTATTTCCTCTAAATATCCATGGAAGAATTCAATCTTGAAATCCATCTACTCCACTTCAAAATCATGCACCACATCTATGGATACCAATATATAAATGAATTCAACTACCTATAGGAGAAAACATCTCACTATAGTCTATTCCCTCAACCTAGGAATGACCCTTTCCCTCCAACCATGTCTCGTATCTTCCCAATTTTCCATCTTCTCTAAATTTATTCTTAAACACCCACCTGTAGCTAATAGGTTTCCTTCCATCGAGAAGCTCATTCAAGTCCCCAGTCTTACATTGCTACAATGCCACCATCTCCACTTTCATGACATTTATCCAAGACTTGCCCTCCTTAATCCAAGACTTTCCCTCCTTAGAAGAGATAATTCTTTTATATATTTTGGTTCATCATCAATACAAGTTAAAGCAATAATATATTAAAACTTTGATGAACTATACCTTTCTAAGTGATTTATGTAACTTTCTTGTAGACATTCCTCATAGCTATTAGTGGAGAACTTAATGCATATATACATCTTAGTCTTTAAAATTTTCACTAGATGTGCTTACATCCTCTCCATTCACACTTTCATGTCCAGTTGTTTTTTATTTATGAAATTTATATCAATATCACATCCTTAGAATTTATCTACCTAGCTTCTTTTGTTAGAACCAATCTCGTGCTAAATGCAAATAGTATTAATGGTGGTAATGGGAAAAAAATAGAATGTGAGAAGTTAATATATAGAACTTGAATTGTTTAACTACTTTAATAGTCACAAAGGCATTTTTTATTACAAAATAATTTATTTCATCCTTCTTCAAGGGTATGCTCATGAAGGAAATAGATGATTCAACACCTTATTCTTTTATAATAAAATAGTAGAAAAAATATGATTTAATGAATAACAATACATACGAAAGTCTTTCTAAAACTACAAACATACTAGGATAAGGTCATGCAATATCTATTTTAATCTTTTTAAAATATTGCTTACCTTTATCATTCCACCTGAATACTCATTTTTTTTTTATCATTTTAGTCATATGCTTGGTAAGTTTAGAAAAATATAGTATGTATACCTCCATAGGAAGTTAATTTTATTAGTAAAGAGTGTACTACAGGTTTACTAGTGGGAAAAGAGAGCTTTTAAATAGCCTAAAACCTTTTTAGATCAATTTTAATTCCTCCATTAAGACTATGTATCCCAAAAAAATCCATTCTATACATTGAAGATCAACTTCTTAAGATTAAGGGAAATACTATGGTTACAACATCTTTATAATATGGTTTCCAAATTATTTATATGATCTTCTCTCATCTTGGAAAGGACTATCAAATAATCCATGTAAACCAAATTGATCTTATCTTTTAAATATCCAAATGATATATCCATTACTCTTTGTAAGTTTGCACAAACATTGATAAGATTGAAAGATATTCTATGGTAAACAAATGTACCCTAGGGGTAGTACAAGTTGTCTTATGTTGATCTTCTTGAACTACACTAAACTAGTTATACCCTAAAAATCTATCAACCATAGACATCATTTATGAACTAGAAATATTTTGTAAGATATGGTTCATGATGGGAAGTGGATAGTTGTCTTTTAAAGAGCTTGATTCAAATTTCTAAAATCCACATAAATCTTGATCTCTCCACTTTTATTCTGCACCAAGACAATATTTGCTACCCAAATCAAGTAGTGAATAGGATGTACAATTTAATCCTTGAGCATTTTATTTACTTCTTCAAAGATAGCACCTATAACTTTTGGTTAAATACTACCTACGCTTTTATCTAAATGGGGTTGTATCAGGTTTCAATAAAATATGAAAGTGTGTTCTTCTAGACATAAATTTCTTTAAATTATTATATTTTCATGCAAAAAAATGTTTATACTTAATGAGAAATTCTATCAATCTTTCTCTTTCTTTAGGTATGTATCATTTCTCAATGTAGACATATTTAGGATCTATTTTAGTCAATTTTTATCCATTCATATTCTATACAGTTATTGATATTTTAAATATTTTGTTTAATGTAGCTATCATGTCTCTAAAAAATACTTCCTAGAGAGATGAATCCCTTCATAAATAAATTCCATTTAGATATATAATATTCCTTAAAATTCTAACTTCACAGTGGCATTATCAATATCATCATTAAAATCATACACAAACTCTTTAAATGTTGAATTGCCACCTTCAAAATATAAATTCATAAAAAAATTAGTCTTTTCTAAGAAAGATATATTTTTGATCATTTGTAAATACTTCATAATTATAAGAATTATATGTCATGCTAGGTTTATATATTAGTTCAATCTTGTATTAATCTTGATCAAACTCTAGATATAGGATGAGAAGAGAAGCTAAAACAAATAAATAATCAAATATAGTTTTTTGACTTTTTGATACAAATTCAAATGAAAAGGTGTCAAAATATTCTGTGGTCCCACACTTAATTATAATAATGCTTTAATTGATCACTCTTAACTTGGAATATTTCACTCTCTTGTTTTACAACAAGCTCAACACCACCAAGTGCCTTCAATTTTTTTATTCCCATGTCTTATGTAGCTTTAAACCATAATATTAAAGATTCATATTTATATTTTATCAAGGTGTTCTCAAATGCTAACTTATAAGATGTTTCCGTCATTTTTAGCCCTACCCCATAAAAATTTCCTTCAACATACTTTATGAATTAGAGGGGTGTGTTTGTCGGTCTTTAATTAAGTTTTTAAACTTGCGTAAGCTCCCGACCAAGTTCTTGAACTGACATGATTTCTGACGAGCTTCACTTTGGAACTCCACGGGTCAGTTTGAGGGGCTCAAGAGATTGTAAGGCATGTTGTAATCAAAGAAAATAATCAAACAGGAAAAACTACGGAGGTTTGGCAAAACTTTGTAAAGTTTTGAAACCTTTTGTAGTCTCGAAAGGGTTTTCAAAACTTCTTTATCTCCGCTAGAATTATAAGCTAAGTTGCAATTATTTTCTTAAGTGCCTTACATAAAGACTAATGGGAAAATTTGAAATTATAAGTTTATTCCCTATGGCGGCATAAAGGTAGGTTTCTACAACTGTGGCAGACTCCAATATTTTTTTTTAGAACTTACCTTGAAACATTTACCAATATATTTGGGGCCTAAACTTGTTTAATTATTGAGGATGAAATTGCAAAAGAAAAGATTGTTTACAAGAACATGTAGTTTTCCATGCATTATTTCACATGAGCATACAATTAAAAGTTGTGAATAGTGAAAGTAAAACAGATAATATCTCCATAATGTAGATTAATCAAAAATCCAAAAAATCTATGTATATATTTATTTATATATGTATCGGTAAAACTTTGTATTACATTGATAGAAAAAGAAGGTGATTTCATAACATGGGTTTTCAGACATAGAGGGTGAATATGATGACTTTGATAGCCTCGATCACCTCTTGCATTCACTCAATTTGTGCAAGAGAAAATATTTTCATTGTATTCAACATAATGAGCGAAAGTCTCCATGTTTATTTCAAGGCCAACACGCATTGAAGTAACAACTTCTCCAACCCTCTCATTACACAGTGCACATGAGATACATATAGTGTCACCAATTAGGCCCATGCCAGGGTGAACAAAAATCCCTCTAAGAGCATCTTTAACACTCTATAGGTACCATGGATGAACCAGGCACTCAACAACCCATAAAGCCCATCCAAATAGGCTAGAACTGTGTACAATATTATATAGAAAATGCTCACGCATGTTGGAATTGTAAACATTCACTTGCGACAGGAAGTGCTTGCCAATCACCTTGCGGATGAATTCTTCCTCCACATCACTGTGGATGAGGAAGACTCCCTCGGTTGATCTAGCACTAGCCTGTGAACAACATTGCATTTAACACCTTCTATTACTAAAAATTCACTCTCTGGTACTTCACTCGACGAACTTGACATGCTTGAAGATGTAACTAGCATTGTGCAAAATGAATAGTGGTGAATAGGATTTATAGAGTGATAGGGACAAATTGGTAGAGCTTATTTAAAGCAATTAATGTCAAAGTACATAAAAATTGCTTTAAACTTAATTAATTCAAGCAAGGCGATGTGATGGAGATCTTGTGAATTGGATTCAAGTAGTTTTTAGCATTTAAATAATTGCATGGAATGATCTAGGTAGCATACCAACAGTCATAGAGAAGTTAAGGTGGCAAACATTTCACATGAAGTAAGGCCACATGGTTTTCTCACATTAAGCGATGGTTCATCCTCCTATCTTGTCAATCGAGAAATGGGATGCAATCATAACCATCCCTAATAACAAAAATTAATGAAGGGAATTGTCATAATCTAACAAGGTTAGTTGATTTCCAACCAACTTTTATTCAACTAGGTAGCAGTTAACAACCAAGAAGATGTTCTAAGAAATCTTAACCTTTACGAATGTAAGAGTTTAAATATTCAATTGTAAGATGTTGTAAGGGTCTGAAATTTTGATCCCCCTTGCACTGTGATGCATGAGTGGGAATCAATCTTAATAAAGGATCAAATTTTGTAGTTTTAATTCATTTTTTGTGGATGTTATTATTTGTGTGCAGTAATTTTAAATAAATGTTAATGTTTTTGAGAAAGTTTGTGAGCTTTGATAGGCATTTGAATATACCTTTCCTTCAAGAATGCGATGTTTAGTGACATTTAGTTCATTTATTTATAGTAGATGTTTGGAATTGTGTTGAGTCGAGTCAACAAGTGTTTGTAGTTTGATCTGTGAGTCACTGATCATTTTCCAGTCCTTTCATTTTAGTAGATCATTTTAACATAGCATTTTCTTTTGCGCTTGTCTCATGGCTATGAACAAGTGTTAGTTTTCCTTTTTTGCTTTCTAGTTAAAAGCATACCCAAAGTTTATATATATTCAAAAATACAAAATTATATTAGAAGGGTGACTTGTACCTCAACTAAAATTCAAAATAAGATTACCAATTCAATGGTAATCTCTCCAACTATTGTGAGTTGAATTTTTCCTTCTTGGGCGTTATAGAGTTGTTTATGTTCATTTTTATAAAGGAAAAATTTGTTCACTAATAGATTTTTGGTGACTCTGCTGGGGATCAAATTAAGGAATCTTTATCTTTGTAAAGCAAAATCTCTAGTTTATCAAGAAAAATTTAATGGGCTATTATATGTCACCTTTATATGACGAGCAAAGATGGTGTTACCACGTGAAGGAATCTTTCTTGTGCTGCAACCAAGATTAGACTTGGTTACTTCAGAACAAGAGGACATCATCTCTTAGTTGAATACACTCATGTGGTGGCACCAAAGAAGTGCGACGAAATATATGCGTGTGAGTTTTGTACTTGAAGAGAAGAAGAGCTTACATAACCCACCAAGACTCATGGTAGAAAGGTTCCCAAGAATTGAAATTTTCCACTATCCTAACCCACCACCTCAACCCAACTAGAACCAAAATCCACCACCAGCTCGAAGAAGGCCACCTCAAAATTATCTCTTTCCGAGATTAACGACTCTGTTTGAAAAAGACCACATACATACCAGTTGTAGTCTATTCTGATGGCCTCCTCATCATCCCAACCTTGGCAAACCAATTTTCCCCCCTAGCATTGTCAAGTTATCCCCCATTCTCTGAAGGATCTAGGGAACAACTCTTTGTGTTCACTGGAGAAAATGCACAGAACCCTAAAGATTAGTTACATTCCTTTACTACTTCTTGCGCCTCCTTTGGTATTGTTGAATAAAATGTAGTCATTCACCTTTTTGTTGCATCTTTGGAAGGTCGAGCAATAGGATGGTTCATGCGACTTGAAGCGAGAAACATTACAAATTGGAATACACTTAGAGATAGCTTTCTTGAGAGATTTAGAAATGTGGTCAATACAGGATCTTGCCTGAGAACTCCTTTTAATATTCAGAGGAATGAAGATGAAAGTGTTAGGAGCCTTATTGACATATTCATCAGGGCTCTAAATCAAATCCCGCATTCTAGTAGACCCAGATAAACCAATCTGGTGGCTACCCTTATGCATGCCTTGCCTCTCTAAATTCATTTTGTCTTAAGGAGAAGAGGTATATTTGATTTCAAAACAGTAAAAGTTGAAGCTGCAAGAATCGAAGAAGAATTGGTGAGGCATCGTGAATGCTTGGGTGGTGGATTTGTTTCAATTTCGAGTCTCCTCCCAAGGGAAGCTCTCAACATTTTGAGTAATAATTATGAGTCACCCCAAGTTGATCCTCTGTGTTTGATTCCATCACGATCGGTAAGATCTATTGTAACCCACATGGCAGGAGAAGCAAGCGAAGTTGAGCTTTAAGGGCTAGAAAACGAAGATTCAGATGATTCAAATGATGATGATGATGAGTTCCTTGACATAGGTTCTAATGTTAAGAGACAAAGGGTCATTGAGCAGTCGCTTAATCCTAATTCTTGGGTAATCTCAACTACCCAAGATAAGGAAGATATTCAAAATAATGATTCCGCGAAGCCCATTTTCTCACAATTTCTTGCCTTGGAGGTAGGAAAGAAAGAAGAACCCACTTCAAAAAAAGGCATGTAGGAAAGATAAGTGGGAATAGAGATATGTGTTGGTGAGAATCATACAAAATGAATGTTGAAGAGGTTTATGAATAGCTACAACCCCCGCCAAAGGCTACATTCATTTGTGAGCTGAGAAATGAAGCGAATGATCCCAGGAATACACATGAGTCCTAGATCCTGGCAAAATTTATTTTGACTGATGAGACAATTGTACTTAATCAAGGGGACAAGACTATTTTCTTTTCATCCACCGGATGGTGCTTGGGTAGCTCTATTGTCATCACACATATGACCTCTTTAAAGGCTGAGGTGACTAGAGAAGTGATAAAGGAAACCTGACTTGGAGCCCTTTTATTCAAAACCTCACTTAAATGTTTGAAGGAGCAATGCAAACATTCCCTTATCATGTAAGTCTTTTCACTTTCTAGTCATTATTCCAAAATGTGCCTTCAGGATGTGGTTATGTTGGTCTTAACTGTTGGGGGTCATATTTTTCTTAGTGTGTTAACGACGATGTATAATAATTATTTTTATCCTTTCTGTGTTGGTAGGTGCCCCCTACCATTGTAAATAGGTTCGTTTTTGCTTTCATTTTTGGCATGTAGTCCCATTTTTGTTGTGTCTGATCCTTTTATTTTAAATATCAACTTCATTGCCTAATGAATAAGAAACTGGTATTCTAGAATTTTAAGTTTGGGTTCATGTCTTCATCCTCAACAATCCTTGTCCCTAGTCAGAGCCAATTGTTGTCATCATTTTTAGCCCTACCCCAAAAAATTTCCTTCAACATAATTTATGTATGAGAGGGGTGTGTTTGTCAATCTTTAATTAAGTTTTTAAACTTGTGTCGACTCCCGACCTGGTTCTCAAACTAACATGATTTCCAACGTACTTCACTTTGGAACTCCATGGGTCAGTTTGAGGGGCTCAAAAGATTGTAAGGCATGTTGTAATCAAAGAAAAGAATCAAACCAAAAAAAATGGAGGTTTGGTAGAATTTTTTAAAGTTTTGAAACCTTTGTCAGTCCCGACAAGGTTTTCAAAACTTCTTTATCTCCACCAGAATTATAGATTAAGTTGCAATTATTTTCTTAAGTGCCTTACATAAAGACTAATGGGAAAATTTGAAATTATAAGTTTATTCCCTATGGCGGCATAAATTTAGGTTTCTACAACTATGGAATACTCCAATTTTTTTTCAAAACTTACCCATAAACATTTACTAGTACATTTGGGGCCTAAAATTGTTTCATTATTGAGGATGAAATTGCAAAAGAAAAGATTGTTTACAAGAAAATACATTTTTCATGCAATATTTCACATGAGTATACAATTAAAAGTTGTGAACAGTGAAGGTAAAACAAATAAGATCTCCATAATGCAGAGAAATCGAAAATCCAATATATATATATATTTATATATGTATCGATAAAACTTCATATTACATTGCCAAAAAAAGAAGGTGATTTCATAACAAGGGTTTCAGACATAGAGGGTGAATATGATGACTCTGATAGCCTCAATCACCTTTTGCATTCTATCAATCTATGTAGGAGAGAAAATTTTCATTGTATTCAACATAGTGAGAAAAAGTCTCCATGTTGTTGCTTTCAAGGCCAACACACATCATAGTAACAACTTGGCTGACCCTCTCATTATGCAACACACAAGAGATACACATAGTGTCACCAATTAGGCCCACGAGTGAAGCCGCAATAGTGGTTTACAATTTGATGGAGGAAGGAAAATAAGAAAAAAATGACCCCATACAAAAAAAAATAGTTTTAGGGGTTCGAACGAACTTGTAGGTTCGAGCGAACCCATTAAATATTGGGCCCACATTTCCCACCCAAAAAAAACAAACAAAATGCAAAAGGAAAGGGGGTTTGCTGAACCCTAGTTTGAGCAAACCCCTCTTTGCCCTTATTCTCCCCCTCAAGCACTTTGAAAATCTAGATTTTTATGCTTCGAAGCTCGGGTTGAGGATGAAAATGGAGGAGACTTCACAAACCCAACTAGAATCAAGTAGTCCTCAAAACGAGCTATCCAATGACTATAATTTTAATATGTTTTGGTTTTATTATGTATTTTTTTAGTTTTATTAAACATAGGTTTTTCTCCAAAAATCAAGCTCTCTGTTATGCACATGTGGAAAAACAGCAGATTATCAATTTATTTTTTGAAAAGTATGAGTGCACCAGATATTGAAGTCCTTGATCCAACAAAAATAAATAAATTTTGATACATACAAAAAAAGTTACACGTTATACGGTCGTGCTATGTATGAATTGTAGTTGGTTTGACTTCAAAACTTGATTAAAGAAAAAATATTTAATAAAAAACTATCTAACCAAGTGGAAGCACTAGATATCAGAGTTACAAATCTAAATTTGAAAAGAATTAGAATTTTATCCTTCATGGAAAAAAAGTTATGTGTTATACGTGAGCGTCACTTTTAAAAATGTTGTTTTATGAAAAAACTAGTTTTCGGGAGATGGAAAAAGAAGTGCAATTTGATTCCAAAATTTTTCAAAAAAATATATTTAGAATCTACAAAAAAATGTCACGAAACTCTAGTTTGCATTATCTTCAAATTCCTCATGGTTTAGCTGCTATAGGTAGCCAAAAGTGAAGATTTACTTAAAAAAAATTATTTCAATGTCCAGTTTGGCCAAAAATTGTAAACCACTATTGTGGGATCACCCCCACATGTGAGTGAATAGAAATACCTCTTAGAGCATCTTCAACACTTTTCACATGTATTGTGGATGAATTAGGTGCTTAGCAGCCTACAAAACCCATCCAAACAGGCCAAAAGTGTGTACAATATTGTACAAAAAATGCTCGAGCAGGTTGGCATTGTGAATAGGCACTTGTGATAGGAAGTGCTCACCAATCACCTTGTAGATGAATTCTTCCTCCACATCACTACAGATGAGGAATACCTCCCTTAGTTGATCCATCACCAGCCTACGAACAACATTGCATTCAACACCTTCTACTACTAAAAAATTCACTCTCCATAACTACTTCACTTGACGAGCTCGACATGCTTGAAGTTGTAATTAACATTGTGCAGAATGAATAGTGGTGAATAGGATTTATAAAGTGTCAGGGACAATTTGGTGGAGCTTATTTGAAGCCATTAATGCCGAAGTAAATACAAATTGCTTTAAACTTAATTAATTCAAGCAAGGCGATGTGATGGAGATCTTGTGAATTGGATTCAAGTAGTCCTTAGCATTTAAAGAATTGAACAAATGATCTAGGTGGTATACCAAAATTCATAGAGAAGTTAAGGTGGTAGACATTTTGCATGAATTAAGGCCACATGGTTTTCTCACATTAAGCGACGGCTCATCCTCATGTCCTATTAATTGGGAAACAGAATGCAATCATAACCATCCCTAAAAACAATAATTAATGAAGGGAATTATCATAATCTAACAAGGTTAGTCAATTTTTGACCAACTTTTATTCAACTAGGTAGTGGTTAACAACCAAGAAGCCGTTCCAAGAAATCTTAACCTTTATGGACATGTAAGAGTTTAGATATTCAATTGTAAGATGTTGTAAGGGTCCAAAATTTTGATCCCCCTTGTACCGTGATGCATGAGTGAGAATCAATATTAATAAAGGATCAAATCTTGTAGTTTTAATTCATTTTATGTGGATGTTATTATCTATGTGCGGTAATTTGAAATAAATGTTAATGTTTGTGAGAAATTATGTGAGCTTTGACAAGATTTTGAATATACCTTTCCTTTGAGAATGCGATGTTCAATTACATTTAGTTCATTTATTTACAGTAGATGATTGGAATTGTGTTGAGTCAAGTCAACAAGTGTTCGTAGTCTAATCTATGAGTCACGATACTGATCATTTACTAGTCCTTTCATTTCAGCAACATTTTAAAATAAAATTTTCTTTCGTGCTTGTCTCGTGGCTATGAACAAGTGTTAGTTTGCCTTTTCCACTTTCTAGTTAAAAGAAAACCCTGAGTTTATATATATTCAAAAATAAAAAATTATATTAGAAGAGGGAGCTATACCTCAACTAAAATTCAGAGGAAGATTTCTAATTGTTGTGAGTTGATTTTGTCCTTCTTAGGTGTTATAGAGTCATTTATGTTCATTTTTATAAAGGAAAAGTCTGTTCACTAACATAAGACATGGGATGTTTATCACCATTTAGTTATATCAACATAATACACACACTTGGACTAGAGGATGAATAACTACCATCAATTTCTAAGGTCCATATTTTTGTAGAATAATCCATATCTAATATTTCAAAAACACTAGATTCTTCTTCTAAAATTAACATGTAGGTACTATAATATATTTCCTTACAAAATTTTTACATGTGGATCATCTAAATTTAACACCGTATGTTTGGTATTTGGTTTACGATCTACTAAAAAAAATTACCCTTGAATGGTATCAAGGTGTGTAACCAATCCAATTAAATTTGTCCTTCTAAGTCTTTAAATGAGTTTTTACTTAACAACATGTTGTATCTAGTAGGTATATATCAAAAACCAAGATAGTATTGATTTCATTCTCTTCTAAGGATATATAACTAGAGCACTCCTTAATCTGACCCAACTAGAGGGACTTGGTTTGATTCTAATGAGTAATATCTTCCTATAAACTTGTTCAATATAAAACTGATATAGATGCAACTTGGGGACATGGAAATGTGGTATCATGTATAAGAAATTGGAAATTATACTTTAGTTTGATAATTTGAATATGTGATTTTTTTGGTTATCAATTGTGGTGGAAGAAGAAGTTAGTGCATTTCATTACATTAAGGAATTAGCTCTTGGGGTTGTGGTAGTAGTTATGTTAGTAGTCAATTTATCTTTGGTTGATTATTAGGGTCAATTAGATGAATAAAATGTGGTAATTTGGATTGATAAAGTGGCTGTAACAAGTTCATGGTTTGCCTAATTAGAGTTGTTTCAATTTTTGATAGGATATTTTGGATTTTTTCCAAGGGAAAGTATTTGGGAAGGTTGTGATAATTATTGAAAGGGTGTGTGTTATATTGTATGGAGATTCACCACTATTAGATCATTGGAATTTGTAATTTTTTTTATTGTCATATGGTGACATTTATAGACATTAGATTTCCATAGTCCATATTCAATGAGAGTGACTTTTTTTGGATTATACTATGTAGTTTATTTGCATCAATGTTTCGGATCACACTCCGTGATCCATCATTTTTCTCCTACAACTCCCTTTTTAACCTGATGATGGATCACAAAGTGTGATCCGAAATGTTGATGCAAATAAACTACACACAATATAATCCAAAAAAAAAGCAAGTTAGAACTCATATGGTGACATGTTTTATATGGTAATTTCAAGCTTCGTGTTACCTTCAATCTATTGTAGATCATGTGCGAAGCTAAGGAAGGATATGTATATAAGTGAAGAATATCAAGAGAGAATAAAGGTGTAATAGGTAAGTATAGTAGCAAGGGAGTGAAGACTAAGAGACTTGGTGAGGAAAAATGTGTATGATGCAAAGTGCAATCATGTAAGTGGATAGTTCAAGGATCTTGTGGTGTTATTTTGTACTTGATTGTAGTCTATTCAATAAGTCTAGAAGTGGTGCTTCCAAAGTTATGCATGTTAATGCATGTGGGTAGCCATTAGAGTTTATTATAATTATATTTCTAAAATTATTACAATAAGAAAATTTTGGAGGCTAGGTACTTCCCTCACTAAGGGTTTTCCTATTGTATATATCTTGTATCATTTTGTAATGGGTTTCTATTTTGTGTGTTTATTGCTATTGGTTGCATAGTTGGATAGTCCTTCCTTGGATCCATTGGTCATGATTGCACTACAAACCTATTGCATGTTGTCTACTTTTTTTTGCATGAAAAATTGTCAAAATATCCTAAGCCTATGATACAATTACTCGATTTAAATTAAAAAATGAATGACACATAAAAGAAATTAGGGTTCTCATTAGTAACAATACATATTTATTTCACTAGTTGAGATTAAGAGATATGGATCTATGTTAGAGGCACTTTACTTACATTACCAACATTGCAAGTGGTATCTAAATTTTTAAAAGTTTATGTAGCAACATCATTCTTAATATATTGAACAAGTCTATCTATTTATCTAGTGTTACATCTTAGATACTTAGTTTGGGATATATCTAAATTTTTATTTTATTACAATGATTTATTATGTCAAAATATATAAATGGGATAGATAAACTTTTATAATTAGAATTATTTTACTATGTACCTATTCTTGGTGACATTTGGATAAGAACTAAAAACTAAAGGGTTAGAAGAAGAAACCACCTTCCTCTTGAAAATTTACTTTGGTGTTCAAAATTGTGATAAAATAAATTGTATAAGAGAGGAATATAATATGAAATATTATGAAAATACTTGATAATAACTAAGAATAACAAGACACTTCAAGGGGTTAACCCTCCAAATATCTCCAGTAAGAACATAATTCACAATCTAAAGATAATAGACTTACTACTAGCTTCTATATATACCTAATTATGTCATGGTTTCCACTCAATCCAATTTAGATACTTAATTATAACCCCTATCATGACCTAACTACCTATATATGACTATAAAAATGATTATATTTAACCTACTCACCCTTAATCCATCAACCCTTGAAACCATTAAACCCTAAACCCTCAACCCCTATACGGTCCTCTACCCTATACATTAGACCCTCAACCCCCCCCTCTCTCTCTATCGAGCACCTCTCTCCCCCCTCTCTCCCACCCTCTCTAATTATCTCTATCTACCCTCTATTGGTGTGAATAAGTCTTGTACCTAGTTTATTTCTTTACTAGGGACTTAGGGGACTTAATTCACCTGTTAAGTTTACTTAGGATATTAGTTGTCTTATCTAGAATTTCCACTTTCCTAGGTAGTTATGAGTTAGTTGTCTCATGTGATAGGATTAAGACACTTGTCATGATCTTGTCTTATCCTATCTCTTATCCTTGCCTTTATAAGCAAGGCATCTCTAGCATATTTGGTAATGTATTGCATAGCATTGTATTGTATTGCATTGATCATATTGTATCATATTGCAATCCTTGTTTGGTGGAATAGCATCTTCCATTGTTGCTTCTCTCTATCTCTTGTGGAGGTTCTTTGGTGTTGCAGATTGAAGATCTTGGGTTGATAACTCCAACATGGTATCAGAGCTTTGAATCTGGCAAGCCCCTTCCATTTCTTTATTAGAGAGTTTCCATCAATTTCTATTATGATTTTTGAGTTTCTTGTATCCTATATTGCATGCTTGCATTTTGGTGAGATCTGGTGATTGCAACACTTTTGGCTATAGTGGCAGTATTTTAGGCTGTCCCATTGCATCCAGGAGGCTCGAAAAAGTCAGATTTGGTTTTTGTTTCACTCAATTTTGTCACCATTTGCAACTTTGGCAAAGAAGGGTTTCGAGCTCAGATCTGGTGAACAACTTTTTACAAGAGCACTTTTGGCAAAAAATAAGCCTTCCATTGCGTCCGGGTGGCCGATTTGATTTTTTTGATATATAATTTTCCCATATTTGGCAAAAGTTGTTTCTGGGGAAAAATTTTTTTACCCGAAGGGCCGTACGGTCCTCCAGGTCGAAGGTACGTGTCATCATCATTTTAAAAAAAAAATTATTTTTCTACAAAATATTGTTTGGCGGGTTTGATTATATTTCAAAAAAATTTCAAAAAAATATATAAATTTTGTATTAAGCGCTTATAGCGCTGTACATTCCGCGGGGCCCGTTGCAGACTTAACTTTGCAGACTTTTGGTTGACTGCGGGTTGTGTCGCCCACGGCTTCACATACCATTGCTAGCGGTTTCCAATTACGCTAGCCTCCTTCTGCAAATTGCCAGGCGGGCGGTTAAGCCCTTACCTGCCAGCATTCGTTGATACCGCCAGCAACCTTCGCTAACTGCTAGGAACAGTGCCACGACCACGCTGCTAGTGGTTCGATAACTGGCAGAATTTTTTGCAGCAGCCAGTGCACAGTCACGTGAGTGACTTACTGCCAACCCCCGAGGGCCACATTTTTGCTTCTGTTTAGTCTTAAAAGTGCCTAAAATAGGCCTTTTTTTCATTTTTGCATAACTTTTCGCCATGACATCAGATTTTCAAAAACGAGATATCGTCGAAAAGCTGGTTTGATGAAATTCGTAGTGGTGAGGTTATTTTTCCAGATTTTGACATTTTTTGCCAGTTTTTTCAGCTTGAAGGTACAAGTGCATTTATTGCGTGTTCTTGATGTAACTTTTGCAAACGAAGTCAAAATTTGGCAAACTTTTTTTTGAAATTGATCAGAAAATCGCAAGGAATCTGTTTGTAACCTCAATTTTTTGTTTTTGCAACCTATTTTTTCTAAAAATTGTAAAAATCACTGTGTGTTATAAACAGTTGATTTGAGCTTGTCACTTGTAAAAATTGCAAAATTTCTTCATTGTAATTTGCTGGGGGGGTTGCAAATTGAGTTTTAATACATTCTGGGGGGGTGAAAGGAACAATTTAAGTGCCACATTGTCTTCCTTCTTTTGGTGTTCATGGCAGATCTAAGGAAAATTGAACCACTCACTCCACACAATTATCATACATGGAAGCTAAAAATCACTCAATTGTTACAATCTAAGGGTCTATGGCCAATGTTAGATGCATAACATCCTGAATTTACAAGGGATTATGAAAAGTTTGTCCATAGATGTAAAATGGATGAAGCAAAAGGGCTCATTGGCTTACATATATCTGATAATTTGTTGTTTCATATTTCAGGGTGCAAAACACCTAAGAATGTTTGGGATAAACTTGAAGAATTGTATGGTAAAACAAATCATTTCAGATCCTTGCAACTTCAAATAGAACTACAATCCCTCTCTCTAGATGCATTCCCTTCAATTCAGAATTTCCTTGCACAATTCAAGATGATTTTGTCACAGTTGAAAGGATGTGGACATGATGTATCTAGTGATGAATGTATCTTCTTGATTCTGTCTAAGTTAAAGGGCCCTTATCAAGTGTTTTCTTCTACTTTCTATTCAACTATGGATGCAATTGGGAAAGATTACAAAATGCTTACATTTGAGTTGTTTTGTGAGCATCTTACTAGGGAGGAGGCCAAGTTAATTCAGTTGGATACCTTACCTAATTCTAAGAATCATGCTCTAATAGCTCAATCATCCAAGGGTAAAGGAAAGAACAAGAAGAAGCCCAAAGCAGAATCATCTTCTGGTAGTGATAATTCCTCCAAACCGAAGCCGAAGAACAATCAGAAGTCCACTCAATCTCCATCTTCTTCTACCTCTAGAGATTCTTCTTCCAAGTCCAAGAAAAAGAAAGGAGATCCTTGTTCATTTTGTGGCAAAACTGGGCATGATGCATCTCATTGCTTTAAGAGATTAGAGGCCTTGGAGGAAGCTATGAAGAAGCACAATATTTCAGTGGCTAAGCCTTCTTCCATGGGCAAAGGGCAAGCTCTTTCAGCACGAGCTATGCATTCACCTTCAGATAGTTGGATTCTTGATTCAGGTGCTTCACATCACATGACAATTCACGTGATCTTCTTGATTCCATAGTTCATACTTCTACTTCTCAGATTGCAGTTGGGAACTCTTCACAGATTCTAGTTTTGGGGACAGGCTTCGTTCAGATGCTAGATGGGTGCATTGAGGATGTTCTACTTGTTCCTGATATTTTAGCAAATCTACTTTCCATATATCAGATTTGTCATTTTGGAGATGGGAAGTTAGTTGAGTTTACTCCAAAGAATGTGACTATTAGATAGTTGCAGGATCCTGAGAAGGTTGTTGCTACAGGGATAGTTGATCATGAGAATCATTTGTATCGATTTGATGCATTTGAGTCTTCATTAGGTTCATGTTTTGTTGCTCATGCTAAAATTTCAATGAGCAAGCTTTGGCATGAGAGATTTGGGCACTTGAACTACAGATATCTTTAGCAAATGCAAGCACATAACTTAGTGGTTGGTCTTCCAAAGATCACTTGCACAGATGGTGTTTGTCAAGGATGTGTTCTTGGCAAGCAACATCAAGATCCTTTTCCTAAGGGTCAAGCTACATGTGCAACCACATCCCTTGAGTTGGTCCATAGTGATCTCATGTCATTCCCAACTCCTTTTTCAGGGGCTAAGTATGTGCTAACATTCATTGATGATTTTTCCCACCAGATATGGGTCTATTTTCTAAAGCTCTAGAGTGAAGTCCTCACCAACTTCAAGACCTTCAAAAAATTTGTGGAGAAGCAGTCAGGTTCTTCTCTTCGACAGATACACACAAATAATGGGGGGAGTATGTCAATCAGGAATTTCAGGATTTTTGCAGTGAGCATGGTATTCTTCATTAGCACACAGTTCCTTACACTCCTCAACAAAATGGTGTGGCGGAGAGAAAGAATAGGACTCTCAGGGAAATGGCCAATTGTATGATTTAGTCAAGGTCCATGGCTCCCGCCTTTTGGGCTGAAGTTTTCAATTGTTCCAACTATATTCAGAACCGTATGCCCCACAAGGCAGTGCAAAATATGACCCCTGAGGAGGCTTGGTCTCATCACAAGCCTAATGTATTCTTCTTCAGAGTATTTGGTAGTGAGGCTTGGGAATTCATTCTGAATGGTCGGCGTAAATCCATGGAGAAGAAGAGTCAGCGGTACATCTTTGTTGGCTATTGTGAGGATGTGAAGGCATATAGATTGTTTGATCCTAACACACGAGAGGTACATTTTCGATGTGATGTTCAGTTTTCTGAGACCTTCACCCAGCCGGATCCTCCTTTGAATTCTTCTTCATCACACCGTACTCAATCTTCTTCAATTGATGATACTTTGCTACTTGAGGAAGATTTTGATGATGGTCTTGATGAACCTCCTCCTCATTCACCCACTAGGCCACGATGGGCTCGTGTTACTCTTGAGGAGGCTGGTTCTCTTGTTGGTGATCCCACAGAAACTCGTCGCGACCGTTCTCAAACTTATGGAATTAGTCTTTTGAGTCATACAGTTTTAGATGATCCTTAGAAGTTTTTAGATGCTTCGGGTATTCCAGAGTGGGATAGTGCTATGGATGATGAGTCTTCTTCCTTGATGAAGAATCATACTTGGGATCTTGTGCCTCTTCCTAAGGGAAGAAAGTTGGTTCGATGCAAGTGGGTGTATCGTACCAAGTATGCAGCAGATGGTTCCATTGACAAGTACAAGGCTCGTCTTGTTGCAAAGGGGTTTTCTCAGGTTGAAGGAATTGACTATTCTGAGACCTTTGCTCCTGTTGCCAAGATGGATTCTATTCACCTTGTCCTTGCTATAGTTGCATCACAGGGATGGTCAGTATTTCAAGATGGATGTGAAGAGTGCTTTCTTGCATGGGGATCTTCATGAGGAGATCTATATGGAGCAGTCACCAGGTTTTGTGCAGGACTCTTCACTTGTTTGCAGGCTTCGACGTTCATTGTATGGTCTCAAACAAGCCCCTCGGGCTTGGTATGAGAAGATGGATAGTTTCTTGCTTGCTTCTGGCTACACTCGTTTCCATTCCGATCCCACAATTTATACACAGAGACATGGAGAGGATCTACTTATACTTGTGCTCTATGTGGATGATTTGATTCTCACAGGGAGTTCTACTTCCATGATTCAGAGTACACAGCGAGCATTGATGGAGCGATTTGATATGACTGACCTTGGTCTTTTGCATTACTTCCTTGGTCTTTAGGTTCATCAGACTTCTGAGGGGATCTTCATTTTCCAGCAGAAGTATGCTCTTGATTTGCTTCAGAGATTTGGCATTTGGCTAATTGCAAGCGTTCCCCTACTCCATTCCAGTTAGGTGTTGTACTGTCTTCCAGTTGCACTACTCTACAGTTGATCCTACCTTGTATCGGAAGTTGGTTGGTAGTCTTTTGTACTTGACACATAGTCATCCTGATATTTCCTTTGTGGTTGGACTTGTCTCTTGCTTCTCACAGGATCCTCATGAGAGTCATTGGAAGGCTGCCAAGCATATCTTGAGATACATTCAGGGCACTACTCATTTTGGAATTCACTACACTTCAGGTGCATCTCAGATTGTGGGCTTCACTGACTCAGATTGGGCTGGTGATGTCAATGATCGGAAGTCTACTTCTGGCTTTGTATTTTGCCTTGGTTTTGGTCCGATTGCATGGTCATGCAAGAAGCAAACTGCTATTGCATTATCATCGACAGAGGCTGAGTATCGAGGTGTAGTGTTGGCTAGTCAGGAGGTTTTGTGGCTTCGTCAGTTGATGACTGAGTTTGGATTCCCTTCCACTCAGCCCACTACTCTTTGGTGTGACAATCAGAGTGTCATTCATATCTCTCACAACCCAGTGGAGCATCAGTGGACTAAGCATATTGAGATCCACATGCACTTCATCAAGCAGCTCATCCAGGATGGTGTTCTCAGCTTGGAGTATTTGCCTACAGATCAATAGGTTGCAGACATCTTCACTAAACCTTTGGCATCACCTCGTTATCTTCAGTTGCAATCGATGCTTGGGGTGAAGGAAGTTGTCCTTGGGGGGTCTTGATGAGTCCTCCTTCCTTCATTAGTTTTCTTTGTATCTTTTCTCTCTTTTGGAGAGGAGTTTTCTCCCACAAGGTTTTTCTCCTTTTCTCCGCTTGTGAGAGTTTTTTGTTTTGAACATGGGTACCTCATCAGGCCTAGTTGCCGAGACCCATCTTTTGCATGTTTGCATTGGTTTGTACCTCCCTAAGTTGCACTTAAGGGGGGTGTTGGTGTGAATAAGTCTTGTACCTACTTTATTTCTTTACTAGGGACTTAGGGGACTTAATTTACATGTTAAGTTTACTTAGGATATTAGTTGTCATATCTAGATAAGTATTAGTTGTCTTATCTAGAATTTCCACTTTCCTAGGTAGTTATGAGTTAGTTGTCTCATGTGATAGGATTAAGACACTTGTCATGATCTTGTCTTATCCTATCTCTTATCCTTGCCTTTATAAGCAAGGCATCTCTAGCATATTTGGTAATGTATTGCATAGCATTGTATTGTATTGCATTGATCATATTGTATCCTATTGCAATCCTTGTTTGGTGGAATAACATCTTCCATTGTTGCTTCTCTCTATCTCTTGTGGAGGTTCTTTGGTGTTGCAGATTGAAGATATTGGGTTGTCCACCCTCTTCCTTCATCCACTCTCTCCCTTCCCCTCTTATATCCACCACCCCTCTCCTTATCCATCCCTCCATCCATCCTCTCTCCTCCTCTCCACAACCTCTCTCCTCTCTTCCACTCCCTATCTCTCTATCTCCAAGTCTCTCCCTCTGGAACCCTCCCTAGATAGCTCTCTCTTTCTCTCCCTCTCTCTCCCCCCTCTTTCCCCTCTCTCTCCTCCTCTCTCTCCTCTCTCCGTCTCTCTCAAGTCTCTCTCCCCCCTCCCCCCCCTCCTCTCCACTCTCTTCTCTCCTTCCACCCTCTCCTCTCTCACCTCTCCTGGTCTCTCTCTCTCTCTCTCTCAGGTCTCTCCCTCCCTCTATCTCTCTTAAAATTCTCCCTCCCTCTAAAGACATACACACATACACACATACATATAAGCAGACATACATACACACATGCATACACACATACTTACATACATACAAGCATATATACATATATACATAAAATCTTACATACATACATGCATACACACATACATACATACATACAAGCATACATACATACATGCATGCATACAAGCTTGCATACATACATGTCATACAAGAATACACACAAATATATATACATACATCTAATAGACTAGCATTTAACACAAAAAAAGACATAATGTGAGTGTGTTATAATGTACTCGCGTTATGTATTGCTTAGGAAAATCTTGGGCACAAACGCAAAAAAGTATGTCAAAACTATGAAATAACGCGGGCACATTATAATGCGCTTGCATTATAACGAGTTTGTGTTATTTATTGCTTTGAGAATCCCCAAGCCTTAGGCTTGGTATTTGCTGTGGAATATCAACCCAAAGGCTTGGAGTGCCTTCCCAACGTCCAAAGACGTGTTTTTGTAAATTTTACAATATTTCACATAATTGCATTCGTGCTAAGCATTAGGTTTAAACATGTTTCAAGGTCAAACAAATTGAACACATAGGTAATGTTAGGCTCTCTCTTAGCTATCTAACAATGTAATTTTTTCACATTTTGACAATGTTAAGACTTTGATCCTTAATTTCTTTTGTTTGTGTGTCTATTTTTTGGCAAAAAACTAGTGTTTGGTATTTTTTTCTTTATAAATTAACTGTTCATCAAAATTTCAAATAAATTACATTTTTGGAAACTAGACTCCATTCTAAACATATTAAAAAAAATTATTTTTAATTAGTTTTCAAAATTTATAGAGGTAGCACGACCAAAATTATGTTTTTCAAGAAGTGTCTACTTTGAAAATTAGTAAAAAATCAAATATTCATTAAAAAATTATCAAAAAATGGGTATAAACTACATGTTGTTAGTTAATTTCTCAACCAGATTAGTTGGAGTAGCAGGAATGATATATCCATATTTGATAGATTTCCAAACACCAAACCCTAAAGAGGACAAAAGGGTTTCCATCCTAAATTGCTAGAAAGTCAAATTTGTTCCATCAAACCTAGGCACCTTGTGAGATCCTTCTTATGTTATCCTGGATCTTCCTCAAGTTGTTAGACTTCTTAGAAAAGGAACTATGCTCTAATACCAATTGTTGAACATATATCAGAATATTGAGAGGGGGTGAATTAGTATTCTATCAAATATTAAAGCCTTTGGAGCAAACAAATAATTAAACTTAATAGCATAAGCAAGAACATGAAAGATAAATATAATGCACAATATACCACACAACACCAGATGCATGTGGAAACCCCAAAGGGGAAAAGCCATAGTGAGAAAAGTTCTTAAGAGCTATTATCCTAATCCAACCTCACAAATGAATAATAGTTACAACTTTGTTTTAGGGCTACAACCCAAGGAAGCTACTACTCCCTCGAGAGGGTTTTAGGGTCACTCTCAAGGAAGCTACAATTCCCTGTAGACTTTGTTTTTGTGCTACAAACCAAAAAATTAACTACTCCTTAGTCTAAGAACAAACTCATAAAAGATTACAACATGACAATCCTTCCACTGCCTAAATCTGACAATTAGGCTCAATCCTTTTGATGATTGCAATTCTTCTTTTTCCCTTCTCTTTTGATGATTCCAATTCTACTTTGTCACTTCAACAAATTCTTCAAATATCTTCTTTGCAACTTACCAGCTCATTGCTTTCAGCCTTTAAGAAGTTTTTCCTTTATCTCACTTCCTCCAACAAATAGTCAAGAACACTCTCCACTTCCCTTCTGTCACAGCTCGTAGATATGATCAAATTGAATATGAAGATGATCTACCACTTCTTCTCTTTCTCTTTTAGTTGCTTATACATTATCATAATGAATCACACATCCTCTACTTCACTGACCTATATCAACTAGGCTTACAATTTATACATGATATTACATTGATTAAATTACATTAATCAACTAGATTCCAAGAGAAAGAGACAATTGTTTAATGATAGAAGATAGATGTATAATATGGCTAGAGACATAATATTGTCTCTATATTACTTCTATCCTTAATTTAAAGAATAATGCTATATTCCAAGACAAAGAGACAATATTAAATGATAAAAAAATATGTTGCAACACGCTATGTGTAGACACTAATTTTCACAAACCTTAAACAATGAACCACGTTAGTATTGTTAGTCCATTTAAAGCAAGTAACACTAGTATCTCTATGAAATATTTAGCCATGCTAAAATAATGCAAAATAAATAGAACACAAGCAATTAAAAGTAAGCATATAAGAACATGACCAAACCCTATCCCATAGTGGATTAGTGCTTTTGTGGAAAATAGCCCTTTCCCAACCCTTGCTAAGATAAGCTAAATGATGATGATGGACAAAATCAATTCTTAGTTTAAGAGAATGACTTTGCATAAAGATTGTGGAGGATTTGATCAATAGAGGAGACTTATGGCCAAAAGTGATAAAATAATGCCAAATATGGAGGATGTGGGATTAAAGATCCACCAATGAGATGAGGACACTTGTCATCATGTGATAGGATGAGGAATGTGCAAGATTTGAGAAATGTGCTCAAGAGGGGGAAATTCAAATTTGAATTTGTGAGTAAATGTTGAGTTTGACTTGTGCAAGGGACATGTAAGAGCTCATAAATGACTTGTTGGATGTACATGTCCACTTGTTTTTGAATTCAAACTTGAAGGAATATTCCTCAAAGATGCCATGTTGATGGAAAATGTTGGATTTAATAAATCAATAAATTGATTTATTTGTGCAAGTGGGAATATCTAGAGGATGTGATGGGTGGTTAGGTTAGGCTAATTAAGATTAGATTAGCTTAATGATGATTAGGTGAGTTTTGACCTTTTTGACTTAAATATCTGATTTATTTAAATCAGAAAGAGGATGGAATATGCATTTGGATTTAATTAAATGAATGTTTGATTTATTTGATTAAAAAGTTGATGATAAAGTTTATTTAATTTTAAATTAATGACCTTAGGAGATGGAAATTAATAAGTTTACTTGATGAATGGATGAAGGTGAACTTGATTAATTTGATGAGTGGACCTAATTGAATGCATAATGTTAATTTTGCATGTCTACACTATGTATTAACCAAAAATCTCAGAATGCATGAATACAAGCTAGAGTAATAGATAGATAAATAATAGAGAGACAAACAAGGATGGAAGTAACTCTAATTTACTAAAAATAGGTGGGAGTTACACTCTATATACACTAATAATGACCTGATCACTACAACAAAGCAATCTAAAATCATGTAAGAAACTATATAATAGAAAATTAAGAAAAACAAAAAACCTATACTAATACACCATTTAACTATAACTTAGGTGGGTGAAAAGATGGCTCTTGGAAGATGAAGCCGAACATAGTACTCATATATAAAGAATCTTCTATTAAAAAAAGGAAGTTCTTAAGAAGAGAGACAAGCCCTGATGTGTTAAGGAAGTTCTTAAGAAGAGAGAGAAGTCCTAGTGTGTTAATTATAGCTTAGGTGGGTAAAAAGATGGCTCTTGGAAGATGAAGCCGGATATGATACTCATATAAAGAAATTGTTATAAAAAGAAGCTCTTAAGAAGAGAGAGAAGCCCCTATGAGTAGAGAGAAAAGATCCCCCACTCCTAAGAGTTAAAAAAGCTTAGTTTCTTTCACTTTACTTTAGAAGAACAGAAAAAAAAGATGTTTCTATTTGCTTTTGTTTGTTCTTTCTAAATAATTGAAAATTCTATTTGCTTTTATTTAGTTGAAGAATAAAGAGATGATTTTGTTTGTTCTCAAATTAGTGAGAAGATTTTATTTCATCGGCCTTTTCTGTGTTATGCCGTACATTCTCCGTATTGACCTTTTCCTCCACACCACTTGAAATGAAAACCAGTTGAAGCTTTCAACCACAAACTAATGGGATACTTATTCGTATTCATACTTTGTCTCATCTCTAAGATAACCAAATTTCTAAGTTTTCACAATCATTGTTAAACATTGTTTGTAATTTTTGTATTTTGGATCACACTGGGATAATCTATCATCAAGATAAGATAATAAAGAGTTGGAAAAGGAAAAAATAATATTCTTTCACAGTTATCAAATAAATGACAAGCAAAGTATAAAACAACGGAATATCATTTGCGATTAATCCAAAGCAAAGTTAAAAGTTTATATTATATTCCGACAATCCGTAAGGAAGGAATTCCAATTCTCCCTCAAGAAGAAATTTAGATACCCCTATATGCGCGCTGAAGATTTATGCCAGAAAATAGAATTACTTGCCTTAAAAGTTAAAATTGCAAGAGGAAGTTTATTGTGAAAGAAGATAATTGGAACATTTATTACTGTGGTGTTGTTTAAATAGAGACTGAACGTGTTTAGCTAGAGTAATTGCTGCCGCGTCTTCCAAGTTCCTCCTGTGTTAAGATTGTGAGAGCTACGAAGCAAAATGGAATACAGTCTTCAATTGGGGAAGGTGTTTCTTGCCGTATCTGTATTTTTAACATTTATTGTGTGGGATGTTGCAGAGGCGTACAAAAGAGGGGATAAGTGGATTCAAGGCAGTGGTCTCACTCTCACTGCCTTGACCGTCCAATTTCTTGGGTATTTTGATGCCCAAAACGTCAATCTCTTCATCAAATCAGAAGAAGAGGAGTTACGAACGCTGTTGAACAAGCAACTGTCTGCCGATGTTGCTCGACTCGTTTTCTGCACATTTCTGGGATGCGTGCTGCCAGGCGTGGCCTTTCATGGCTCTAGGGGAAGGTGGTGAAATATTGCAGCTTTAGCGGTAAGTTTATGCATGCATATGGCCACTGAGGTTTATGTTCTTCAAAATGGTGACGATCCCGCATTCAGAAATAGAGGAAGGGCGATGTTTATTTCATCCAGTGTGCTTCTGTTGGTGGCAGCCGTTTTTCTTGTGCTTTACATAGGTTTGGCAATTATAAATTGTAAGTTCACTCGTGATCGTCTAGGTCTCCAGCTTCCTAAAATGCTTTCGGGAAGGGTATATAGTGAAATGCTTGATGAAGATGAGGATGAGGTTTTCAAGTCGTGGGCTATAGTTCGTGGGTGTCAGCAAGAATTTTGGTTAGTAAGCTCTGCCTTCACTCCAGCGGTGTTAATGATTGTGACAGCATGTGTTGTTGTGGTGGTGGCCAAACTAATATCTAGACAATCTCTTTTGCATCATAGTAATAATAGTGTGACAGTGACATTGTGCCTTCAGTGCGTTTTCATACTCACAGGCTGGATTATCCTCATATGGAGATGGGTAATATTTCTCTTGCTTTGTCTATCACGTGGAGATTTTGTCGATTACCTTTCTTATACTAAGGTATATGGGATTAGCTTCTGCCGGTTAGTATACCTTTATATCCGAAGAGCCTTGCATCAGAGCTCACTTGATAATTCCTCACATTCCAAATGTATACTAACGATTATGTGGAAGGCTTGGAGAATATTGATTTTCTTGTTCCTTCTTATAAGCATGCTTCCTATGGGTCTCTTCATAGTCGGGGTCTTTTCACTCTTGCTCTTCAACTTTTTCTGTTGGGGGTTGTCTGTTTTGTTGGTTTTGAGTGTCGCCATTTTTGCGCACGCCATCCGCTGTATCAACATGTTCGAAGATTCTATGCCGGATCCAGAAGTGGAGCTCACAATAGAATCCATGGAAGTTTTGTACGTGGCTGATTCATCAAACAAGCGAATACAGCGTATGTTGTTGAAAGCTTATACCAAGGGCGAAAAATCTCAAAAAATAGTTGAGCCGGTAATTAAGCACAGTGTCAAGCAAAGGCGTGAAGTGATTCGAAATCAGCTTTCCCGGATTGGAGACATATATAGTCAAATTGGGGTATGGAAGATGGCAGCAGTCGTGGCAATTTCTATCCTTTCGGAACTTGCCTACGGTTGTGATTCGAATAAGATTGTGAGGGTTGCTGTGCAAGCTTGCAGGGAGGCACAAGATCTACTGGAATTTGTAGACTTTCCTGGTAACATAAGAGTGAAGAACCCCATGAATTTGTTTAATTCAGGTAACAGCCGAGCCTACCAAATGAGTTTAGAAGCCGACATCAAAATTCAAAAAATAGAAAGGCTGGTTGAAATAAACTGGCACCCTCGTGTGGAGTTGGCATTTGAGGACGTTGCTGAAGTTGTTAGGGGGTTTGCGAAGAATGGGCGGAGTTCATTGCACCCCCATATCAATTTCTGTCAATATTGGAGTGGTAAAAGACCCCTTGATGCATTAAGGTATAAGGAAGGTACAGCTGATCTAAAAGCATTTAGCATGCAATGTGTGTGCGAGGCCATTTTAAGGGAATCTCACAGTAACCATAGGGAATTGGTCGATATGACAGTGAACTGCTTGGGAGATATTATAGCAAGTTGTGTTTTACAACTACCCAAAAATTTACCTCAATACTGCAGCAAATGGGCAGAAGAATTCAAAGAAGAGAATTTCATAAAAGCACTTGAAATACAAGCAAAGTTCAGACCAATAGAGGAAATGTTGACTTCAGCGGATACAGCACCGAGAATGAAGCCGGAGGAAAATAAGTTACCAGACGATATTAAAGTGGATGTACAGGAAGTCTAAACAAGCGAACGTTGAATTTATTGGAGCGAAAAGGGATATCGAACACGAAATAATTGATATGGAGGCGAAATAAGCGAGTAAGTATCAAGAAATTCCGACCATTAATCTGTGTGTCGTTTATTTCTTTATTTGATTATTGTATAGAGGTTGTGTTCAATATTATTTATTTGACTATATTGCGAAGGTTATTGAACGAAAATGGTATGCGTAAGATATGATCTTTTTTAATTAATTTTAATCCAAAAACAAGTAATTTTTAGACAATAACAGCCCTTTCTTCTATCTTTGATTTTATTTTATCAAATTTATTATAAATATATAATTTTAATTTTATATAAACATCTTTAATTATTTTATTTTTTAATGTATAAATAAATTTATTTTTTAATTAAAATTAGAATTTAAAAAATAAATAAAATGAATATATATATGTTAAAAAAATTTATTATAAATATCTTCTAAAAACATTTATTTACAAAATTTACTTATAAATTTTATTTTACATTGACTTTACAGTATTAAATTTTTTTTGAAGGGAAACTTGACAAACTCTGCTTTATCTTTGAGTACTTGTCAAATTTTTTGCTTCATCTTGGGCATTGAAGTGCTTCTTGTTATCGTTAATAAACAAGAAGGCGGAAGCTAATTTGCGGCTGTAATGTTTGCTATCTTCTTATTTGTCAAAGGAAAGTTGCTATCCTGCAAAGGATAGTGGATAAGGGTTACTTTAATATGGAAGCTTTTTTATTTTATGTACACTGGATTTTCAACTCTATTATGTCACTGGAGGAAAGCCTCCCCACATAATCATAATTAGATCTATTAATCATATGTTTATAATCATAATTATATATAGTCTCTTAAACAAGAGGTCTTGTTGAGTGCATTCAAATAAATAAGTAAAGGTTTCTTTTGGAAAGAAAAGGGATAAAAAGAAGTCATTTTCTACTAGTAATATCAATTGGTTCCATATTTTTCCTTTTAACATTGTATGATAATTATTTTTTATTAAGTTTGATATGACTTACATAATGTCATATATAATTAAAAGTTTCTACATATTAATATAGAGACATTTTTTCATAAAGAGGAAATCTAAATTAATTCTTTATATATAAAATAGGAAATAAATTCGTAGATTTTGTTTGAATGAAATAACATATTTTAAAAATACCAAAAAATAATTAAAAAAATTATTATTTGAAAATAATATGTAGAACATTATCTAAACTATTTTATTCAATAGCATTTATCTTGCCATTTATAGATGTCTTATAACAATTAGAAATAATTATAGTACCTTTGTATTTTCTTAATTGAATAGAAACCATGTTAAGAGGTAAAGATTTATAAATATTTGAATTATATCATTATAAAATTCATTTTAAATTCAACCACCATTCTAATTGCATGTTTGAAAATAATTATAAGATTGGTTTATAATTCTCTTTTAACTTCACGTTTTAAGAAAATATGCATGTTTAATATTTTTTTCCTTAAAAAAGACTATTTTGTATATAATATTTCAAATTTGGTTTATAATTATAGAACATTGTAACCTAATTTCTATTTTTACCGTCTGGCATCTATATAGGTCTCTCTTAAATGAAGAACACCGGAGAAAGGTGAACACGTTTGCACTTAGAACCTTCAAAAGGAGATCTACACTATATTATATTTCATTGAATTTCAAAAGTCAATGGCCAAATATGAATATTATATTCTTTTGAACTTGTCCACATGATAATGTAAGAAGTGGGCCTATCCAATTTTTAGTTTTTCTTTTCTTTTTAAATTTTTTGTCTCATTTACCTTTTAATTTGGAAACTAGGATCTCTTCAACAATGGATCTGTATGTTAACTAGTATACATATATTAAATATTAACATATATAAAATACGCTGAGAGTTATCATTATCGAGGTACTTATAATTAATATAAAACTTTCCAAGTTGTAAGAATGCATTTGCATCATTATTGTGCAGACTTGCAGAGAGAATGGAGTGATTTTTTTCTTAAAAATTCAAAGCCAATCATTCAAATTAGAAATATAAGATGGGAATGAGTGCTTCTACATTGGAACTCAACAAACTTTTCATTGGCCTGAATTTTCATGATTTGTGAATCACAAAACGAATTAGATGAAAAAAAAACATTTCCCCTCAATAAAAACAACTTTTTTTCTATATTTCTAGTTGAATGAAGAGATTGCACAATTTATACCAGGAAATTCATATCCATACGTTTCAGGTAAAGATTTTAAGCATTTGCAATATGGAGAGCGATGTGTGGCAATGGTTTCGCACCTAATATTCCTCGATCCATTTTACTTACCGCATCCTACTCTTCTGTTGGTCCTCAAGAAATGGGTTTTTACAGTAATGAAATGGCTTGTTCCATTATCTTATCCCAAGTCCAGTAAGATTGAAGATGAGGTGGGATGAACTTTGGTTCTGCAAACAGGACAAGAAGAGTGCGAAAGAAACCATATTTCTATACATTCTTTAAGAAAGTAGTGATTACAGCTGGGAAAACCACTTTATATTTCTCACTTGCACCATCCACAGACTATTCCACTTTAAAATCTGTTTGAAAAAATGTCTACATACAATGAATGTAGTTATGCCAGATTCATGTCATTTGGACACCAACTTCTAGCTAAAGAGTTTTTCCTTACACAAAATTTTGATTTTTGATGGATGCCACTATAGACGCCTCTCGTCGTAATTATTGCAAAGGTGTAAAAATCTATGGCTACGTATATCTTGGTGGATCCCATCTATTTGAATTGATGAACTAGTTTAAATAAATATAATTTATATTTTATTATATGATTTTATTTCTAATTCTACTATATTTTGGTTGATGATAATAATTAAATTTTATTTATTTTTAAATAGATATAATGATATCTAATATTCTAATAATTGGTCTTTATATTATAATTAAATATTTTTTATTTTGAAATTGAAGTTTAATAAATGTTATCTTTAAATTATATTTTTTAATAAAATTATTAAGCTTAACAATTTTTAATTATTAATATTTATTTTTCAGATTTTATTTAATCTTTAGTTTGATTAATGTATATGTACTTTTCAATAATTGCAGTCACGTGAAGAACACATTGATGTTTTACTTAAAAAAAGAGAAAATGGTAAGTTTAATCTTGTGATAGTTCTAGTAGAAGGGAGATTGGACATTAAATGGCATATAGATCTCATGCAATATTTATATTATTGACTATTAATCTATTAACTCACATTGATCTCATATAATCTTTAATATACTAGTTGTTGATCTCTTCACTCACATTAATCTTTGCACTCATAATGTCTCCATAGAGTAATCTTATTGGGGCCCATTGTGCACCACTCACTAGCTCTTTACTAGCCGCACACAACTCAACTAACAAAATGTTCACTTTCATCCAAAATCCTCGAGACCCTAGAATTTATCAACATCTTGTTGGCTATGCCTAAGTTTTCACCATATTTTTTGATGTTGCATTATTTAAAATTGTCGTCATATGGAATTGAATTTGTATTTAGAAGGAGGTTCCAAGTTCTATAATTTCATCTATGTTTATAATAGTCTCAAATTATGGTCCCATGTATGTTTAGATATACTCTTAGATGTATTTGGGCTCCAAATTATTGTTAGTGATTTATGCTTTAAGTCAATCTACATTCGTTCTCCCCTACATACTTATTTAATTTTTTATTGTGTATGTTATATGAAACATAGTAGTCCACTTGGTAAAGTATATAACATGTTGATTGATAATGATGTGGCATCCAAAATTTGAGATTCTACCTATGTGGTAGGAAGTATATGAAATGGGTTGTCTTATTTACTATCTATTTGAATGTTTTTGGCATCATTTAAGGACCATTGTGTAATGACACAAATTTGCACCCCTAAGAAAATTCCCCATTTAATTTTCTCTACCTTAGAAATGTAAACTCGATGATGCAATTTCACCGTTGCCACGTTGTCTCTTCCACCTAGCTACATCGTTTTACGTCATTGGAGGAATTTTTGTCAAGGACGCATGTGCGCAGCACAGATGTCCACACGCCATGTTGTCATCCTGACAAGATTCCTACCCCTGGAATCAACAGAAACGTTAGGTCTTCCATTGGCTATGAAGAGTAGCATTCCCTACCTCCCTTGACTGATGAAATTTGACTTGTTGCCTCCATTTTTCCTATGCAAACTCACTTCATTCCTCCTCTTTCTCTTCTGGATGCAATTTCACACATTGTAGTTATTCATTGTCACTCTCTTCTTGCTTCTACACCATTGTTCTTCTTGCTACAAGCTCCTCATTTGGATCCAACATCATGTTCATGTTGCAACACCATTGCTATCGAAGGATTTCCAAGCTTCATATTCTCTACGTGGTGGCGTCACTCTCTCCTTTATGCTATTGGCCAAGTAAGAGCTCGTAGTTGGGAAGGTAACATTGTGTTTGTCTACTTGGTTGCATCATCTTGTTTATTGGATAACATTGCAGTTGTCTTTTCTTTCTATCTAGTGGCATCACTTCCTTTCTATTTCCTTTATCAATTTCTATACTTTGTGGCTATTTGGTTGCCCGTGGAGGTGGGAACACCAAAACGAGGGTCTGACTGAGGCAGATCTCGAATACAACCCAACATTTTTCTCATTTCTGTGTATGTAGGTGTTTTCAAATGGAGCTAATTGAACAATCTAGCCATGAGAAGCATGATACATTTTCCTACCTTCTCCAAGTGTCATTTCTAGCATAGTTCTTTTTAGTGTTCTTTTCATTGTATTTGTTGTTTCTGTACGTTTTTGTTCTCTGCCAAAACATAAAACATCACATAGTTAGGGAGTTAGTAGGTTCCTTGCATTTTTGTATGTTTTCTAGACCTCTATCTGTATGGACGCTATCATGTCCTTGAGACACCAATGCACCACGTTGGAGTCCGAGATTTGCATTTTCGTCCTTAGATAGTGAGCTATTTGGGCAACAAATCAAACCTTGGAAATAAACTCTTTAGACCCTATGAACATCTAGTTTTAGCAGAAGGAAAGAGGCAAGCTATTTTCCCTTCCTTTCCAGCCTCAATACCTTGTCCTTTTTTGATTTGTCTAGCAAACCCAAGGTAGTTTAGGGGAGCCCATTCCTTGGGGCTCTCCCATGACCTAGAGTCTCATGGGTGATGGGTCCCCCTTCTCTATATTTTGGTGAACCTGACATGAACTATTTTTGTTTCATCTCTTGGTAACGAAGGACCTTCTCTCATGTCCTAGGTGTGTTGTAGATTTGTGTGTTGCAAGGTGTACAACCTTGCAACCCAATCTGTGACCCCTAGTTACATAGTTAGAAGGGCTCTTAGATCATTAGGAGAAAAATTTAGATAGATCACTATGGACAATCTCTCAATCTTTTACTTTTATTGAATTTCATTAAAATATCTTCATTGGCAAGAAATCAAAAGGCGGGACTTTTGGCGCCAAAACAAAAAGGAAAGTATCACTTTCTAGAACATTCTAGGGCGATTATTAGGTAAAATAAAAAGGGATAAGTGGGGGGGTTGTAGAATGTGGCTCCATTAGTGCAGATTGTGGCTCTGAATAATATATTTTGTTTTCAGAGTGGATTTTGTCGTAATGAATCAAGCCTATGAGGCTATAGCATTGTAAGTTCTAAATCTGTAATTCATTTTTTGAAATTAATTGAAAGTGAGTTATTTTTTGTCTTGCATCTTCCGTGTTGGTATCTATTGTTGTGATTTGTGAAGGTTTAGGGCAGTGTGGCCCTCATCACTTTGTATCCCATACTCCTTACAAAATTATTCAAGATTTGTTGAACAAAACTCACCACTATTGTTATTTCTCATAACTTGAGTCTTCGTACTAGTTTGATTTTCTACAAGATACTTAAACTCTCTAAATGACTAAAGACTTCAAATTTACTTCTAAGGAAATACACCCATGTCCTTCTAGGATAGTTATCTATGAAAGAAACATAATATAAATATTTTAAATCAAATGAACATGAACTAGACCAAATGCATGATAATATATCAACTCCAACACCCTAGAATATTTGTGAGAACTAGAGTAAAAATGAACATGGTTTTGTGTACTGTGTATGCAATGTTCACAAAAAACAAACTCAAAAGCACAATCAATTAACCCCTCTCTAAAATGTTTATATTTCAGGGTTCTAAGACCCTTCTCACCTCTGTGGATTATTATTTGGTGCCACAACATTGTCTTCTCTATATGTAGTTTGGTCTCTGAACTAAGAGACCCCTTAGGTACTCAAAAGGCATGACCATCTAAAGTAGATAAAACACTCATATTTGTTGTTGGTTCTAATGGTGAAGGTGTAAACTCTAAATATCTTCACTACAAGAAATGAACTATTGCACTCAATTGTGCATGCATCTAGCTAAAACATGGTGCTCACATGAAAACCCTTAGCAAACATCAAACTTCTTGCACCATCTTACACTCTTTATTAGATAAACAACCTACACACCCACATCATGGCTCCTTGCACCATCTTACACCCTCTATTAGAGAAACAACCTTCAAAATTGCATCATTAAGCTTGCTAACTAGAACTAAGTTCCATGTCAAACCAAAGATATGCAATACACCATTAATCCCCTTCACACATCCACTAGGGAAATGAATCAAACCTCTTCCATGACCTACAATGGAGGAAATGAATATGGATGATTCTAAGTTTTAGGCAATGGCTATGGATGAGGAGATGGTTGCATTGAAAAATAATGACACATAGGACTTGATACCATTGCTTTATGGACAAAAGCTTGTTGGTTGTAAATGGGTGTTCAAGAAGATCGGTTCATATAGCAACATTGAAAAGTACAAAGAAAGATTGATTGCAAATAAATATTCTTAGGTTGAAAGAATAAAATTTGGTGAGATTTTTTTCTGACTTACTAAGCTAACACCCATCAAGTTCATGTTATATATAGTAGCAATTTTTGGTTAAAATATAGAACAGATGAATGAGAAAACAACATTCTTGCATTGGTGACTTGGAAGAAGAGATATACATAATATAGTCAAAGCACCATGTTGTTAAAGGTAAGGAATGTTTGGTTTGTAGATTGAAAAAATATTTATATGGTATCAAATAATCTACCAAAGTTTGATTCTTTATGTTGAGATTGAGTTTTTTAAGATCCAAACTGGACATTGTGTTTAGTATAAAATAGATGGCAATTGATTCCTTGTTATTACATTGTGTGTAGATTATATGTATTATTATTTTTGTAACAATAAGGGTGTGATTTGTAATTTGAAGTCTCGTCTTTCCCCACAATTTGAGATGAACTTAGAAGGTGTCAAGTATATCTTAGGTATGGATATCAAAAGAGAGAGAATAAAAGGCTTTGGTTGGGCCAAAGTAAGTATGTGAACTTTGTAGTGTAATGTTGGAAAATAGCAAACAATTAGTGTTTCTATTTTTGTGAGAACTAAGCTTTCAGTTGACTAGTCTCCTATATAACCCACAAAGATGAAGGATATGGCTTGTGTTCCTTATGCTAGTGTAGTTGGGGGTTTGATATATGCTATATTCTACACTAGACCAAACATTACCCAAGAAATGGGAGTCTTGAGTCGATTTGTGGCTAATCCTAGACGAGGTCATTGGAATGAGGTTAAGAAAGTCTTTAGATATTTGTGGGGTACCTCTAAGTACTCTATTTGTTATTATGGTAATTATATAAAAATCTAGCACTTAGTGCATATTTGTGAATTTGTAAATTCAAATTAGGAAAGAGATGTTGAAAGCAGATCCCTAAACGAATATGCTTTCAATTTATTTGGTCGTGCCATCAATTGAATGAGTAAGTAGAAAATTGTGATCACCTTGTTCACTATAGAGGCTAAGTTCATGGTAGTTACTCATGCCTATAAGGAGGTCATCTAGATTAAGAGATTGTGTTCAAATGTGGGGCTCAATCAGGGAGCTATTAAAGTTCTTTGTGACAGTCAAAGTGTTATATGTCTGGCAAAAAACCTGACCTTTCATGCAAGGATGAAGTACTTAGATGTTTGGCGTTATTTTGTTTGTGGCAAGGTAGAGGATGGGAGAGTGATACTAAAGAAAGTTGACATTTTTCATATTATTGTGGATGCATTAACAAAGCTAATCAACACAAATAAGTTCAGGTAATGTAGTGAGTCTATGGGAGTCTTGGCACCTAGCAAATAGTTGAGTGTTGATATTCCCTTGGCTCTTGCAAGTTATTTTAAAACTGGGAGAATGTTAGGAATGGTGTCTCAACATTGCATCCTAATGTTTAAGAACACAAGAAATACCATTTTTAAATTATATCTAATACAATAACATAATTTTTGGATTATAGAGGTTGATTTTGAACCCAAAAAAAGTTAGAATACACCTTAACTAGAGTAAGCAAGTTGGCAACACATATATCTTTTGAGATATTCAATTTAAAAAAAATGTGGGCTCAATCAACTTCCCAAAGCAAAAGTTAGAGCCTCTAAAACCTAGGCCTCTCACATCAAAATTGTAAGAGCATCTATGACACTTAAAAGAGTTGTAAGAGGGTGTTGCAATCGTTGACCAACTTCTAATGCATGATATGGCACATCATAAGGCATACTTGAATGGAGATAATGCAACCCAAATGGAGCACCCAAATTAGTGAGAGAATTATGATGAGTTTATGATAGGTGTAGACTATATTATTTTTAGCCTATGGACTCAGCTTGGTATTTGGGCATTATATTTTGATTAGGGATTTGGGTACCATATTTTTAATGGTTTTGGGTACAAAATTGTAAGAGCATCTATAAAACTTCAAAAAGTTGTAGGAGGGAGTTGAACTCATTGGCCAACTTCTGATGCATGATATGACACATCATAAGGCATACATGAATGGAGATAATGTAGCCCAAATGGAGCACCCAAATTAGGGAGAGAATTATGTTGAGTTTATGATAGGTGTAGAATATATTATTTTTAGCCTATGGACTCATCTTGGTATTTAGGCAACATATTTTTAGTGGTTTTATCTCACAACTTCCTAATTACCCTTTGATGGTTTCATGTATTGCTTCTCCTATTCATTGGGTGCTTAAGATTAAGGTTTCATAGTGATTTTTTTCAAGTATCATTATGCTATCAAATTTGTTCCATATCTCTTGGTGGTAATACTCCTATGAGGGTTGAATCTACATGTGTATTGTAATAGATTATTGAATAATAAATCAAGTTGCTCTAGAGTGTGGAGTTTTTCTCCATGTAAATCATTGTGTCATGGTATAATTTTTTTTGTGTTTATTTCCTTGTAACTATATGATTAATTTATTTTTTGAAAATACTATCTCATATTAATATAAAAAGTGTATTTCGCATCTTAGCTTCCTTTTTAGGTAAGGATAGAGCAGATTTAACGAACAGTTCAAAAAAATCCAAATCAATATCGAGACTAAGGATGCATCAAAGGTAGCTCCACAATTAGGGACCACTGGAAAGAGGAGCTCGCATAGGTCATTGCATTGGTGCATGAATAAAAAGACTTGCTCCCCAAATGTTACCAAGAAATGAAAGGCTTACATACATCCCTAAGAAAAATGCACATCAAGCAAAATTGTAATGCTAAGCTAGTGAAAAAGAGGTTGTATAAGTTAAATCTAAATCTCTATTGACAAGATATTGGGAACAATGTAATTTTCTTGGCCAATGAATTATGGATTAGTCCCATGGCGATTTCAATCAAGTTGGATGAAAGCATAAGGATTTTCTTTGACTACAAATATCTCAATGAAGCATGCATAACAAATCTCTAACATTGTTTACAAAATAAATTCTAGAGGCATTACAAGTAGAGAAATTAACACTAACACTTATGGATTCTTTGGACATCACCAACACTAATTGTTGGAAAAGACAACCTTTGTACAAAGGAAAGAAGTTTCTCCTACAATGTAATGCCACTTGACTTGAAAAATGCACCAAAGAGAGCCAAAGTAGTGTGATTTGAGAGTCCAAGCTAGATGCATAAGGATACAATAGATCATTGTTATGGGAAAATGGAGGGTAATGGGTCTAATGTAAGCCACATGAGGGAAAAATTGGCCATTTATGACATCATACACCCAAGTCGTGTGTTTTCTAAATAATAATGGCATAAGGTACAAAAATGCTAGTAGCGGGTCATGGGGGCAAATCAAATGAACACTCGTCACCACTAAAATGGTTCAAAATAACCAATGAGAATATTGTAGTTTGATAGTAAACACTTTTATTGATCAAGATTAGTTTTTCAAGCTAGTGTGTTTTGTCCAAGGGGTTGAGCTCAATTGGTTAAAGGATTAAAATTGTGGACACCCATGTTCAAATCCCCAAAGGGACATCTAATGTGGGATATTAAGTTGGGACTCTTGTTGGATTTTAGTGTGGATGTGTTATCTAAAGGTGGATTTCTAAGTTGTGTCTCAATCTTCCATTGTAGGTTTCTTGCTTGAAAGGAGCTTGTAGGTTTCATGATAGTGCTAAAAAATGAGCTTTTGTTGGTTTCATGCTAGTGCTCAAAAAAGATGTTTTATTGAAAGCTACAACTAATATAATTGCACTGATTAAAAATAGATTAACTAAGATAGATCTAAACAAATAATAGTTGCTTAATATAAAATGAAAGCAATAAAAATTATCTTCCAATTTAGCATACGTAAAAATAAAGCTTCTTCTTGAAATCAACAAATCATCATAGCTAGCTCTACCAACAAAACAAGTGCAAATAGACCCTACCTCAATCCAAGCATGGAAATCCCAAGTCAATAGATAAAGGATTATGGAGAGAGGTACATAAGATGAATGGATGAAAGGAGAACTTCACCAGGCCTTCTAGATATCTAACTATGTTAGCCAAAGGTGTGGAGGTTGTTCTACATAAAAAAGGTATTTTGATTCACCAATAAGCCCTAGGAACTAAATCCACAAAAGAGAGACAAAGAATGATGATAGTGTGATTTGGAAGTCCAATAAGGTTTCAATAGATCATTGTCATAGAAAATAGAGAGGAATGGTTCTAAATGTGTGCCAAAAGAGTGGAAAACTAATTGCTTATTTTTATTAGAGGATAGCCTAAAACTAAGATGGATGTCCTAAACTACTAGGTTCTTCTATAAACTTCACAAAGCATTTTCCAAGCATTTATTTGAACAATAACTCTTCAATGGTCTCAATTCGATGCCTTTGTTGCTAGTTGACATGACCAAATAATGGAAACATTTATGCATATTGTTGTATTGAAATCCAAGATTGAACCTAGCTTCTTAATGAGGTTTTCTATGCCTTATTGAGTGGACTACAAAATGAATGATTGCCCTGTTGGTGGATTGGATGCTCTAGGAAAATTTGTCAAGCCTCATTGTGACCTCAAGGTATATCCTTTTTTATTGATGGTTGTGGGAAGCCCTAGAGTCCAATGTATAGCATGATGTTTTTGAGGTTGAACTCTAGACTAAGGACTAGATGAGCCATTTCAATGGACAGCCTAGGATGTATGTGGTGGGGGTACACAACATTTGCTCAAGAACATTTTTTTTCTAAATAAATCAATACCATGCCAAAAAAAATTATCTAAAGGCCTTTGTAGAATGTATCCTACTCCAAACTAATATATTTATTTCCACAACTAGCATGAGCGAGGGAGCATATATTTCGAAGAATTTTTTTCCTCTTAACATTCAAATTTGGACTTCGCTAATTTTTTGTATGACACTTTAAGAAGCTTGCAATTTCAAGTCTTGCTACCTTCTTTAAGAACCAATCTAATTACATCCCGATAATATATAGGCACCAAATTACCAACATGAATATCTTTAACTATGAAAAACATATTAGCTTTTTCCTTTCCCATTGATCATTTTTGGAAATGAAGGTATATTTCTCCACATTTTGGGACTACATTAATTTTGTAGAACTCAACACAAAGACCATCAGTATAATATCTTCCTTCTAGTTGTGTGTAAATATTTAGTTAGGTTCAATGATCTCCAAACTAGTCTTGGCAATAGATGGTAATAGCAATGGCTTGTTCAATCAAATTTTGGATCCATAAGTAATGATCTTACCACAATGGAGGAGCATCCTAGGTGTAAGAGCAATCTTGCATCACCCAAAGATGTTTTCTTTCACTTTATTTGTTTCTTTGTAGGTTTTCAATAATATTCTAAGCATCATCTATGTAGCACAAATCCTATCACATTCCATTGCAATTGCATATTTCAATTACAATTGGGAACACATGTTCTCCTAAAAGTTGGCCATGTCCCATCCAAATTTAAAAACATTCTAATCACCACAAAATGCATATTCAATTCCATACTTACTAGCAAGCATAATAGGATAACCACCAATTTCATATTCAAAGCTTTTGGCACCTTTCCAAATCATGTAATAACAAAGGAATATATTTATGGACTTATTGGTCTAAATAGAGCTTATGGTATGAACTACATCAATATTCATTGAACCAACTTCACCACATTCATTTGAAAAGGTTCCCTCTATATATTTGATCAACTACATAATACACTTGGCATCAAGCTCTACACATCCTTGCAACTAACAAAGATCACCCCTAAGGCTAGAGTTGCTAAATAAGCACACTTATGATCATTTGAACTCAATTAGGAGGCTCAACTTAGTTAGATTTAGGTCCTTAGCTCCAAGTAAGTCAATAATTGAAGAAGTCCTATACTTCTTACGCAACGTTATGTTGATGAGCTCATTTTCCTTGAGCTCTTTGCTTTATCCTGATGATAGATCGTGGAGTGTGATCCAAAATGTTGATGAAAGAATTCTTACGCAATTGAATCCAGAAATCAAAGAAAATCAAGTCCTATACTATTATATCACTTGAGAATTCTATAATTTGCACATAGTTGTGCTTATATATTTTTGAACATTGAGGCCTCATATTGTAAGCACACTGTGATTTGATTGTGACTATGCATCAATAAAGGTCATATTGTTGTTATACTACTTCATTGAGTTCCACTGTGTCTTTATTCATTTAGTGAGATGATTAAATCCTTTGTCCATAACTACATCAAACCCCTACATTGCCAAGAAGCACACCAACTTCTACATAAATACTTGCTCTTGTGCTCCACTTCCAACATATAAGAAAAATATATATTCCGTTTATTACAATCTTGAATCTAATTTTGACACCTTCCCTTAATATTGGGAAAATTATCTCACCTAGTGCATACAAATTGGTCATAAACCAAAAGATCTCTAAGGTCATTTTGAATCTTAAATTAAATTTGAGATTTATTCTTCATGGCCTTGGTCTTGACTATATCACCTCAAAAGAGAGCTAAGAACACCAATGGCTTCCTGCTAAACAATTATTCACTCAATTATACAAACCATTAAATTATTGTTTATCAACCACATCCTTACAAGTTCTAACACTACTAGGGTAGTGAATAGGCAAAGTAATCTTGATAATCTCAAAAGCTCCTTTATCGAGTAAAATTTAACCAGCCTATGATTTATGCTGTAAACTTGTTTTGTGTTTTGTGTTTTTTTTCCAAAATCCTTGATTATTTAGGGTGACATTAGGCAAACATCAAAAATATCCATTGCATTTACATTCAAAATCCATCCTTTCCACATTCATCCTTGTCTTTATTGAAATACCCACCAATTATCCACAAATCGTTTTTTAGATTATGAACCATCCAATTCCAAAGATTTTGACTCTTGTCAAAGCTAAAAGCATGCATAGTAGTCAACCCAACCTTGGCTCCTTGGAGATAAGGAATAATGATAGCCCAAACTCTTTAGTAGAGAATGAAGAATATAAATAACATTGTTGTCCACTATTGGTAAACGAAAAAGAAAAAATACACTTTGTTATGATACGAAAGTGCTAGGGTGAAAAGAACACCGCATCCTGAAAAGCAACCAAAATCTACAAAACTATGACATTAAGAATGTAAATTTTAGAACATGATCACAGGAGGTAAATGCAAAGTGGTCACTGTCACCTATTTATAGCAAAGCTTGGGCCACCCGAAATGAATGTATGATCTGGTAATCTACATTGGCGAAAGCCAAGGGCTGAGAGGGTTGAGTTAAGACAATTCTAGGAAGAACTTAGGCTTAGAACTTCTTACACCCAAGGCCAATGAACCTGTTCAGGTGTAGAGAGAAATACTAAGGAATTAAGTATTTATAATGAGGAACCCATAAGTACAGAGCCCACTCTCCCAACTGTGCTGAGAGTGAACTTGCAAGTTGCGGAACCAAAATATATTGAAGAATCCAGCTAAAAGTTTGGATGATTATTTTAACCTCTTCAATACAGAGAAATTCCAATCAGGACTACCTGAAGTCGGGAATAACCTGACAATACCCTTTCACTTCCCAACAAGCATAAAGCATCTTGCAAGATGATTTTTGGGTGTACACAACTGATCCACAAAACTTGAGGACTCATCCTCTTTCCATTTTAATTTTTTTTTCAGTTTATCCATGCATATGACACTTCTTCATATTTTTGAAACCATTCCAACCATTCCAATGAACATCTTTGTGAATAACAATAGGAGGCTGTATAAAAGGCTTGAAAACATAATTTTCAGTTAAAAAATGACACCCTTGAACCCTAATACCATATTGTTTTTATAACATTTTGTTGCAGAAGCACAAGAAACAAATTCCATAGTCCAAAGGTTTGGGGATAAAAAATATCAGAGATCTGCTATAACTCAAGTCTACCCTTCAAGTTCTTAAAAACTACCAGGCTCCTTATCAAGCTTACCAAATGAAGTTTGAAACTAATTGAAACTATGCCAGACAATCTATCAAAAACATAACTGTGGTTAATGAGAAGGTTTGAATTTTCCACACAAGCATGAATAGCAATATCCATATCTACAACATCATTTTGCCAATTTTTATTATATGATAAACAATATCAACCAGGACATCATTTTCATGAAGATGTCTTCATTACCCACATTGCACAATAGAAGCATGTTTTTCGCCCATCAAAACCATCTAGTTCTTATGAATTTGAAGTAATTAGCCAGGGACAATTTTTCCTCAAATGCACATCCTCTCCCCAGAAAATATGGGCAATTAAAACAACTTTTTCCCAATACTCAAACCTTAATGATATGTGGATAATGGTCCGTCAAGTGTAGGGATATCCACAAATGAGTATGCACACATAGTAAACAATTTATTGTATCATCCACCTTCAAAACCTTGTCCAAGAGCATGAGTAAATGGATGAAATCTACATAACTGCGTGGTGCAGGAGCACCTTGCCAAAGTGCAAGTAGATTTTGAAGTTTTGTTTTAAAATCTTTCTTTTTTGTTGTGTAAGGTCTTTGATACCTTTTAGTTTTTGTTTGGGGACCTTTAGGTTCATTTGGTAAAATTTGAATAAGTTGGAATTCATTTGTGTGGCTATTTCCTAAGTTTTAGCAAGAATTGGAAAACACACTGTGTTTTCAAACAGTGTGGTTTTTACCATTCTTGGCTCGAGCAAAGAAACCTAACTATTTCTTGGGCGTTGAAAAGAGGATCTCTCGACTTTTGAGAGGGTTGGATGAGTTGGAGCGGGGTAGTTTTGTTGTGAATAATGAAAAAACAGTGATTTTGTTGTGCAAAATTCTGTGTTTCCTGTTCTTACCCGCGTGATAGTTGAAAGATGATCTCAAAGAGGCATTTTATAGCCTTGATAGAATGTAATAAAGCTTCTGGTAGTTTTTTTTTGGTACTTTTAGATAGCTTTCCATCACTTTAATCTGATTTGTAAAATTCTGTGTTGTTTTTCCTGTTAATTCTGACTGGTAAATCTCAGAAAAAATGGAGATTTAGTTTGTTTCTAACCTTACCAAGGAGGATGGACACAGAGGAAACAATACTAATCTCCATGCTTGTAAATAATGTAGATATAGGGGTCATTAGAGGTTTAATAAGCAAGCTAGAAGACTGTTCCTAGGCGAGTTTAGAAGCCCGGCTAGGAAGGACAGTCAAGAAGGCAAAACCCTAACATAGCAGGGGTGTGTTATCATTAATATCCAAGGATGTATTGTGAATGCAAGAAGCTCTGAGAAGGTGTGGGAAAGAAAATAGAAGACTCATCAGTGTATTGGAGGTTAGAAAAGGCAGAACAGACCAAGGAAAGGTCTTAAGAAACCCTAGGTTTCCACCAATATTAGTTTGTACCTCTGTACGGGCAAGAAAGGACCCAAAAGCCAAAAATCTGTCAGAGCTTGGAAAAAGAGCCAGAGTGTCAGAAGAAGGTTTGGCACGAGCTGTTGGAAGAAGGGAGTTCTAAACTGTTTCTTGTGTTGAGAGGGCTAAAAGGGGCTCAAGGCTTGTAGCCCTGCCGAAAACCTAGAACAGAGATTTTATGAAACGATGGAGAGTTGGAGTCTGGTGTTTGTTCAAGCACCTGTAGAATGTGATTTTAGAAGCCTTGGAAGGTGACACACACCCTTGTAACAGAGTTAGGAAACATTTGAGCATGGTTATCCTTTAAGGAGATTAAGGGCTAGGTGGTGAAAAAGAGAGGAAGAACATCAAATTAGGCTTGGTGAATGAATTGCAACTTGATAGCAGGGTTGGCAGAGAATTCCAGGGGTGCCTAAATACCTTTAGGACCTATAGGTTGAATGGTGGAGAGAAACACCAAGGGGTTATTCAATTTGAGAACCAGAGCATTGAGATTGTGACTGTCTCAATCCAACCTTGTTTCTATCACTGCAGTAGCACATCTTGAACTTCAATCTACATTATATTTTCTAATGACGTTGCCTTATAAGAATCTATATCAGAAGACTAGGGAGAAGCCTTTAAAAAGAAGTCAAAGTACCAAGAGGCATGACAAACAGCCCTTTTGCTATCTTTAACTTTTAATAATCACCAAATAAACTCTTGTTATAAGTGAACAAAAAAATGTCACAGTATAAGTGTTTTCCAGTCATACAGAGTGAAGTGTGTCCTCAAATTTTTCTTGCAAGGAAGCCCTCAACACACCAAAACCCAACCTCCTCTTTCTATTACAAAACCCAACCTCCTCTTTCTAATACAGATCAAGGGTTTCACATAATCTTTGGGCATCAAGGGTGAGAAGACTAGGTGTTGATGTGATTTTCGCGACCGCACCAACACAGAATAAAGTTTCCCAACGGATACTATATCCTCTCTTGAACAAAGTTTCCTGCATGCTAAGATTGCGAGATAGATCATACATTTAACTCCAAGGTTCCTTTATGCATAGAATACCCTCAGTTGGCTTGATGTGTTTTGCTGGTATTTCAAGGGGGACTTACACAATTGTTCGGCAGTTGACAACAGACAGCGGACTAAGGGCTTTCATGTAATTCGAATGATTTGGAAAATGGGCACAAGTTTCCTAATCCTCACCAGAAATGGACTGAATTTAAAAGAGTGTAGGGCCTAAGAAGTTTATGTTCTACTCTAAGGCATGAGACATGGCGATCAATTCTTACAGACTTCAACCGAGCCTTGCTTTGCCTCGCTTCAGACAGCTTCCACAAAACCGGTGCAATCTTCAATGGAGTAACGAAAGGTGTTCAAATTATAACTCAACATGCAAGCACCATCAAGACGATGCATGCGAACACGTGAGTCACAATCGAAGTTTGAAAAGTAATCCAGTTGACCACGCAGGGCGAACCCACTGTCAGCGAGCCCGCTAGTGGTATGGATGAGCGAAGTCTTGTTCAAATCGAGCACCACATTCCACAATTACTAAACTGTACTTGCATGAAATGAAATCTACTTTACTTTAAGCTATTTCAAGATGCTACATGAATTGGAAGGATGAAGAAGCCTCGACAACTACTCATAACAAAGAAGAGATCACCATCAATGAAAAATTCTTTTATTATGAAAGCATTCACGACAACTTCTTACAAATTATTCAAAGGGAAGACTTTCCTTCCTTTTCAATCTAAACTATACTATCAAACTATTCTACTTTCTACTCTATCAATTTCTCTCTACTCCTTCTCTGCTATCCTAACTCTGATCTGATGATTACAAATGAGGGGGACTCCCCCTTTTATAGTTGGCCAAGTCCAACGGACAGCTCAGATTACAATCGGCTGGATGGCCCAGATTGTGCCACCTCAGCCCTAAACAAGATTCACCCTAAAAATTGCCACAAAGAAGAATGGGGAAATAAATGAGTAATTAATGTCCACCATCTTCTAGAAGATTCCCGTTTGTCAACACGTTCACACTGTTCTTGATCTTCTTCTTTGTCACTTGAGTTATACTAAGTCTCAACACTTAGCCACTTTTTGGAACTTTTCTTCCTTCGAGGTTGAAATGTCACCTTGGATTACTTGCTTCATCACTTCAAGTCATCATGCTCCGGCCTTGGCATTTATCCTGCAAAACAGATAAAGAAGAGCATCAAAACACTTCATAATATAAATTTATCTTACCTGATTTTCATGCTCCGATCTCCAAGGTCCGAGTGATCCCCAGATCATCCTTTTCCTCCAGCACAAATTTACTTGCTTCACGACTTAGAATATTTTCATATTATCATTCATCCTCTTTAGGGCGCATCTGGAGACTTGAGCTTCCATTTTCATTCCACAGGCCGAGGTGTTCACTCTGGCTTGAGAAAATTGTTTTCATCAAGAACTCGATCAAAAATCATCTAGGCGATCATTTTCAAATTCATCTGCTAAGGCATTTTTAACACATTTTATCCCTTGCCTTAGAAATTTTTTAAGTTTTCCCTTAGGAAAATTCATTGTTCAAGCGCCGATCAAATTCTCCATCTTAAACACCTTGGCGAAGTGCAGAGGACCTTGAAATCCACTTCTCATCGAAAATCTTCAATACCCAGAAGAGAATTTTCTTCAGAACGTGTAGAATTCATGGGTATACAACGAACGGGTTCATTTAATTTTTTTTTTTGAATTTTGAACCTTAGAAAAATAATTTTCAACTAATTTATTCCTGTTCTTCACATTTGTGACTATTTCTTTGCTCTGACTTGAATTTTTATCAACCCTGTGAAGTCAGCATCATCCTCCATACTGGCGAAATCACTCATGCTTCTGAAAAATTTCACATCTCCAACTTGGGCGTATTTTCCTAAGGAAGAAATTCTTTGTGCCTTAGAATTTTTTTTTTAAATCACTTTGCATAGGCACACATTTTTTTTAATCTCATCTTCAATTCATTCTCTCGTAGTGAGAAAATTTTATTTCAATTCACTTAGAAAATTCTTGAAAGCACATATCATGGAGAATATTTGAATTCCAACACCTAACATACTCTTTATTTTATTGACCACCTTATGTCTTGGGCGCACTTGATACTTCATGAGGAGTATATATATGCTTAGCACATTTATTCACCTTGGGCGCATTTAGCTTGTCATGAAGGACATATTTCCTTTTTAAATTTCCACGCCTAGCATACTCATCAACTTTATTTCAAACTTCATGTATTTTGGGCGCATTTAGCACTTGAAGAGGACCTAGCTTTCATCACGCCTTGGTATTTTGTCTTCACATGCACAACGCCTTTAATTCTTCTATCCTTGCATGTACCACGCCTTGGATTTTTCACTTATCAATACCTTCATTTGGGCGCATTTAAGATACTCATGTGGACTTTGACTTTAAGCATGGGCGCATTTCAAGGGGGCTGCAGGATAAACTCAATACTTAGTCTTTTTTTTTTACCAACCTTCTTGAAGTGGGTGCATATCACACATGGTGAGGGATGAAACACTTTGACCCTTTGACTTTCTCCTATCTTGAGCACATTTGAGACATAGAGGAGGATTTAAAATTTGTCTTTTTCCTAGTTGAGGTGAGGGCGTATTTAGCCCATGCAGGAGGATGGGCGCATTTAGGGGTGGCAAGTGAATATTCAACACTTATGAAAATTTTCAAGCTCCTCATGCAAAGCAAGGCGCATATTCTAGGTGGAGGAGGATAAAGCTTTTTTTTAAAGCGCCTTGACTTTCCTTTTGACTTCCTTCTAAACTTCTCAGCATGGGCGCATTTCCTATGGTGAGAAGGATTTTAAAATTTTGTCTTCTTCCTAGCTTGCATGGATTCAACACCTTGAATATTCTTCAAGTCCACTATCTTCAAGTTAAGGCGTTCACCAAAGGGGCCCACTTCACATTCTCCATCCTTGGACATTTTCAAAGCTCTTCACAAGTTAAAGCGCACTTGGAGGGATGTGCTTTAAATTTAGACACTTAAAATATTCTTTTAAGTCTTCATGAGTCCAGGGCGCATTCAAGGGGTATAGCATCAAATTTTGAACACTTAGATATTTTAAAACCCACTCCTCTAGCTTGGGGCGCATTTAAGAGGTCATGCTTCAAATTTGCATGCCTTAGTTAATTTTCAACCTCCTTTGAATTAAGGTGCATTTGGAGGGTCCTCCTTCAAATTTTAAACACTTAGGAGATTTTCAGCCAACTTCAAGTTTAAGGGCGCAAATTAGAGGGGCTATTTCAAATTTTTGTACTTCGAAGAATCCAGGCGCATATCATGGGTCAAGCTTTTAATTTCAACACTTAACAATATTTCACCTTCTTGCCATGACCTTGGGCGCAAATCATAGCTTGAGCTTTTAATTTCAATGCCTTCACCAAATTTCTTGCCTCATCTTCAGCTTCTCAAGGTGCATTTGGCCTGTGAACTTCAAATTTCAAGTGCTTAGAGAATTTCCACCAACCCTCAGCTTTTAAAGGCGTTCTTCACTGGTTGGACTTGAAAATTTATCAAATTTAGTAAATTTCTTGCCTTTTGCCAAATTTAGAGTGATTTTCTCCTACTAACCCTAACTTGCCCTAACTTTCTAATTTTAGAAAGTTTTCCAAATTTGGTGCTTTGAATTGGCTTTTAACTCTGAAAAGCCTGATTTTTCCTTGCGTTGACTCTCGGGATGTGATTGAGCTGTCGGGCCCTGATATCCGCCTGTACCTGCTATTTTTAACAACTTACTAAAAATAGCAATTGCTTAGAATGAGTTCAAATTTGGCGTGCCATTGCCTGAAGTGTGGTGATCGTGGCTGGATACTGCGTATGCCTGACTGCCATGTTCTTCCCTTGAATTTAGGAAACCCTAATTCCTTTGCACCTGCCTGCTAAAAATAGCAAGTGCTTGATTTTCCATCTTCTGCAACTTCGTTTGGCTGGAAATTCGCGCCATGGGGTCCTCATCACCTGCTTGACTTGTTCATACTGACGACTCGCGCCGACCTACTATTTTTGACATGTTTATGGGGGTGGTTTACTATTTATAGCACTTGCTCGGTTTCATGACTTCCACAACTCCGTTTGACTTGAAATTTGAATGCTGTGATCCTCACCAGGTGACCTGCCTATTGACAATGGTGCCTGCTGCCGGTTTACTATTTTTAGCCTGTTTCTGGAACGCCTTACTATAAATAGTAAGTGCTCTGTTTGCCTTCAAATTTTACCGGTGGATAGCTCGAAAGATGTTGATCGTGATGGGATACACCAGTTTTTAGAAATTTTGACTTTTTACCCCTCTTTTTGGGTCCCGAAGTTGGAAACCCTAATTTAACTTGCATCCATATCAAACGGTCTCCGTTTGACCTCGTTTCTGTTGCACTGTGCCCTGTTCATGTTTATGATGTGTTGGGAAGTGGCTGCCAGAATGCATTTGCTAAAAATAGTAAGTTCCTGAATAAGTGATTATCTCCGCTTGCATGTCACATCACTGTGTAGCTCTCGAAAAACCCATAAGCAATATGCAGACATGCAAAGAAAACTCTGACATGCAAACCCTAAAAATAGCCTCTAAAGGTTGAACTCTGAAAGGCGTTATCTCACTTTGCATGTTATATCACCGCGAAGGTCTCAGAAAACCCAGAAGGAATCCTCAGACATGCATTGAAAAACTCTTCATATAAACCCTGAAATCTGCTCTGGAAGCTGAACTGCTAAAAATAGTAAGTTGTCCATTTCAGCTCAAATTTTGTAGGCGAGCAGCTTGATGCGTCTTGGATGCAGTGTGACTGTTGAAACTCCAAAAGTGCTGAAAGAACACCTCGAATTGGACACTTACTAAAAATAGTAAGTTGTCAGAATCTAACGAAATTTCAGTGGAAACCTGCCAGAAGCATGCTGACAACAACGTTAGTCTCTGTTTTCAATTTATTTACTTCGTTGGACCACAAATTGACCATGAAAGTACAAACCCTAATTCTATGGACTTGGCCAAAATTCACGTTTAAGCTCATAGACGGGCACAATCCCCGAAAGGTAGATATCAGGAAAGAGATAGACAGAGAGAGAGACAAAAACCAAAGCCAAAAAGACTAGAACGAAGCAAAAATTAGGGGTCCCCATTTTGAATGGGGCGATGTGTGAAAAGGTCACAACACTAGGGAGAAGCCTTTAAAATTGAACAGTCATAGTATCAAGACTGAGGCATGACAAACAACCCTTTTGCTATCTTTAAATTTTAATAATCACAAAATAAACCCCTGTTCTAAGTGAACTAAAAAATGTCACAGTATAACCATTTTCCAGTTATACAAAGTGAAGTGTGTCCTCAAAATTTTCTTGCAAGGAAGTCCTCACCACACCAAAACCAAACCTCCTCTTTTTATTACTAATCCAGGGTTTCATAGAATCTTTGGGTGTCAAGGGTAAGAAGACTAGGGAGAAGCCTCTAAAATTGAGCAGTCACCATACCAAGAGGCATGCCAAACAACCCTTTTGCTATCTTTAAATTTTTGATGTAGAATTACTTATCAGATGGGTGAATTCCGCAGCCAATACCAATTTGACTTGACAATTTCATTTGTCAATTTAAATTCCATTCAACATTTCACAAAATCTATTCCCAATCTGTCAAAGTATCTCATTTCACAAAATCTATTCCCAATCTGTCAAAGTATCTCAGGTAAACAATTGAAAGTACATTCAGATTTAAATGATACCAAAATTTCAAAACAATTCAACTTGTTGATTTCTTATTCCACAGGAAACAATATTTACAATTTGTAATTGATTTCAATCTGCAAGTTCTTGGATGGTTTCAATTTTCCAATTCTTTGTTCGTCAATTCTATGCACCCCTGTTCTCTTCTTTTATTTCGCAGCTCTCCATTAATTTTCTCTGCACATTCGGTTGTATGCTGTGTAGTCTTTATTTTCTTTCATCATACATTCTATTCACACCTTTATCTGCTTGACCCCTTTACTCTGTTTTTCTCATTTCTTCTTCACATACATTGTCTCTTCACTTCCCCATAGCTCGCCCCTTTTCAACTGATCACTAACCTCTTCATTCCTCCTGCGTGTCTTTCTTTTACCAATCTGTAATGATATTCATTAGGCTGACCATCCCATTACCTCTAGCTGCGGCCTCTTCCTCTTTTCTACGCACCTTTTCCTGTTTCTTTACATACATCTATATTATTCTCTCCTCAGCTGCATTGACTTCCCTTCACATATCATGATGTTTTCTTTTTATGATTTTCTCTTAACTGTCGACCTCCTCCTATATTTGCTTTTACCTGTCATTCATTCATTCCCTCTTGCACAACCTGCATAGTCTGTCAATTCAATTTTTATTAAATGCTCTTCTCCAATTTACCCCACAACCCTCTCTACACCTGTGGTTTTTTATTTAATCCGCTCTCTCTTTCTCTTAGCTGTGCATGCCCCTCCATATCTATTTCTCCCCTCTTTCATGCACTATCTTCTCCCATACTTAGCTGCCCGTGCCATTTTTGTTTTCTTTATCTTTTAAAATTACTTCTTCTCATGAGGCGCAGCCTCTCCTTTTATTCCCTGTGCATTTCATTTCAATTTGAATCCCTCACCTTACATGGCGTGACCTCCATTTTATTGCCCCCATCTGCAATTTTTTTATCTGGCAGCTTTCCCTTTTAAAATGGCGTCACCCTCCCCTCTCCTATGTGCTGGTTATTAACTTTTATTGTTGCCCCTTAACCAGTCGAGCTCCTCTCTCTTTCCGTGCATCTCTTCACATTTCTAATGCATTGTGTGTCTCTTCTCTGTCTGAAAATGAAGATATAATATTATATCTCTTTTTGCAGTTAACCAATAAGAATTGCCTCCTTGGAAATAAATGTGATATTTGGACAATGAGAGAATAGTGCCTGAAGACTAGATGGACGGAAATTTCATTTTATTACCATAATCGTCACAAACATTGAAGCTTTGAAATGCATAACGAAATATGACATTTTGTCAATCAATGACAAAAACGTCATTCAACCTTCTCTACCATAAACCACCAAAATCGAATTTTAAATTTAACTCTGAAAACCAACCACCAACTCCAAAATGCAACATGAACTAAAATAAAACCAAAACAATTTAAATCTAAACCTAACTGTTTTTGGGTGATGTGGATTGCTAGTTCCCCCCGGTACTCCTACATCAATTTTAATAATCACCAAATAAACTAATGTTCTAAGTGAACAAAAAAATATCACAATATAACCATTTTCCAGTCATACAAAGTGAAGTGCATCCTCAAATTTTTCTTGCAAGGAATTCCTCAACACACTGATACCCAACTTCCTCTTTTTATACCAACCAAGGGTTTCAAGCATAGTTACGAGACTCGGACTTGGTGCGGACTCGGTGAGGGTGACTCGACTCGAAACTTAGCACCCGGACTCAACGCAAATTTGACAAAATGAAAACCCTAGAAATATAGAGATTTTTAAGGTTTTAAAACTTGTTTCATGCACCCTTTATTAAATAAACCTTAAAGACACAATAACATCATCAAATAGAAGCTAATTTGATCACATACACAAGTATACATGATCACATAAGTATAAACGCAAATTGTAGCTGAGCTGCTGAAGGAAATAGCACACTTACATATATAGTCAAAGACTCAAATGTATACAAAACTCATGGAATATGAAATCCATGACATCAAATGTTCCAAACAAATATGAAATATCAAAACAATAACTAGAAGTCTATGGCTCAGAGGAGCTTGCATCCTTCCAATGAATGCACCTAAGATAGGTCCTGGATGATGCAGCTATAATGTCCCCTATCCTGCTTTGCCCTAGAATTTGCCTATTGATCACAAATTGCAACAAATTAGGGTTAGGGTTTCACCTTGTTAAATAAATACCTCTTAAATGAAGTAATCTTGGAATGGTATCCTACATTCACCATATGAACACTATATGCAATATGTATTTATGCTTGTTAGAGTTAGACAATTGCATCGCATCCATAGATTATCAATCAATACAAACAAATTTGGGAGAAGGGACATGATGGGTATGCTCGAAGCCATATGCCAAGCCTAAGAGGGTGTATACCACAACCCTCCCCCTTGGTGATTTGTACCTACTTTCCTCATCAGGGCCTCAACTCTCGAAAGACACTAGCCACCTTGAGGAGTTGGGTGGGGGCCATAAGTGGGTAACTTGGCTCTCTGTGTAGGGCCCTCTTATTGGCTATCTACTAGCTTCATTAGCCCCTTTCACTTACACCCCAGGCCATTCTTACAAGGAGAGTTCCAACTTCCAAACAATCAAACAGATCTTGTATTCTATCAGAAAAATACCACATTCATTCCTCTATTATGCATGGCAATATACATACAAATATAAGACAATGAATGGCAGGAATACACTTGAATATAGGTTATATCTGATTTACTCCTGGTTATGTGTATATTTCTGATATACTCTTGATTATGGATATATTTTTGGTATAACTATTGGCTATGCTGGAGTGCACGAGTTCCCTATTGACTGGTTGTGCTTTAGTGACATCTTCTATTCACCCAAGTGTGTCTTTCTAAGATTCGATGGTCCTTCCATTCAAATGACCCACTCTTATACTTCCCACCTTGGATGGACATGCCTCTTCATATCATGTATTCATTTAAAAGACATGTCTCTTGCCTTGACTAATCGCAACCTCCTTAGGATAATTAATTACATTAATATTATCCTTGCTTAATTGTTGCGTCTAAATTAGATCATTGTATGATGATTGTTTATATTTTAATATTCATTCAATTGACTTCATGTTTGATGCAAGTTGACCTATATTTGAGCGATTGGATTCCTCATGATCCAATGATTTGATTTACTATTTTGGCGGGGGCATGACAACAATAGCCATAATCTCAAGTTTGAGGGAAATTGCCCCAATGGGGTTGAGGGGCATCGCCCTTTGTAGGGGTATGGGGGTTAACACCCCTTGTGGGGTCGAGGGGCAGTGCCCCTTGTGGGGGTCTGGGGGCAACACCCCCAATGGGGTTGAGGGGCAGCGCCCCTCGCGAGGTCCGGGGGTAGCGCCTCTAGCGCACTCCCTATTGCGATACAAGGCAGGGTCGAGGGGCAGAGCCCCCGCCACCAAGCCCAAATTAAGACCTCCAAAACCATACAAACCTTCATGGCGTACATCATTTTTGCATTCATAGTAAGTTAAAAAAAACAAGTTTTAACTTTGAATTTTATGTGTTTTTTGCACTTTTCAAACCTGCCAGCCAAGTCTTGCTGACAGGACTCGCTTAGACTCGACGAGTCTGGTGAGTCCTCTAGACTCAACAAGTTTGGCCAAGACTCGTCCGGACTTGACTGAGTCCAAGTCCCCCAAACTCAGCTAGGTCAACTCGACTCGGGACTCGCCGAGTCCTAGCGAGTCTCGTTACTGTGGTTTCACGGAAGCGTTGGGTGTCAAGGGTGAGAAGACTAGGGAGAAGTCTCTAAAGTCGGGCAGTCATGGTACCAAGAGGCGTGACAAAGAACCCTTTTGCAATTTTAATACTCACCAAATAAAATCCTTTTCTAAGTGAACAAAAAAATGTCACAGTATAACCATTTTCCAGTCATACAAAGTGAAGCATGCCCTCAAAATTTTCTTGCAAGTCATCAACACACCAAAATCCAACCTCCTCTTTTTATTGCTAAACAAGTTTTTCACATAATCTTTGGGTGTCAAGGGTCAGAAATCCCTTACCCTTTTACGAGGTTTGCCAATGTCTCCTCCATTTGGCACTTCTCCAATCCAAAATGTAGCAACTCTATGGATTCACTTTCAAACCTCACCTTCAACACACCACTCACCACAAATTGTGGTTACAAAATATTTGGTTGATTTGACAAATTTTCATCCAACCATTCACCTTCATTTTGAGAAATTCCACTTGTCCCACTTGCTCTCCATGCCCTTCCCCTCACTAGCTCAATTTTCTCCATCCTCAATTGTTGCCACACTTGTCTCATCAAACCCCCTACATTGACTGCTATTACACTTCATTCCCAAAGCATCTTTCGTCCAAATTTATTAAATTTCAGAAGTCCCCTACATTTGCAACTCATTACTTCCTTCCAAAGATGCTTCTCTCATCTGCCAAATCCAACTAATTTTTTGTTTTGTTCTCTATCTTCCCTTGCTTGTTCTCCAAGTACGTTAATGTTCCCACTGTCATTAATAAGGGTTGTTTATTGTTATTTATAAATATTAATAGTCATTTGGTCTTTGTTAGTTACACGTGATTCAAGATGGCATAGCTGCTCAGTTGACTATGAGAGAAATTAACCATATTTATAATGCAAAAAATGATGCAATCGTTTTGTCTTGTGATGATGTCATGTACTATTTGATGAAGTCACATATGATGATAATGTTGTCACAATTCTTTTTATATCTAACATAATTTTGGTATTGTGTCTTTGGTTTGAAAATTTCCTCTGGTAGTTTTAGTCTGAGTTGCCCCATCAGAATAAAGTACAAGATGCCAGTATGGCAACTTTTTTGGGAGGGTTGGGTACATTTTGGGTACATCCATACAAGAACATATATATGTTTGCAGCCTAAAAACATATTAAGTTTAGAATAACACATGCCATTCATATACTAAACAAAACCATTACAAATTTCAAATTATGAAATATAAATACCAATTTAAATTTAGTAATTCAATATCAAAAGGATCAAACTTGACTGTCATGATAGATAATAATTGGTCAATATTAAAACAATACAATTAGTAATCACTAATCAACATCATATGAGTTATTGCCAAGACCAAAATCATCATCATCATTAACAGTAGACATAATACAAGTAGATTAGGAGAACATGGAACCCCATTGCCACTTGAACTAAAAGTATGTTGGCTACTTGATTCAAAAATTGAAAATTGTGCAATAGAAGAAAGATCCAAGTCAATTCACTCAAGGTCTACATCTCACAACTTTGTTGCCCCTTCCTTGTACTCATCATCTTTGAGGGTAAGAGATGCAAGTTGGAATGCACATAAATTAGCTCCTTTGCTTTATTTAATGTCAATAAGTCGCGCTTCACTAAGCGGATGAAGGAGTATGCACTCCAATTCCATTCAAATGGAGAATCAACATCCTATTGAAGGAAAGGGACCTCTTGTTAGAGTTGTTAAATTAATAAATTGTAAATCAAACTTCAAGTTTGAAAATAGTAAATTTTTAAACTAAAAAAATAAATCAAATTTAGAGAGTGGACAAAAATTCATAAACTTGCTTGTGATAAAATTTTGATTGCAAGAACTTGGAAGTGTAGCAATTTATGATCATTGAGATACCACCAAGAGTGAGCATCCTTCTTATACTTGTTACGGAGAGCATAAACACTTTGAGTAGTTGAGATTGCAAAATCAACAAAGTCACCTACAATTGGATCTTCCATATCATGATCAAGGAAGAGTTTAGAAAATGTTTTCATAAACCCTTTGTTCACTTCTACATCACAATATAGTTGCACCCTTGTGCAGGTTGAGCAAATGCATAGCACAAGGTGTCCAAAATATATGCAAAAATCATGTATCAACCAACATAACAATAGCTCTAAAATTCTTTGCATTATTCATTATGACTTGGATAACACTTTGAAGACCCAATTCCTAAATGTACTATATAAAGATGTCAGCAATAAATTGTGCATCCTTCACCTGCCCTCACAATCCATGACTTTTGAAAGCATTGCCCCTTTAGGGCACACTACACTCATATTGATTAATAGACTATTTTCTACATCCTTCCATCCATTAGAAATGAGAGACATGCCAGTTCCTTTCCATGAGGCCCTAATGGGAGCCAATGAAGTTTTTATATGTTTGACCTCCTTTACAATAAGATGCTAACTTGGGCTGTTGTACCCTTTTGGAGTTTCATTTACTAATCTTTCCAACATAGTAATCAAACATTTAAGAACAAACCATTCACATAGAATTGCAATAATTTGGTCAACAATCTCTCTAGCATAATTTTTAACTACCCTCTCCAATGGTCCCTTTGTTCTCTTTACATTACTAGGCTCATCTAAATTCTTACCCAAAAATGGATTGCTTTCTACTACAATATTTGGGGATGACATTAAATATGAGATGGAGAAGCAAGTGGCGTCCATGAGCTCCTTCCTCTCTTCAAAGGATGCTCTATTCTACTGACAACTCTTGCATTTGCGTCCTCTTGCTCTTTGATATATTCTACAATTTTCATAAATAGGCTTTGACTCCCAATCTAAGAATGGCACACAAATGGGATTTTAGTCGATTGTATGAACTTGTATGCCATTGATCACACCCACTACATATCCAAACATGTCCCACCATGTAGAATCTGCTATACCATTTCTACATGTCTCCGAAAAGGTGAACTCAAGTCAATTTTTGAAAGAAAGTTTGTCGATGAAGCTGGAACTAGTTGCCACGTAACAATGTAATGATAATCTCTACATGCAACAAGCTTGCAAAAATAATTTTGAAAAACAAATGAAACTCCAACAATTTATAAAAAGTCTAAGCTTTATGAATCAAGCAAAATTGCAGATAAAACTTATATTATGCATTATTTAATAATTATTAATTTTAAATTTATATAAAAAATGAAGTATTGTACATTCTTTGATCAATATTTTAATATTGCATATAGACTATACATTCATTTATATATATTTAATAATATAGTATTTACTAGTTAGTCATACAAATAAAATTAATATTTATTTTTACAAGGAGCATTTTTTATTTTAAATATTAAATTTCAAAATGAAAAAGAAGTTAAAATAATGAACATTGAACAAATATCTCACATTCTGTTGTGGTCTTTAATGATACAATGATGGCCCTTAAATTATTATTGAATGTTTTTTTTTCTTGTGTATGTTGACGAATGTAATAGTCAAATCGACTTATTTTATGTTATACAATAGCTACAAAACTTGCAGATTGATGATTTTCAGGAAATTAAAGAATGTTTGGCTAAATTTACTAAGCAATAACAAATTAAAAAAAATTTAAAACTTGTTCGCCACTACCCGCTCAGGACTTTCGGGCTATGGCAGAAAATGTTTGTTAGCGCCCCTGTTCACTCTATTCGCATCCCTGTTCGCCTTGATCGCATCTCTTTTCGCAGCAAAAATAAAAAAAGAACTACCGAATGGACTTTTCTCAATGTTTCGCTGCTCCCGTGGTCCAAAATCGGAGTGTAATATAGCTAAATGTAACGTTTTAGGGTTTTCCATAGTTGAAAAGTCGATCAAAAATTAACAGAAGCCTGGAATCGCCCTGGAACTGTTCTGGAAATGCCACATCACGGACAATATTAAGAAGGATCAGATGTTTGGTGGAATCGTTTGACGTCAAAATTGCCAAACCTGGACGATTCAGCAGACATTTTCTTGTCATTCCAATTCTGGGACATTTCATACCCAGAATCCGCCAGTAAAGCTGCCGATTTGGCAACTTAGGTTTTAATATTCAATTAATGGTGACTTATCTTTGTAGCGAAGGCCTGATCACAGCCATAACAAATCATGCTCTCTAAGTTACATATGCTAAAATATTCACTAGGAAAGTCAGTTGCACTCTCAAAGGCAACATACAAAAAGTAAAAATTCATAAGGGCTTGAACTTTCAACCACACTGAAAAAATTATAAAAGATGGAACTGCAAAATCTTCCAAATTAAACAAGACAATCCATAAATCTCTTCCTGCAAAAGAATATTTTGAATTCAAGGCAGTAACTGTAATTAAAAACCACATTCAATAGGGTACACACAGGAAGTAGTCAACATTTGAGATTACACATATCCTTCATGAAAGAAATCATTCCGAAGAAGTGAGATCTACGTCAGAGCTTGAAAAATTTATGTTGCTTTTCTGTTGACTTTCAAGTACGGCAATGCTCCAATCACATTGTCATAATCACTTCTGTCAACATAAGCCTGCAACAGCAACAGCAACAGAATAATGACATCGGATCTGAATTCAAGTCAACAACAATCATATAACTTTTTGCTCTAGAAAAAATAAATAATAGTATATACCTTTACATTTGCACCAGAACTGAGGCGTTAATTTTCAAAAATGTTCTAAAATAAGTGTAACAAGTAATCTTTTAATTGAACAGGCACAAGAAAAAGTATGTGAACTTGAAACAAAGAGCTTTTCATATATGATGATAAAATAGAATATTTTTTAGCTTTCTCACAGATGTGCAAGTACCTTAATCTGTGACAATGTTATCATTCTAGATTTGGTTGATTAACACATTCTACTCAATACTTTTTAAAAAAGAAAATAGGAAATACTACACAGTGGAGGAACTGTACTTCACCATCAAACTTGGAAATCCATTAGGCTAAGAAATCACAGTATGAGGGGATTCTATTCCATCAAAATTCACCCGGGACTTGTACCCAGCCTTGTCTTGAGGGGCTTGGTTGCATGATCTGCACGGGAGCAAGCCTAGTTGGATTTGAACCTGGGTTTTCATCATGCATTCACTCTTACCTTACCGCTAGACACCAGCCGTTGGACTAATCATTCTACATGCATCAACTTAATCTAGGGAATTAATGCCTTCGATTGTAAAAGTTCATAGCTTGGCATGTTAGCTTAGATCAAATACATCAATCTGGGATTTCCTATCCCTTTTTCATTTCACTTCACATTGGTTTTTACCTTTTCCTCTCTCCAGTCGTTTCGTCATTCTGTAGTCTCAGCTCATTTCTTATATTTATCAATTATAACCAATATTCCATGCAGTATGATGACTTATTTGTTTTTAGTTTTGTAGACACCTAGGCTTCACCACCTTTACTTTGCTGTAATCTCATGTTGTTAACTAACTATTATTCCAACCTATTAATTTTATCATCATTCTTTTGTCAATCGACTAATTTTGTAGACTTCATCATCTTGTCCCATGTTAATTAATTTTGTCAATTAATTGATTACATTATATTAATTAATTAACTTCATTTACATTTATATCACCCCATGACTAGTTAATTGGTTAATAATTAATCCTTGCACGATATCTAATTAAAATACTAAATAATCCTAATTATCGTCACCCACATTTCACTTATTTCAATTTAGTCAGTTCCCCTTTTCACTCATCAATTAAATTACTTAACTAATTAGTTGATCAAGTTAACTTTCAATCAAATTAGTTGATTGACCAATCAAGTCAGTTGACTGATCAATCAGACTTAATTAACTGGTCAGTCAAGGTAGTTGACTAACAATTGAGTTTAACTAATCAATCCAACTAGTTAACTCTAAATCAAATCTCTAGTTCTAAAGAATGATTTATAATTCATTTTTCCACCTAAAAGTCTATAAATCCACCATTCTTTTGAAGAATCTGGTAGCTCTATGAATAATCTCTGATCTATTTCTGACCGTCTGAATCATGTCATCGTTATGGCAGTTGGGCATCCACAATCTTTTGTCAACCGGCAAGCAAATCCATTTCACGCTCCATCTAAGGCTTACATGATTTTAGAATAGGAATTTTAATAATTATTTTCAATTTCTAGTTTTATAGTTCTAATTTCAATGCATTCAAGTTCCTAGTGCATCTCAAAATGAAAGTAATTTTCTGTTCTGGCATCAATAAGTAGCTGTGGAGAAGTTTTATGATAAACAACCAGAAGAAAGAAAGCTCCAGAAAACAGTAATATAAGCTCGGACTACTTGCTAGTAACAGTCTTGCCAAGCATATGCAAAGATTTGAAAACAAAGATGTCTGTAGGTGCATATCTCCTCCTAAACCGCAGACTTCTATTGGATGGATAACATTTATCTTCACTTAGTTGTATGAATTCCTTCTTGTGGTTGAATCCCATGCAGAAAACATTCACAACTAAAAGGAACATTCAGATTATTCACAAGGGGGATATAATCACTCCCAAGAAATTCAACAATGGGAAAACACAGGCACATAACTTAGTTCTTCGCACTTGGAAGTTAGAACTATGATGTAACCTTATTTCTGGCACAAAGTTCTATCATGTTCCTGTTTTTATGACAAGAGTATATTGCTCCACTCCAATCTCCTCAGAAAAATAATATTGCTGGAAAATTGTCCATGAAAATAATGTGTGTACATGTGCTGTGCCTGTATGTATGGACGTGTATTGGGCAGGCAGATTGGTCAGGTGTATGAGTGTAGGGTGTGCAATGTAGAATTCCCTTCAGGGATGTGGCAGCCAACCTATTTCTAAACAAATAAAGAACTTAATTGACTGTATTTTTCCACAAAAATGGGTAAAGTGATTCTTTTCAGCTCACTGATTTGTAAAATCTCTTCTTCATCAGATGTGAGCACTGGAGAAGATGCCCTTAAACATGTAACACATTTTTCTGTCCATTGCTTTGATGCTTGATCTTTACTTGTTTTCACAGACAGTAGGTCTTGCTGAAAACATTTTATTCGTTTAGGGCAGCCACAGACTAAGATAACTTAGATGTCTATATCCGATTTGAATGTTTTCCTTGAGAAAATCATTTAGTACCTTCTCAATCCTTGATGCTTGCAGCACACATGGAATTTTTCCAAGGCTAGATTCCTTGAAATATCACATATAGGAATAAGTCTGAGTTGGGGGAATATCTTCCTGAACAAGCTCAAAAATGGCTTCACAAATAGGAAAAAATTTGGATGGTCTAGAAGTCTAAGAAGGATGCATACATGAGTAAATCTGCAGTTACTCCTCAATGAGGAGATCAATGCATGATTTTCCAAGATGTTTCTTATAGAGTAATATGGACGGAATTGATTGATGATCCTTAAAGTTTGTGTTCAACAAAGTGACAATCTACAACTATTGTGTTTGATTTTGATTGGGCTAAACGTTCATCAGTGAGTCCATGAGTTGGGGATGTCCCTAACACAGCAATGCATCATTGCTCCTAAATTGTATGTTTTGGCAATTTTCACATACCTAGTACAAATGTACACAGTGAATCTGAGATTATTCGCATGTTGAATAAGAATAGAAAATTATATATGTTATAGATAGGAAACTGGGGATAAACGTGAATAGGTTAGATGAGCACAATAAGGCAGGTTTGTAAGTGAACCCTGTCAGGCAACCACTGGAACTAAATATATTCATTAGGTACCATGCATGCCCTCGTGAGTTGAAAACACTTTTTCCTTCAAGCGCATTTAGAAGAAAGAAGAAAGATAGGTATCATGACAGAAAGAAAAGCAATACACCAACAAATAAAATCCATTTTGGTGACAGACTTCAATGTTAGTAAAGAAAATATCTGTCAATACTAAAGCTCTATTTAACACTATAAAACTATGTAGTAAAACTGGAAAAAATTTAGTAAACTAGCAATGGTGAAACACCTAAACCTAACAATTTTAGCATGAAAAAGGAAAATTACAAATCAGTGCCCAGCATGTATAGCAAGTATTTTTCAACCACATTTTCTGTTTGAACCATTCAGAGAAAGCAAGCTAGGTGCCATTGGCTGACAGCAATAGCAAATGACAGATGTCAAAACTAAATTACGCAGGGCCAAAATATTCATAGAAGATCATGAACCAACCTGAAGTTTTGACATGGAAAATCTCTGCATCTCTTTTTTGTATCGATAAATTTTACACTATATAAATCAGACATACATATATATTACATTATCATTAAAGGATTGGCAGACATACATATTCGATAGGGTACATGGTATCCAGATGTAATGCTTAATCTTTATGATCAATTTTACTGTCCCTTAAAACCTACAATATAACCATTAATCCTAGTGGCTTTCACAACCACAAACTACTTATGGACCCTACTAGCTTTCGCTAACATAGATGATTTAATGAATGCTTATACTCTATGTTACCGGTTCACCCAAGGGGGTCCCAGGTCCTGGTCCAGTCTGACCCGGGTTTGGGGTCCACCCACAGACTGTGGGTCCAGCCTTGCCGATCCCAGGCAGACCCGAGGCGTCTTTGGGCATTTATGAACATTTTTTGTGACTTTTTTTTTTTACATTTCACCCCCTAACCCTAAAAAGATGTCCACCATGAAGGTTTGTGTGGCTTTGAAGGTCTTAATTTGGATATTATTGTGAATGCAAAATGATGTACGCCATGAAGGTTTGTCTAGTTTTGGAGGTCTTAATTTGGGCTTGGAGATGCAGTTCGCCATGAAGGTTTGTCTAGTTTTGGAGGTCTTAATTTGGGCTTGGAGATGCAGTTCGCCATGAAGGTTTGTGTGGCTTTGAAGGTCTTAATTTGGGTCTTATTGTGAATGCAAAATGATGTACACCTAAGTCACAAGGTTCGAATTCGAATTCGAGTTCGGCAATATTGAAATTCGGATGAAGTTCGACAAGGAAAAAATTCGGATTAAATTTGCCTTATATAATTTTGATTTTTTTAAAATATAAGTAATATACTTAAAATTGTTGAAATTATATGAATAGATTAAGTGCACAGGAAATAAATCAAAAATCAGACAAGATAACACAGCATATACGCTGGGAAAACCCTCCTCTTGAGGGAGAAAAACCCAGCAACAAAGATCTCTCTTATATTTGATGCAACAGTGGTAGTTTTACAAAATACAGTAAGGTCTAACACAAGACCAATATGCAGTTTCTTGTAATAAAGAATAACAGATAGCAAGCTCTAGATCACACCTGATAATATTAGAATACAGATCTAATAATGTTTGCTTAGCACTGTAGGTCTTCAACTCTCAGACTTTGACAACACTTGACAGAACCGATCTGGTAAATTCATGATTAGATCAGTGATGAGATCGCACTTGTATGAAATCACCGAACTGGTGTATGCGCACTTAGATCTCAGATGAATTCGCACTGATCTTTGGCATAGTCCGCACCTTGACACAAATTCAAATCGATAGAGATGATTTGCAGTCTCTTATTCACATATAGAATCTATTCGCACTTGATGTAGGTATTCGCATTTGATAGAGTCGAGCTTCTCTAGAAGATGACCGATTTGGAAGGAGCTTTTTCGATTATTCAAATGAGTGAATAGACTGTGTATATGTATAGGAACCGAAATCTTTTTATGTCGGCCTTTTACAAAATCTCATATCCTTTTAGTGAAGTCGGCCTAGAAGAATATTAAATGTCTTCTAATAAATTCGAATTCATTCATGTCGGCCGAAGCATTGAACACAAAGCAATAAAAGTAAATTGAATAGCCAACGGCTATTATTCAATTTAGGACTTTCACGGAATAAGTGAGCTGGAAGGAGCTACCGAAGCTGCTATAACATTAACACTCCCTTTCAGCTAGGGAGAGAACTTCCAGCTGCAAGAAGAAAACAAATCGTCTCCATATGAAGCTCATCTGCCACGTTAGCTGCAATCAAATATAGAGAGAGATATATATCACCTCAATGTGATATCAACCATCACATGGTTAAGTACTAGTGTTCATTACTTGCATGATGGTGTCACCTCAACGTGACTTTCACCATGGCTCTCCCAGAGGGTGAAACACAAGTATAGAAAGATCATCACAGATTCTCTCACGTGATGTTGTCATGGAGTCACACACATGACATCCACCATGACTCAGCTCAGAGGGTGGAAACGAGGGCTTTCACCTCAAGTTCTTCCGTCACAGAAGAAAGTGCAATAGTGAGTACAAGTGTTCATCACTTTGCGTGATGTTGTCACCTCAATGTGACTTTCACCATGGCTCTCCCAGAGGGTGAAACACAAGTACAACATATGTCATGGAGTCGCACACATGACATCCACCATGACTCTCTCAGAGGGTGGAAATGAGGGATTTCACCTCAAATCTTCCATCACAGAAGAAAATGCATTTAACAAGGGATTTCACCTCGAACTTCTCTCACAGAGAAGAACTCATTAAGCAAGGCTCACTGATACTAAGACTCATACTCAGTCAAGGCTGGATTCTCCACCATACCAAGCTTGTCTCGAAAGTACATGAACTTTACCCTGGCGAGAGGCTTGGTGAGAATATCTGTCGTCTGCTCATCAGTGCTAATGTACCTTAAGCATGCGGTACTTTCACGATTACCATATCACGATATAGTGGTACTGATCTGTGCTTGGTTGTCATGAAACCGCGAGGTTATTGAGGAAGCTTCACAACTCACGATTATCACAATGAATATTGGTAGGCTCCGTTGATTGTCCAAAACTGATCACGCGGGGCTTCTGAAACCCGCCTTTGGCTATAGGGTTGCCGTACGAACATTATGCACGGCCTGCTGTTGTACTTTCGATGCCTCTGGAAGGCTTCCTGGCACTTTTGAGAATCATGGCGGAGACCTAAGGCTGAGTAGCGGCCGGTGCTCTTGGATTTGTGACACAACTGCTTGTCGAGTCGGTGAAACCAAAGTAACTCCAAGTGATGCGCATCTGAAGTATACTTCAACCCATATCAATTACTTAGCAAGAGTATCTCAGGATATGTTTGGCTGCAACAAGATGTATCTGTCTCGGGTCACACATAAACTAGCTAAGTGCACTCACTGCATAGCAAATATCAGGTCTAGTGTTAACTAGATACATCAAGGATCCAATCAGCTGTCTGTACAACGTAGGATCCACCAAATCTGAACTAGCTGCAGCCTCCTTCAATTTATGAAGATTGGTCTCAATAGGAGTAGACATGGATTTGCAATCCATTATGCCAAATCTCTTAAGTATATCAATGGTGTACTTCCCTTGATTTAAAATCATACCATCTGACTTCTGCCAGACTTCTAAACCAAGTAATGCATGAGCCCAAGGTCCTTCATCTCAAGTTCTGAAGTCAACTCCTTCTTACACTCAAGAATCAGGTGATCTTCTTAGTAAGGATCAGATCGTCAACATATAAAACCAAAAATTAATGCATCACCATTGATTACCTTGAAGTAGAGATTTGAAACAGCATCATTCTTCAAGAAACCCAAGCTTAATATGTACCGACTAACCTTCGGTATTCATGCACGAGCCTCGCTTTAAGACCATACAAGGCCTCTTCTGTCTGCAACATGAGACCCTTCCCATGAATCCCCAACCACTGTTGCTCTATATAATCCTCTTCCTTCAATCACTCCATTGGAGGTGCCATCTTCACATCCATTCCAGTGAATCTTCCAACCTCTAGAGTGCCAATAGCAATGATGGTTCGGATGTATGTAGCGAAGCAACAAAGGAACAAAAGTCCACCAAGAATCAACTCCCCTTTCCGAGAAAACCCACGAGCCACAACTTGCCTGTAATTTCAAATGCTTCCATCTACAGTATGCTTAATCTTGAATAGCCATTTAGAAGATACCACAGACTTGCCCTCGGGTCTAGGAACAATATCCCAAACATCATTTTTAAGAATTGACTGATACTCCTCTGTCATAGCATCTCTCCAAACTTGAAGACTAGATGCTTCCTCAACAAGAAGGCCTCAGATTCTATAACTGATCTCATCAAGGCAACATAACTGGAGAACTTATGTGGCCTTTTGCTTTCTCTGAATGTGCCTCTAGGAGCTGCAAAGCTTTCAGCCTCTTGCATAGTGCGACTAGCCCATAGAGGTCTCTTCCTCCCAATAACAATGCCTCCAAGAGGGGCCCATCAAGAGGTCCCAAGGGTCTCAACTGGATCAAGATCCTCCTTTGGTTCCACTTTGTCTCCTCAATCCTCGTGAGTATGGTCAACTCCATGTCCCCGAGGAGACTCCTTCATTATCAACTCCATATGAATCCCTCTCGATCTCCAATGCAACATCTCTCCCTCAATGTGACATCCCTATTGATCTCTATCAACTTCTCGAATTGAATGTAAATTTTGTGTTTCTTTGATGTCTCATCAGAGTCTACTGTAAATATTCCCTTCTTGCCAGAAGGCTCCAGCTTGGTTCTCTTTTCTTTGGGAACATGAACATAGACGGGACAACCAAAGATCCTCAAGTGACTGACTTCAGGCTTCTTTCTTGTAAAGGCTTCTTCTGGAGTCATATTCTCTAAGATCTTGTGAGGACTTCTGTTCTGAACATATACAGCTGTCCTGGAAGCTTCTGCCCATAGAAAAGTTTGCAAATCTTGATCATGGATCATGGCCTTTGCTGCTTCCACAATCGTTCTGTTCTTCCTTTCTGCAACACCATTTTGCTGAGGATTATAGGGAACACAAAGCTCCCTCTTAATCCCTGCATCAGTACAAAAGTTTCGAAAACTACTAGAGGTGTATTCTCCACCATTGTCAGATCTGAGGACCTTAATTCGTTTACCAGAAAGATTTTCTACTAAAGCTTTAAACTCTTTAAACCTATCCAGTACTTCCTCAGATTCTTTAGATTTCAAAAAATAAATCCAAGTCTTCCTAGAGTGATCATCAATGAAAATAACATAATACAAAAAACCACTTGAAGAAGGAACAGACATAGGACCACATAAATCAGAATGAATTAGATCTAAAATACACTTAGATCTATTTTCTCTACTATGAAAAGGGGCTTTTATATTCTTACCTAATGCGCAGCCCTTGCATGTACCTTCGTGCTCCTGGTTGAATTTAGGAAGGCCCGTCACCGTCTTCTCCATAATAGGTAGGGCTCGGAAGTGTAAGTGAGCCAATCTCCGATGCCAAAGATCACAAAGACTAGAAGAGTCATGAACCAACGCTTGAAGAGGATGTGAGCAAACCTTGTAGAGGTTATCATATCTAACTCCAATTACTTGAGCATCCTTGAAGCTAGAGTTCTGCATCCACACTAGAACTTTGCCTTTGGAGAAGGCAACTTGATATCCTTTATCTTCCAAAGCTGAAATAGAAATAAGATTACACTTGATTCCGGGAACATAAAGAACATTACCCAATTGAAACGATATGCCGGAATCCAAGTGAAGTGTGGAGGTCCCAATTCCTTTTACGGAGTAGCTGGCATCATCTCCAATGATGACTTGTTCAGAAGATTCCTTTTCCACCAAACTCGATAAGTGCTCCTTGAAGCCGGTTATGTGACGAGAGGCACCACTGTCGATTATCCAAGTGTTGGTGTCGGAAGGTACACAGCTTGATAATGCTAAATGAGACAGATATTCACTTGAATCCTCAACCTTCAAATCATACACCATCTTGACAAACTGAACAAATGAGATAATCTGAGTGCAATAATCTGATCACGATCCTCAAACCCGCTCTGATACCATGTTAAGTTTATGTGAACAGATTAAATGCACAGAAAATAATTCAAAATCAGACAAAATAACACAGCATATACCCTGGGAAAACCCTCCTCTTGAGGGAGAAAAACCCAGCAACAAAGATCTCTCTTATATTTGATGTAACAGTGGCAATTTTACACATTACAATGAGGTCTAACACAAGACCGATATACAGCACCTGGCAATATGGAATGACAGATGACAACCTGCTAAATCACACCTGGCAATGACTGAACACAGATCTGGCAATGTTCGCTTTGCACTGGATGGTCTTCAATCTGTGCACTGGATGGTCTTCAATCTGTGTTAGCTCAACACTGTGTAATATTCACACTGAGTAAAGTCTTGGCGCTGAATGTGTTCGCCTTGTATCTTGAATTCGCACCTTGCTTATTAGATAAATTCGCACTTGAACATCAGATAAATTCGCACTTGATGAACTGATATATTCGCACTTGATGTGAATAACCGAACTCTGCTAGATAGGTTACAATGGACGAATCAAGGTGTATATATACAAATTAATTGAGAGACAAATCCTTTATGTCGGCCTCTTAAGAAATCGCTTATCTTCTTAATGAAAGTCGGCCTTGAAATATATTAAATGTCTTCTAATAAATGAATTCGAATCTTCTCATGTCGGCCATACTATATGAAGATAATACAAAAACAATAACTATAAATTAAATAGCCAACGGCTATCATTTAATTTTATGTTTCCACGAAAGAGTTGAGCTGGAAGGAGCTACCGAAGCTGCTATATCATTAATGTGCTACTTCCATGTGTGGAAAGAAATATGTGCACAAGTGTCCATCACAGAGTCTCTCAACATGATGTCGTCATGGAGTCTCTCAACATGACGTCCACCATGGCTATTTCCATGTGTGGAAAACCACAAGTACAAAGGGTTCATCACGGAGTCTCTCAACGTGATGTCGTCATGGAGTCTCAACATGACGCCTCATCTCACCTCAGATGAACAAGGTTTCGCGACTCCTCATATTTCTCTCCTGCCTCAGAGAAATATACACTAAAGAGCTTTCACCCTATACTTCTCCGCCACAAAGAAATATACACTAACAAGGGCTTTCACCTCATACTCTCCGGCCAGCTGAGAAATATACACTAACAAGGGCTTTCTAATTCATACTTCCTGCCACAGAAATATACACTAACAAGGGCTTTCACCTCATACTTTGTCACAAAGAAATATACATTACAACAAATCTTCAATGATGATGTGACTCCCTCAGAAGCTCCAGGTACTTGCATCAACCTCCCAACCTCCTCGTCCAAGGTTGCCTATGTTGGTTTGTCGACTCTAAATGTTATTTCCTCCTCTTCGAAGAAACTGATCGCAATTTGTATAGGTTTTGTCTCCAGTGAAGTTATGTGCCACCAACTCAGTCCCATGGCTGCAAGTCATGTCTTCATTGATATCATTTCTTCAGCCTGTGTAACTTCCTCACAAGATGCCTCAAGCCGTGTCTTCATTGAATTCCTTATGCAGTCTCCCATCATCCTTTTGCTCCTCGATCCGTCCTAGAAGCATTTTAGAGAGATTACTAATGGTTCATAGAATCAAACTATCCCGAAGAGAAATACCAATGCTAGAAGCATACATGATTCACTATTCCAATTGCATGAATTAATAACTACATAAAATTCATGAACATTATTCAAGGGTACAAGCATAAAATACTTAACTCTTTATTGTTGGTACACCATTGAGCTAGACCTGTAGCTGTGTCTTATCTTCACCACCTTCAGTGTCATTGAATATCTTCGGCATTGATGCAGCTGAAACTTTGAAAGTCTTGTATGCCCTAGTCCTCTAATTCTTTCCTCTAAAAAAAATCACTCCTATAAGGCAGAAACTGCTGCAGCAACCTAAGACACAAACACCTTATTCTCCAAAATCAGTCCATCCTTTTGTTCACATTTATGTGTATGTCCAACTTCAGAGCTCATGTCACAACTAAAATTAAATGGATCCTTTTCTATACTGGAATGACTTTTTCCATCCTGATCTGCACTCACGTGTGCATTTTCTTTCCTATCAGATTCACCAGTAATGCTCAAGACTTCTGATGAATCCTCTAACAATTCGCTAATTCCTTGCTCTTTATTGACGGCAAAGCACGAAACTGCAATACCAACACAAAGAAAAGAATGTCGGAGCATGCCAATAACCAAACCTTTTCCACATGTCTGACCATATAAAATAGACATCTGAGAAGCAAAGCATGCTGCACTTTCACGCAAAGCAAGGTAGTCAAAGTAATCTCTTTGCCAGATCGGTACTGTATTAATGGTATCAATCAACTTGTCCATATCCCTCTTATTTTCATCAGAGAAACTCTTCCTCTCTTTCTCTCTCTGGTAAATACCATATGTTTCTCGCAAAATGGCTCTTAGGCAGAGCCTCAAAAGGAGTACTATATGCTGAGCCATCGGCAAATCAATTATAATGTCATAACTAGGAGAATTTAGAAGTATCCACTTAACAATCTCAGACTCCTTAAACCTCCCTAATCCCATTGCAGTCTCAAGTGCTATGAAGGAATATCTCGAAGGGAAATCTGTCCATCCTTCCAATTCTCTCCTTAAAGCCCAATATTCAGGAGTACCACATGATTTATGTCACATATTACTGAGAGTGAAAGATTGCCATTTTTTTATTTTCGTTTTCTACACATTCCTTGGATAAAAACCTAGGCAACACAAAAGTTTTTCTAATCTCCCTCTGAAATGAATTTACCACACCCGGGGCATCCTTGTAGAAAAAAAATCACGCTCTGAGAACCCCTCCTCTTCCATGGAAATGAAGAGATCTAAATTACAGTTGGGCATGTCACTAAACAATGAGGTTTCTTGCGCAATTAAATCCTTCTTGCATTTTAGGGTTGAATGAAAATGAATCGCTGGAGGAGGCAAAATCTGAACGCACTGAAGTATTTCCAGGAAACGATAATGGAAGCATAATTGAATTGCCGTTATTGTTGAAGTATGGCCTTTTATGCTCTGCTAGGCTTCGATCTTCCTGAGTAAAGATTTTCTCCAACAGCCATGTTGGGGTTATATGCTTAGCCAAATCTGATCAGGTTCTTTTCTAAACCCGCTCTGATACCATGTTAGTTTTAGGATCAGAAATGCAATAAGCAGAAATCACAACATCACACAAACACAACACTTTTACCCTGGGAAAACCCTCCTACTTGAGGGAGAAAAACCCAGCAAAAATATATCTCTTATATATTTAATGAATAAGAGCAGAAATCTGCTTTACAATCAAACCCTTCTCAAGGGTGAATTGATACAATGAATTAATAGCACCTATCCTTTGATGCAAAGATAAATATGTTTCTTCTTGAAGTCGATCTGCTACTACAAGATGGTCTGCTGCTCCTTCTTGAAAGAATGTGAAAATGACAATGACTTGATGATATGAATGGAAGAACACCACCTTGTCTGTATACCAAACTAGGCAACCTTTCATCTAGGTCGGTCTCTTATATTTAAATAACAAATATAAAATATCATTAATTAACAAGGCCGACCTGCCTTGATAATTATTTTTTATCTTAATTATTTTTACTTAGGAGAAAACTATCTCCCTAAGCTACAAATACTAACAGATACAGCCTAATTACAAACACTCAGCATGGGGACAGCCTTTATTTGTGTGGCCTGATTAGTTGAGTATGGATTAGAAAAGAGAAACCCATCTACATTTCTCTTTTCTAATCCATACTCATTCATCAAGCCACACAAAGAAAACCTGTCCTCATATATGATGGAAATCAGTAATATACTCTACAAATTCAGTATGTGTGTTTTTGAAGAATATTTTGAAAATTTATGTATTTTAAAATTTTCAATAAAGTTGCCAAGTTATTGCTGAGTTTTTCCCCGAGTTTATGCCAAGTCCCGAGTTTTTAAAATTTGTCGAGTTATTGTTGAGTCCGATTTTCTCAACTATGTATTATATAATATAAGATGCTATGTGCGGTGTATTTTGAACTTAATTACTGCTGCAAATATGTATATATTTCTGATTTTTATATGTTTTTGTATGGACGAACCCAACCCCAAAAAGAATTATGACTAAACCTGCGAACCGAACCCTCAAACCCGAACCTTAACTAGTTTCAAGGCCGGTAACTTAGCAAAAATATATAAAAATTGAATATAGCAATAGATTGGCCATGTTTCATAGATTTGAACAAGAGACTTGTTGATAGGTGTTTTTGCACCTTCTCAACATAGGCAGCATACAAGTATGCTACCTCTCTTGAAAGGTAGAAATCTACAAACAAGTTTCAGATTACTACCCCAAGGTCTCTCGGGTGTCAAGTCATGACAATGTTTGGAATAATTCAATTGGTTGATGTGATTTGCTGGTAACCACATGGTAGCCTTTAGGGTTTACAAAGCATTGGAAGTTGGGTCTGCAAATAGAGTTTCAAGGGTGCTGGAAATGAATGAACAGTGGCTGCTCACTCGAAACAAGCTGAAACTCACCATGTTCATCAAATTTAGCTTTGTTTCGATGTTTGGAATCCTACTCTAACAAAGGACTAAAAAAAATTGCAAAAGAGGAAGGGTTGAGAGAGTTGTTCTAAATCTAAGCTATGAATAAATAGTAACAATGGAGGTTGCTACAGTAGACAAACTTCCTAAACTAAGTTTTGCTTAACCAAGAGGAACCTACAGCTACACAAAACTAGTGCAATCTCCTAAGGTCTGCAAATTTTCAGATTGTACATGCACTTCATGAACATACAATTGAACTACGTTGCAGCAATGAAATAAGGAAGCCCAAGCTAACTTTGCACAACAGCTTGTCATCAACAAGTGCCAAAAGTATGGGCTGAAAATTCATCAAATACCATAACAGCAAACACCATTATCACAACCATTCAAAAAACTAACAACTAAAACTAACTTGGAAGTTGAACCATGCATGCATAATGAACAAACTGAAAAGAAACATCCATAAAATCATGCAATGCTTCTCTCTATTGCTGCAAAATGCCCTTTACACTAGTCCTCCAACCATTTACAAATAAGGGGCAAGCCCCTATTTAAAGTTTTCCAAAGCCCAAATGAATGGCTAGGATTGATTTATAATGAGTGACTCAGATTCATTACAAGCTAGGGTTTCACCTACCCCCAATATTTCACAATTTTAAAATAGACTATTTTGTCTTCTTCTCTATTCTATCTTGTACCCTATTTTGTCTTCTAGTGACCCTGACACTATAGTTGTTTCGTCTTGTAGTGACTGCCTTCCCTGCTATAGCTGAAACTGCTAAAGGTTGCCCTTTGTCCGATCTGTTCATAGTATTCTTGCAATCAATTAAGTGCATTCTTTTGCAGATTGGTGCTTCTAAGAAGAAGATATGTTGCTCCTGATCTGGATGGATAGCTCCTGACAATCATCATCACTTGGTGGAAAATAAAACAACTCCGTCTTATTCCTTTCAAGGTCACCCTTTGCAGTTTTGTCATTGACTTCCTTGGCATGCATTCATATGCTGGTCAGTCCTTCATTGTTTATGCAGATATCCTTTTCCTCTCTTCATCCAGGGGCTCTTGCAGGCTTCTTCGATTGCTCCTCAACAAGTTCCATAAATCCTGCACCCAAAAACGCAGTAAGTGCCCTTACATATGTAAATCAAGGAAAATGTTAGTCAAGTCCTGCAAATGCATGGTTAGATCCATCCATGCATCATTAAAAGATCATAATATTCATCATTGTCCAACATTTGGAGCTCATTTGGACCATAAACATAAATGCGGGTTCAGGGGTGAGAGTGTAGAAATGTCGAAGGATGTTTGGAGTCTCTACTGCTAAGCAACAGAATTTAGAGCACGGCAACCCGTAGGTGGAAGTCCGCACTGTGGGACCCACAGGTTCCTTAGACGTTAAGGGCTACGTGCGAAAGTTTGACCAATTTAGGAGATGCGGGAGGAAGCTATCGGGCTGCCATCATATGTTCGCCGTTAGGAATAGCATTGGAGGGATAGCGGTCCGCAAAGCCACAACTCTTAACAATTTTGAGTTTTTTTTTTAAATTAAGCACATGGAAGATGCGTCAGAAGGGTGCCTAGACCTATTCCTTAATGATTTCGCCTTTTTCGAAAAATGCCGAAATCTGGAATGCAGAAATCGGAGGATCCATTGCCTTAAAAATGACATTGAGCACATGGAAACCCACAAACGGCGACAAAGGGACGGCAGCCCACAAGGAAATTTCCACAACTTCACAAAACTTAGTAAATTTGAGATTTTTCAATTTTAGCACGTGGGAAAAGGGGTAGAAGAATGCCAAGACATATTTCCTTAAGATTTGACTCATTTTGAAAAATGCGGAAATTTGGAATGTGGAAGCCAAAGGGTCCACCGCCCTTTTTGTAACAGCGACCCACACACGGCGGCCCGCAATCGCAATGTCTAAACACATGGAAAATTTGATCCAAACCCCTTTAGGCATGTGAAGACACTCACTTTATGGGCCCTAGATGATGAAAGCTTGAAGTTTGTACCCTTTGTTGGAAATGCAGAGATTTGGAAGGGGGAAGCCAGAGGGTCCCCCACCCTTTTAAAAATGGCAATGAGCACACGGCGACCCGCAAAGGAATTCCCACAAACGGCGACGGAGGGATGGCGGCCCACAATGAAATTCCCGCAAACAACGATGGAGGGACAACCCACAAGGAAATTCCCGCAGACGACGATAGAGGGACAACAACCTGCAAGGAAATTTCCACAACTTCTCGAAACTCAACGAAACCTGCGCTCCACTTAGGCATCATAGAAACATCCCAAATCCATAGGCAACTTGTCCCAAAAGTCAAAAAATGAAGGAAAAAGCAAAGCAAGCGAGCAAGGACCAAGTCAGTAGGAGCAAGGAAAAAGCAGTGGAAAAAGGAAGGGGAGGACTTTGTTTCTCTCTTGATTCGAATGCCTCAAGAAAAATGAAGGGCAGGGAACAACATTTATAGGCCAATTTCCATTAATGGCGTGCATTGATTTCTTGGTATGGCGAATTTTGGGTTAGGTGAGGAGATCTTGAGGGGGCACTTGCTTGCGGCTGGGTTTTGGATGCTTGATCAAGGCTTCGAGCAGGCTTAAGTCGCAGGATCCCACCATGCGGGTGGAAGTTAGGCATCGGTTGCTACTCGGCCCGGCCCGAAAAATGAAAGCGGCGACCGCAATTCGCGAGGGCATGAGCTTGAAGGGCCTTGAGGCAATGAAGCGAAGAGCAGGGCATTTCCACGAAGACAAAAGACTTAGTGAAAATTAGGTGGTTGAATCTAGTTAAGGGGAATTTGATCATTCTAAGGTATGTGACCCACTTGGACTCTCTAGAACAAAGAACGCAAAGTGAAGCGGAAGCGAAAATGACCGCCGGAGCGAGGGAACAAGCCGTCGAGGCGAAAAGAGTCATGCCTCGTGAGGCGTGTGTGCAAAACATGCACAACATGACTCATAGCCTCAAAGATGATACTAATTTTCCCAATTTAGGGCATTTTAATATTTTTAAAAATAGGCAATAGATTGTGTTTATTATAAAATCTACAATGCCAAACTACAAGTTGTGGTATAAGAAAATGGTTGGAATCACCATAGTTCAAAAACTTGGACTTGCAAAAATCTCAGCAGTCGAAAAAATTTGACTCAGGCAAATAAAAAGTTATATAAATGCATAAAATAAACTTACATAATACATGAAATATATAATAAAATTGGGTATGATTAGGCAAACTAAAAATATAAATGAAATTCAGTTACTTGGGATTTAGTCGGGAGACTATTGAAAATTTCATAAAATTAAGGGAAAATAATTATATAAAGGAAAATTTCTGCTTTTCTATCTGGGAAACCCCAAAACAACCTTTATGTTATGCTTTTAAACCAGAGAGAATGTCTAGGGTCGTAGCCCCAAAGCAAAGACAGCGGATCTAGAGGCAACACCCAAGCAAGTTCTCTATTACCACACAAGGTGAGGTTGACAAGCGGAATCCTCACCACAGGCCCAAATTGAGGCCTTTGAGACCAGAAAAACCTTCTAAGGGGCATACCATTTTTTATAATTTTATTGCTTTTCTTAACTACCTATTAATAAATCCTTTCAATCACTCAATAAATTTACACAACTAAGAACCTACTCCCTAAGGACAAAAATGACCAAAAAAAGACATAAAAGCCAGGTACATTTGTTCAGATCTTCGGCATGTTTCTTTCCGTCAAGTCTACAAAAACTTGCAGAGTCTGTGCTGTAAATTCAATGAACCTCACCAAGAAACTCACAAGTTCTTGCTGGACTCACCAAGTTTGTAAACTATGGGAATCACAAATCATACTAATGAAAAATATACAGAATGTACAGAATAATGCTTTTCTTGCATAAGCAGTGTTTAGTACAATGCTAGCTAGTACAGGGAGTGCCTGTCACAAAATCAGCACCCTCACCCCGGCCATGGAATGCTATTTGTAGGACTGATGGCTATCAATTAGGCCACAATCATCAGTCTAACCATTCATAACTAGCATTTGAAGTACACTGCCTAAGATGACAATCACAAAAACATAAACAAAGTTGGCACAAAACATTTATAAATGTTATACAAATGGCCTACAGATTGTGTGTGTTATCACTATTTATTTTAGAGTTTCATCTTTTTGCACATCCCAAAGACCTTAAAGGATCTGCATGGGATTCAAAAAAGTAGAATTTCAAAATTTCATTTCAGTATTAATGATAGTTGTCTGATTTATGATTTTGAGTATCCATCCTCTCACTATTCCCAAAAATCTAGGAAATTTTTTGCCATCCAAAAAAATGCTTCCCATTATCCCTCCCTCCCTGTGTATCATGGAAACTTAGAGAAACACTGATAAAACAATAGAACATATATGCATCATCTAGGGAATAGCTGCTACACTCAATTGCAGAGTTCTAATTAGTAGACAAATACTATTTGCATTAAGGGAAAAGGTGCTTTCATATGGTCCATAGATAACACGCTTACAAAGGAATTTAAAGATGTATTATCCCTCCAATGCACATCTTAAAACTTAGGGCATGATGCTTGTGGATAAGGGTCAATGCAAGGTATCATTTCATTAGCAAGTCATCTCAGTCTTGAGTTGGGGAGGCACTCCTTGAATTTCACAAATGAATTCAACTCACTTTTAGAATGTATAAAAAATATCTGGGGAGTATCCCAGATATGTTATCTCAAATAGCTAATCTGGATTTTGCACTCATTACAAGGATATTCAGTAAGATCTTTGGAATGTTTGTAAAAGTTACTTAACTGATCAACCAATGCCCTTTCAAAGGGGCATGACATCACTCATCATGGCAAGACAAAAAGAGGTCAAGAGAAGAATATCAGGGAGTAAATTGTGAGAACTTCAATGAGAGCTTAACAAACTAGTCAAGCAACATTCTAATTACTGATGTGGGTAAAAGACTGTTTGGGCCATTTTGAAAAATGAATCCCATAACAATTTAACATAACGCATCAGATCAAAACTATCAACTTATTTCAGCCCAGCAGGAATCTTGACTAAGTAACACAAAAATACAAAGTAAAATTTAGACAACCAAATGGCATGAAAAGAAGCCTTATACAAGGCAATCTCTATTCATCAAATCTCCAATATACAACTATTTCATACACATTACAATATATCTTGAACAGCATGGGAAAAGGAGCTGTTGAGATGATTTTCCTTACTACTATCCTTTCAAACTTAAGGACCTTAACAGCTAATCCCAAGTCTCAATAAAATCACCGAAAAATTACTATAGACCTAAAAATAGGAAAAAAGGTCAAAGTTGGATACTGAGATGGATCGCACAAGCACAAAGGAACACGGTAACAAACAATAGAATCTAGGGAGAGGATTACTGATTGAAACGAAGAGCCTTGTTGAGGAGGATCCCTTGATATGTATGCACTCCTCATCAAACTCCACAATATAAATTGTTTGTAAAGGGGCAAACTGAAAATATGGGAATGCTCCACAGAGCTGTTGTATGTCCTATCTAGTATAAACACAAAGTGGAGGTTGAGGCTAAGATTAGTTGGCAAGCAACTGGAAACTGCTCTTAATGCTCCCAGGGTTTTCACATTCAGATAATGATTTCCCACATTGTATGCATCACCATGACTATCTCCTTGCATGCTGATTCTATATTATTGAGAGAAAGGTCGCAAAAGAATCTTCAAGGATGAATCTTACTTCAGTTTATGGGGTGATATATACCCCATTAAAGTCAGCTGACATGTCCTTGCATTTTTCAAGCCCTATTCTCATTCCTACCATGAACTCGTCCACCTCCACTTCCAAAGAGACTTGATCCTTGATAAACATCCATCCTAAAGGATCAATGGGAGACCTCCAACCAATATATAATAGGCCACATGGACAAGGTATGAGGTATCCTTGATCATAGCATTCATTTTGACCCTACATTCTTTAGCAGCCTTGGTCTTTCTCTTGAAGCTCTTTAAGTTCCCACTCATAGTAATTGCATCAAAACACAAGGGTAATCCAGCTTTATTGACCTCATTGCTAGAAGCCTGCATTAGGAAACCTAGAAATTGATCACCATGCACAAGGAAACCTATACAATAGTTGACCGCAATCTTAGCTCTTCTAGTGTGTCAAGGGTCGTTTGATGGTAAATATTTATCAAAACAAAACAGCGTCCGAATTCTACAATTGACTTTTTAAACTTCTCCAATTTTTGACTAAGAAGAAGTGATAATATCTTTGTAATGATTGTCCAAACAAGCTTTTATGTTATCCCCCTCAAAGATAGCCCAATCTCACACCATGGTAATGAGAGCTCTTCTTTGGCATTGAGGTCCTTCTGCTCAAGAGTCTCTTTGGTAGATTGAAGCTTGGCATTAAGCTCTTCAATATTATTTATTTTTCTCATTCTTCCTCCACTTTGCTATTGTGTCTTCAAATAAACTATCACACTAGTCTACAGTAGCCTTTCTCAATTGGCAGATCCTTTTGTTGGTGTGAATGGGGCTATTTCCTAATTAGTCATTAGTGAGGACCTATTCACATGATAAGTTTATTTAAGAGTTAAGTTATCCTAGGTGTCATTTCTAGAAGTTAGTTATAATGGGGCCATGTCTCATTATTTACTTTGTCATTTAGGCATTTAATAATTATCTCATGCATTTAGTTTTTTGCATTGAGCATTTAATGTTTGTATCAAGGGTAATTGTCATCCCTTATCACACCTTGCCTATATATACAAGGTGCTTGTACATTGTATCATCATCAATTGATCAATAAATGAGATCATTCATGTTGGGTGGTAACTGATTTCTGGAGCAGATTGGATCAGATCTAATCCTGCCATTGCATCTAGGAGGCCCAACAACCCCTAAAACGCCTATCAAATTGTTGAAATTCAACACTTTTATTCCAGAGGCATCAGAGGATTTTCAAGCAGCAAGAGATTCCGTATTGTACGGATCCATACAGTTTTGTGAGAAAAAAAAGCCCCCTTAATGCAGTTAAAAAACTTATGCGGGTCATTATTATATTTTGCAGGTTTAAATAAATTTCATCAAGCAAAATTTATTTTTTCATTGGGCATATATTTGTGGTGGTTTAAAATTTATTTCTGAACAGTAGGCATTTATTTGTACTCTGTGCGCTGCCTTTGTTTATTGGGCAAATATTTTATTTTTATTTTGAGCAATTAAATATTTTATCAGGGTTTATATTATCAACGAGCGGTATTTTATTGTTGGCGGCATTTATTACTCTACGGGCCATATAGGCCGCCTGCAAAGTTGTCTGGTGCATTAGTTTTGTCGGCCCTTGCGCATTTATTACCTTTGTTAGGCGCCATTAATTTTTTGTTGGCTCATGCTCTATTGTCCACGCCTAGTCAACTCCCATCTTCGTCGGCATCTATTTCCGCCTTCTAGCTGGTCGACTTCCCCGCGCCCTTGGTTTCACCACTAGCTCTCGCACGGTCTTATTGCTAACCGAGTGCTTATCGCCGATGCCAAGCACAGCAGCACCACCAGCCAACACCCACTCGTTGCCCCGTTGTTGCCCGCATAGCAACGACTATTTGTTTTGTGCCAACATCGCTCGCGAACACATGAGCGACCGAGGGCTAGCCCACCCAAGTGCCTAAATTTTGCACCTAATTAGCCTCCATATGCCCATATTGGGCCATTTTTTCAAACTAAGATAACTTTTGATCTAGGAGGCGATTTTTTTGTGAATGAGATATCGTTGGAAAGCTAAATCAACCAGTGTCACTGTGGTGGAGTTTATTTCTTAGTATTTTTCTGTTTGACAGCATTTATTGCAGCTTGAAGTGAAGATTCCCTTTTGGACTCCCGAGCTTGTATCGTTTCACCAGATTGCCAAATTTTGGAGATTCCAGCGGCATTGCGAAGGTGATAAAGATCTCTATCATTCAATCCATGCACTTTTTTCAAATTTAGCCCTAGGTAATATCTATTGAATTTTTGCAATTTGTGGCATCTACTTGATTACTAGGACATACTGCTATTTGGAGAAGTTCTATTTATTGGGAAAGCTTCATTTTTGGTTGTGCATCATGTTTGGGAGTTTCTAATTGTTATTTAAGGTTAATGTCTTTGTAGTTTTGGATATCTATCATAGATCATTATGGGATTTTCATTTCATCCTTCACTGATTATGTTGAAAAGGGGAAACTATAAACAATGGAGATATGGCATCATAAAACATCTCTGATGGCTTCATTTGTTGCCACATTTGTATGATCTTATTCCCCCTCTAGGTACAACCAGTAAGAAATTTGCTTGGAATTGCAAAAGGGATCATTTCTTAGGAGTTAGTGCTATGCATGTTGATGATGACATTTTGAATGCTATTGTTCATTTTGAGTGTCCTCGTACTCTTTGGACTAAAATTTGGGAGATATATGGAGATCCTAATACTCAACCATTCCCAGATGATCCTGTTTCAGACTGTCTTGTGCCTCTTCATTTTTTAGACAGATACCCTATGATGATACTATTCAGGAGTTTGATTGTTTCGAGTACTTTGAATGTTCAGATGAGGACAATGAGGTTTCTTCAGATACTCCTCCTTCAGAGGCAATTAATGTACCTTCACCTTCATTGATTCATTGTGCAAAGTAATTGATTGAGGTCCCCATCATTCTTGTTCGACAGGACCATTCAATTTTTGTTGGTGATTCATTGAGAAATTCCAATGATTCATTACAACAAGTATCTCATTGTCTTCCTAATTGGGATTCCTATTTATCAAACATTGCATCCTTGTTTGTGGAGTCTCACATTTCAGATTTGGAGGACACATTTGAGGGGTTATCTCTCCTCTTTGATGACAGTCATTGCACAACTATTGTCAAATCATCTTTGTCTTTGGATCTTGTTCTACATTCGTTTCTACATAGTTTTGGTTTGTCACCTTCTTTGATTGGGCATGTACCTGATTTGATTGTGGCATCTTCATCTTCAGTGGACAAGGAGACACATGAGCAGCTTTCAATGACATCATCATTCATATTTATGCTTCTTTCTTTCAATTCCTATGCGAAATGGGAAGCATTCTTGCATTTATACTTGGTTTTGTTTCTTTTGAAAGGGAGACAAGTTGTTTGTCGACATTGGATCATGTTTTGTCTTCAGGAACTTACCATTTTTGCAGGTCATTATACATTATGGAGGGGCTATATAGTCTCTCTATTTCCCTCTTATGGGAGGGCATTTGTGATGTATCTTTGTGATGGATGTAGTTCTTGGGGGTATTGATGTTGAGACCTCCATACATCACTTCTTCTATCACTTGTACATGATTCACATTACATCTCTTTTTTGGGGAGGAGTTTTGTCCCATTGGGTTTTCTCCTTTTCTCCGTTTGTGAGAGATTAGTTGTACATGGGTACCTAACATGGCCTCGTTGGCAGGACCCATATTGCATCATTTGCATAATAACTACACTCCCCAAGTTGCACTTATGGGGGCGTGTTGGTGACAATGGGACTATTTCCTAACTAGTCATTACTTAGGACCTATTAACATGATAAGTTTACTTAGGAGTTAAGTTATCTTAGGTGTCATTTCTAGAAGTTAGTTATAATGGGGCCATGTATCATCATTTACTTTTAGTCATTTAGGAATTTAATAATTATCTTATGCATTTAGCTTTTTGCATTGAGCATTTAATGTTTGTATCAAGGGTAGTTGTCATCCCTTATCATACATTGCCTATATATACAAGGTGCTTGTACATTGTATCATCATCAATTGATCAATATATCAGATCATTCATGTTGATTGATCAATATAAATTCTCAGCATTCATGCAAGCTCATGTTACAACACTTTCTTTTGGATGGTATCTTTCTTGGTTGATCCATTGAAGACTGCAACTTCATTTGGATTCATTAATATTTCCAATACCTCTAGGCCTTCAATTGGGAAAGTTAGATTATTTGATCTACATACTGAGGTAGTTACCATCAACTCAATGCTTCAAATATTGTGTAGCATTTAATCCATTGATTCATATCAAAGTCTTCACAGAGCAAGGCATCTTCAAATGATGTCATGATTATGGAGCCCATTGTTTCCTTGCCAGTTAACAAGTTGGGACAAAGGGGGATACTATCGGACCTCAAGAATGAAGACAACACTTTGGACACAAGGGACTTACGAGACACAATGTAAAGCTTTCTGAACTGGACAAAAGGAAGAGACCAAATATTATTTAGAAGGGTCTGCTTTTCAGACTGGGATGCAATGGGACCAAAACTAGTAGAGGAACAATTATCCCTAGGGGATTATTTGGACGTTAACAAATGGAACTTCAGCTAAGAACTCTAGCATGTTCACTCATAGTGATTCTCTAGGAAAAGAGATATTTGGGTGCTAAGTCGGTTTTTTAGTAGTGCTGATCTATGGTTAATATCTCATTGATGTCTAAGTATCAACACATCTAAGTTTCTGTTTTTTTTATGCCACTAGAATAGAAATATTAATACATTAAACTTTAATTGGCCTATACATTTCTGTCAATAACTATTGCTTATGATGAGTTTTTCTCAAAGAAATGGACCTACCTCCAATTTCTCTTCATACCTAAAACTAAAATAAAATGATTACATGTGATAATTAAGTATAACAAACCACGCATTAAAACTAAAAGGCTCTGTATATCCACCTCTAAAAAACAAAGTTTACAAATTGGTTTGTCATAGGAAATTTTTGGCCTGCCCTAAACTTGACGCTATAGCAAATAAACTCTAAACCAATCCAACAATGTATGATGAATGTTGTCAAGGACCACAAAGAGGAGCAAGCACACTATCAAATACATCATAAATTCTTAGTATTTGGCTTATATAGTTAGACACTTAGACTACAGCTAACAGGACTGGAAATGCTGAATACAAATAATTTATGTACTTCCAATGGAATATCATCTCTAGTAGCTTCAAATTTGCTTGTAACTTGCACTAAATTTGTTTAGTTTTAGATTTGGGAAATGTAAATGTTTTATCTCACTCAACAGACAGTATAATTTCACATGCAGGTTCAAATTTATCAACTTAAATCTTGCAAAACAAATTAGATTTGCAATCATCATTGTAATTTGAACTAAATTCAGATCACAAAGGTACAGACAGTCATTTTATGGCTGGAAAAAACAAGAAAAATGCATTCTGTTAGAAGCATAGGCATTTCATTTGGAATGGCCATATTCCAACATTTCATCAAGATAGTTTAGCCTGTTCTTTTATTGTCTCTTATCTGTGTAAAAAGTATTAATATTTGGCTTCCAATTCCAATCTGTTATATTCCAATTTCTTGCTAATTGTCCTATGTGCCTTTACAGTTAAAAAAGTAAGGAATCGCTGCAACATTTCACTCTGTCACTCTTCATAATTCTAAAAAATTTACACAGTTACAGCAGAGGAAGCATGGCCCTTTGAAGACAATGGGCATCATACCAATAGACACATCATCATGGACTTCTCTGTAAACATGATGCGGCATATCCAGTAGATGAACACTTTTAACAGACATCTCCAAATGCACTCAGACCCTATTCAAGTCCATTCAAAATGCAAAAGCTATTCCTTGGAAAGAAATAGATCAGCACCAGGTTTTCAACTAAGCTTAAACACTGGATAATGTGCTCACCTCTACCAGCTTTTGCTGTTGTTCACTAGATTTCTCTGCCTCTTCATCGTACTTTTTTCTCCATTCAGCTGCTTCATCCAATGCTTCACTCTGTGCCTGTTCAAAAACAATCCTGCAGGGTTTCACATATCCAATTTCTCTCAACACTATTAACAATAAAAATTACCCATATGAAATCAAAGTGCTGCAATTGACTCATTGAAAGAAAATAAAAGACAACCATGGAAAATCCAGAAACCGATTCCGTGAGCTGAATAGTGTCTATATTTTGTGTGTGCAAATGATTGATTCAATTGCATTCAGTAGGTGACGTCCAGTTGTCAAATAGAAGTCATGTCCCATCAGCCTAAACTTTCCTTACTCTAATGCATTGAAATGATATAATTGCACACCCTCCACTGAAACAGTTTTAGACATTGTATAAGACTTCTTCTAATCTTGACATAATCCAATTATTTTGTAGAAACCCCTATTCTCACTGTTTCTGAAACTGCTTGTTTTTTTGTTTGTTTTTTATTTTTTTGTGTTTTTGCATGCAAATATAGAATGCGATTTTGAAAGAATATTTCTAAAACAATTTAAAATAGAATTCTGGAAGAGTAAACTGAAGCAAATTGATTGCGGAAATGAGCACACAGGCTTATTATTACTTTCCAGATGATTACAATACTGAAACCCTAACATGTAGGCTACAAAGCAAAACAAATTTCAATAACTAAAAACCTGATTGCAGCCACCATAATGAACCTTGAAATGGTACGGCCCAACTCAGTGCATTCTTCTCCTTCCTCAAAAATGATGCGAACTCCCTCTGAAATGCTAAGCGTCCAAACTAGAGAAGACCAAACGCCAGAAGACAAGGCGTCCAAGCCTGTAGAGAAAGTACGGCCTCCAAGATGTGAAAAGTATGGCCCTAAACCAGCAGCAACAAAATCCGTACTACCTTGGGAAGTGTGCCAGATATCTGAGAGATGATGGCAAATGAAAAATATTCCTTTCTGGAAAGGAATCGATCCAAAACTCTGACTATTAAGAACTCACATGATGATCTGTAATAACCTTTGAATGAAGTTATTCAACTGCAGGCAATAAATCAGCTGATATCTCACAACCTCTGAACTGCAACACTGAAGATGGCTCGTTCTCCAATGCAAATAGATAACTGAAACCCTTGGCTCCGTTCTCTGAAGGAAGAAATTGATCAAAGTCGATTTTCATAACACATAATAATGTTTCTTCACAAAGAAAAACCTTATATTCTTCAAGAGGGTCGACTTCTCTCCAAAAAGCATCATTTAAATAAAGTTGAATTATCACTTTTAATATTTCCATAGTTTGCATGCACTTTTAATTATAATTAATAATTAAAAAGTGGCCCCTTCTTCATGTTGGTTGACCCCTTCCTTTAAGTCACTTAAGTTATAATATTTAATTATATTATAACTTTATAATATAAGCCTTTAATTAATTAATATTTATTTTAGCAAACAAATATTAATATCTCTCTCAAAACAGGTCCAAATGACGAATCGTCTGAAGCCAGATGATAAGTGACTGAATCCACATACGACCAAACCATACTGCTAAAAATAGCAGGGGTGCTTTGCTGAGTGACTCTACTTACTAAAAATAGTAAGTCAAGCAAATGATGTCCAAACGACTCCGAACGAAAGCCAAGCTAAAAAATTCTACCAACTGAAGCCAAGACAAGCCTCAACCAGACACTCTATCCACCCTATCAGCCTACAAGGGTCACATAATAGGCTAATCTCAAGAACTAAGAGATGTCAACTGGAAGGGGACATTACGGTCCGCCCCTCCTGAAATTGCTTGTCCTCAAGCAATCTCAACTCCGGATGCTGCAAAATCTCCTCGCTCTCCCACGTAGCATCCTCCACTGGTAAATCTCTCCATTTCACCAAGTATTCCCTGATAGTCCTCCTGCGCAACTGTCTCTCTCTATACTCTAGGATTGACTCACGAACTAAGATCAACTTTCCCTCATCATCTAAAGGAGGTAATACTGCTGAAGGTACCACACGGTGTCCCAACGCCTTCTTGAGACGTGACACATGAAAAACATTGTGGACCTTACTATCCACTGGAAACTCTAGCTCATAAGCCACCTCTCCAACACGCCTCAGAATCCTGAAAGGACCATAATACCGCGGCTTAAGCTTCTCCGATCCACTCTTCTGAAAAGTAGACTGACGGTAGGGCTGCAGCATGAGATATACCATGTCTCCCACCTCAAAAGATCTCTATGTCCTCTTCTGATCTGCATACTGCTTCTGCTGATTCTGTGCCTTAGCAATATTTTCCTTAAGAGCCCTCATAGTGTCCTGACTCTCCTGCAATAAATCTCCCGCACTAGGCACTCTACTATCACTCAGTAACAAATCCAGAAAACTAGGCGCCTCATAACCATACAACGCCATGAAGGGGGACATCTAAATGGTCATGTGAAAAGTAGTATTGTAACAATGCTCGCATAAATATATCCACTTGACCCACGCCTTTTGCTGCCCTGCAATGTAATTCCTGAGGTAGCCTTCCACCCATTTGTTCACTATTTCCGTCTGACCATCGGTCTGCGAATGGTAACTGGTGCTCGATGTAAGCTCGGTCCCACAAAATCTGAACACCTCCTGCCAGAAGTGACTCAGGAACCGACTATCCCTGTCGCTAACTATGCTCCGAGGCAACCCATGTAATCTGAAAACCTCACGGAAGAAAACCTTTGCTACCTGTGTAGCTGTGTAAGTGGTGGTGATCGGAAAGAAGTGGGCATACTTCGTCAGCCGATCCACAAATACATATATGCAATCATGTCCCTGGGCCTTAGGCAAGCCCGTAATAAAATCCATCGACAGACATTCCCACTTCCTATCAGGAATCAGAAGTGGCTGCAACAATCCTGTCGGATACATGTTCTCCTACTTGTTCTGCTGACAAACAGGGCACTCACGCACATACTGAAGAACATCTGCCTTAAGACCCTTCCATGTAAACCTTTCCCAAACCTGTCTGTATGTTTTGAAGTACCCGGGATGCCCTGCTGTGGGTACATCATGAAAGGCTCGCATAATGGTGTTCTTCATCTCAGATCTTGGGATCAAGAAAATCCTGTTCTTGTAAATGATCAAGTCATTCACAAGTGTGTACCTGGTGTCCACCATAGATCCCTCAACAATACTAGATGCCCAAGTATCCTTGGCATACTCTGCCACAATCAAATGCCTCCAGTCCTCTGCAATATGTACCATAGAACTCAGATAAGGCCGGCGTGAGAGAGCGTCAGCAACAACATTCTGGGTACCTTTGATGTAGGTGATATCAAAGTCATATGCCTGTAACTTACTCATCCACTTCTGCTGACGGTCATTTAAATCACTTAAAGTACATTTTTATATTATTATTTTGGACACCCAAGGTTAGAGAGATTATAAAGTTTTATTAAAAACCTAAAGTGGATTTCAAAAGAGGATTAAAAGCAGCTTAAGAGGTCGACCTTCTTGAGGAATTATAAAAGGGCATCAAAGGCATTCGAATTCATTATGTTTTGAGAATATTAAATTGTGTCTTTGGAGTTCGTGCTTGGAGAGGAAACCAATTAGGGTTTTCTGCCATTTCCGCATTGGAGAACGAAAACGCTTCAGTGTTAGTGCAATTTTGAGGCTGTGCAATACCAGCTGATATTATTGCTTGAGAGGGCTTCATTCAGGAGTCCATTTGGAGCTTACAGGTGAAAAATCAACATAGGGTTTGAGGCAGTTTAAAGGTATATCTATTGCAGACCTAAGTTATTCATTGGCAGCCATTATCAATCAGGTTTCAAGCTATTTAATGTGTTGCTACAGTACCCGCGCTACAATGCGTGTGAACAGTGCGCGTGAACAGTGCCCGCTACAGTGTCACGCTACAGTGCTAGGGCTTTGTTGTTGGTTTGTGGGCTTGTCGTAAGGGTTCTCGTGGAGTTTTGGGAAGAGGCATTAAGTCCATAAATAGGTCAAGGGCTGTGTGCAACTGATGTTTGCATATCAGACCTGGACGCCTCCTTATTCCTCATGTAAAGTCTCTTTTTTGACTTGCGTTGGAGTTTTGGGCACATCTGGTCTTTGGAGGGAGGTCACTTGGAGTGAAGAAGGTGGGAAGAGTTCATTCTCAAACTATTCATTGCTTCTCAGTCAATCATTGTCATCTCAGACTCATAACATAAGCTTCAGCCTGGTCGCAGTTATCAAACAGAGGGAACTTAACTGTTGCATGTTGCTGATATTGGATTTCAGACTTAATGTGATCATACTCAGAAGCTAGTCTCTGTTGGACGGGTCTTTTGGAGGTCTCATACATATTACAAACTGCTGGGTGTATTCCAGATCATCAATCACCTCTTCCGAAGAGTAGACTGACGGTAGGACTGCAGCATGAGATATACCATGTCTCCCACCTCAAAAGATCTCTCTGTCCTCTTCTGATCTGCATACTGCTTCTACTGATTCTGTGCCTTAGCAATATTTTCCTTAAGAGCCCTCATAGTGTCCTGACTCTCCTGCAATAAATCTCCGCACTAGGCACTCTACTGTCACTCAGTAGCAAATCCAGAAAACTAGGCGCCTCATAACCATACAACGCCATGAAAGGGGACATCTAAATGGTCATGTGAAAAGTAGTATTGTAACAATGCTCGCATAAATATATCCACTTGACCCACGCCTTTTGCTGCCCTGCAATGTAATTCCTGAGGTAGCCTTCCACCCATTTGTTCACTATTTCCGTCTGACCATCGGTCTGCGGGTGGTAACTGGCGCTCGGTGTAAGCTCGGTCCCACAAAGTCTGAACACCTCCTGCCAGAAGTGACTCAGGAACCGACTATCCCTGTCGCTAACTATGCTCCGAGGCAACCCATGTAATCTGAAAACCTCGCGGAAGAAAACCTCTACTACCTGTGTAGCTGTGTAACTGGTGGTGATCGGAAAGAAGTGGGCATACTTCGTCAGCTGATCCACAACTACATATATGCAATCACGTCCCTGGGCCTTAGGCAAGCCTGTAATAAAATCCATCGACAGGCATTCCCACTTCCTATCAGGAATCGGAAGTGGCTGCAACAATCCTGCCGGATACGTGTTCTCCTGCTTGTTCTGCTGACAAACAGGGCACTCACGCACATACTAAAGAACATCTGCCTTAAGACCTATTGACGTGGTTTTTGTGACCGCACCAACACAGAATAAAGTTTCCCAACGGATACCCTATCCTCTCTTGAACAAAGTATTCAGCATGCTAAGATTGCGAGTGAGTTCATGCTTTCAACTCCAAGGTTCCGATAATGCGAATAGACTCAGTTGGCTCAATGTGATATTGCTAGTATTTCAAGGGGACTTACACAATTTGTTCGACAGCTAACAACAGACGGTAGACTAAGGGCTTTCGTGTAATTCAAATGATTTGGCAGGTGAGCACAAGTTTTCTGATTCTAATCAGAAATGAACTAAATTTAAAGGGTGTAGGGATAAGAGTGTTCTAGTCTACTCTAGGGTGTGGGACATGGCGATCAATTCTCACAAGCTTCAACCAAGCTCCGTTTTGCCTCACTTCGGACAGCTTCCGCGGAACTGGTGCAATCTTCAGAGGAGTGACTTAAGATGTTCAGATCACGATTTAACATGAAGACGCCATCACAACGACGCATGCCAGCATATAAACCATAATCGAAATTAAGTTTCACAAAGTTCCAGTTGACCACGCAAGGCGAACCCACCGTCAGCGAGCCCGCTAGTGGTATGGACGAATGAAGCCTTGTTCAAATCGAGCACCACATTCCACAATTGCTAAGTACTTGCATGAAATGAAATCTACTTTACTTTAAGCTACGTGAATTGGAAGGATGAAGAAGCCTCAACAACTACTCATAACAAAGAAGAAATCACCATCAATGAAAAATTCTTTTATTATGAAAGCATTCATGACAACCTCTTACAAAGTATCCAAGGGGAAGACTTTCCTTCCTTTTCAATCTAAACTACTCTACTTTCTACTCTATCAATTTCTCTCTACTCCCTCTCTAAGCTCTGCTTCTACTTCTAAATCTAATGAGGTACAAATGAGGGGGACTCCCCCTTTTATAGTTTGCCAAGTCCAACGGACGACTTAGATTACAATCGGCTGGATGGCTAGGATCGTGCCACCTCAGCCCTAAACAAGATTTGCCCTAAAAACCGCCACAAAGGAGAGGGGTAATAAATGAGCCATAATGTCCATTATCCTTCTAGAAGATTCTACTTGTAGACGCGTTCACACTATTCTTGATCTTCTTTCTTGGCGTTGTTCTTTGACTTCTTCCACTTGAGGGTCTTCATCTTTGTCACTTAAGTTATACTAAGTCTCAACACTTAGCCATTTTCTTGCAACTTTCTTCCTTCGAAATTGAGATGTCGTCTTGAATCACTTGCTTCGTCACCCTAAGTCATCACCGCTTGATCTTGACGTTCCTCCTGCAAAACAAGCAAGGAGAAGGGTATCAGAACATTCCATAATATAAATTCAACTTACTTACCAGGATGTTCGCGCTTTAACTTCCAAGAGTTCATCGTTTTCCTCTAGCACAACTTTGCTTTCTTCATGATCCTTCATGCCTTAGCCAATTTTTCAACCCATCTTGCATTCTGCCTGGTGCACTTCATTCTGATATTTCATCCAACTCAGGCTCGAGAAAAATCCTTTCATCAGGAATTTGATCAAAAATCATCTAGGCGATCACCTTCAAATTCATTTGCCAAGGCATTTTATCTTCATCATTTATTCCTTGCCTTAGAAAAATTTTCAAATTTCCCTTAGGAAATTCATCAACCCGATGCCCATCAAAAATCCTCATCCTGAAGGCCACAACGAAGCATGGAAGACTCTAAAATCAACTCCTCATCGATAATCTTCAATACCCAGAAGAAAATTTTCTCCAGAACGTTTCGAATCCATGGGTACCCAACGAACAGGTTCATTTAATTCTTTTCTTGAATTTTGGACCTTAGAAAATTATTTCCCTGTGAAATTTAAATCCGTTCTTCACATATGTGAAAATCCTGTTGCTCTGACTTGGAAAATATTTTGGATTTATCCTGCATTGCCATCATTCTCTGACTTCGCCTCTGAAAACTTGCTCGTGCTTCAGGAAAATTCAACACCTTGAGCTCTGGGCGTATTTTCTAAGGAAGAAAATATTTTGCCTAAGAAAAATTTTAAATCACTTGAAAATTTTGCCTTAGGAAATTTTACTCAACTCTGTCCACCTTGCCTGCGAGGGAAAATTTCATTTCATCAACTTACTTAGAAAATTTTTCTTGAAGGCGCATATCATGGAGGATTTTAATCTCAACGCCTTAGTTGTTTTATTCATCACCTTTACACTTTGAGTGCATATCACACTTGATGAAGGATATTCAATACGCCTAGCACTTGTCATTTCACCCTCAACACTTCACTTTAGGCGCATATAGCATATGCAAGAGGATACGCCTAGCAATTTTATCCTTTAACTTTACTTTCACACTCTTTCTTCACCTTTTATTGACTTCAGCTTGGGCGCATATTACATCTCATGAAGGATAAACACTTTCAACGCCTAGCAAGTTATCTCCACCCTTAGGCGGATTTGACAATTGATGAAGGATAAAACCACGCCTAGCATATTTTATTTTCCATCACCCACCACCTTACACTCACTTGAGCGCATTTCTCATACTCAAGAGAATGAAGACTTTCAACGCCCAACAAGTGACTTTTGAGCTTCCCCATTTTTGTCTCTACATGCCCTCATTTGGGCGCATTTTGCACTTGATGAAGGATCAACGCCTTTGACTCATATTTTGAATCTTTGACCCCCCCTCTTGAGATGGGCACATTTGGCCATATGTGAAGGACGAGTTTTGTTGACCTTTTGACTTTCTTGGGCGCATTTCTTACTTGATGGAGGATGGGCGCAAATGGAGGGTGGTGGAGGATATCTTGCCTTAGAATATTTTTATGCTTTACTAGCTCTTCCTTGGGCGCATTTGAGGTGTGGAGAAGGATGAGTTTGTAACTTAGAGAATTTTTAGCAACTTGCCTTCAAGGTGAGCGCATTCAGCCTATGATGAAGGATGAAACAACACTTAACCATTTTTCCTCGTCCCTGCCAGTTTCTCGATGCCCTGCTATTTATAGTAAGCCCTCTGATTTTTGCATCTCTGAAGCTCAGATCGATTTGAAATTTTGAACGCTGGATCCTCATGACTCCATTAGCCTGTTGACACTGCTATTTCGGGTTGGCCTGCTATTTTTAGCCCATTTCTGAAGATGATTTACTATAAATAGCAAACGCTCGCTTCTGATAGCTCCACTGCTCTGATTGACTTGAAATTTGGATGAGGCGCTCCTCACCACGTGACCTGCCTGTCGACATCAACGCATGCGCCTGACTTGCTATTTTTAGCCTGTTTCCAAATTGACTTACTATAAATAGTAAGTGCCCCGTTTGTCTTCAAATTTTACCAACAGACAGCTTGAAGGACGCTGATCGCGATGGTTTACACCGGTTTTCGAAAATTCTGACCTTTTGCCCTTCTTTTCAGGCTCCGAAGTTGGAAACCCTAATTCGCTCTGCATGCATATCAAAAGATCTCTGTTTGCTCTCGTTTCTGTGGCATTGCGATCAGCTCATGATTTCGAACTGCTAGGAAGCGGCTGCCGGGACACACCTGCTAAAAATAGTAAGTTCCTTACTAAGTGGTTATCTCCATTTGCATGTCATACCACTGCGAAGCTCTCGAAAAACCCATCAGGAATCATCCGACATGCAAAAGAAACCTCGACATGCAAACCCTAAAAATAGCCTCGGAAGACTGAATTCTGAAAGTTGTCGTCTCGCTTTGCATGTTACACTGTCGCGAAGGTCTCGAAAAACCCAGAAGGAATATCCAGACATGCAAAGAAAAACTCTGCATCTAAGCCCTGAAATCTGCCTCGGAAGCCGGACTGCTAAAAATAGTAAGTTGTCGGTTTTAGCTCAAATTTTGCACGCGAGCAACTTGACATGTTCTGGACGCAGTGTGACTGTTAAAACTTCGAAAGTGTTGACGGAATGCCCTAAATTGCACGCTTACTAAAAATAGTAAGTTGTCAGAATCTGATAAAATTTCTGGAAGCCTGCTGGAAACACACTGACAGCAATGTTAGCCTCAGATTTCAATTTACTCACTTCATTTGACCTCAAATTGGCAAGGAAGCTCAAAACCCTAATTTTCAGACTTGGCCAAATTTCACTCGTTTAAGCTCAAAGACGGGAGCGTCCCCAAAAGTAGACCCAGAAAAGAGACAGAGAGAGAGAGAGAGAAACCAAAGCCAAAAGACCAAAATGGAGCAAAAATTAGGGGTCCCCATTTTGAATGGGGCGATGTGTGAAAAGGTCACAACAAGACCCTTCCATGTAAACCTTTCCCGAACCTGTCTGTATGTTTTGAAGTACCCGGGATGCCCTGCTGTGGGTACATCATGAAAGGCTCGCATAATGGTGTTCTTCATCTCAGATCCTAGGATCAAGAAAATCCTGTTCTTGTAAATGATCAAATCATTCACAAGTGTGTACCTGGTGTCCACCATAGATCCCTCAACAATACCAGATGCCCAAGTATCCTTGGCATACTCTGCCACAATCAAATGCCTCCAGTCCTCTGCAATATGTACCATAGAACTCAGATAAGGCCGGCGTGAGAGAGCGTCAGCAACAACATTCTGGGTACCTTTGATGTAGGTGATATCAAAGTCATATGCCTGTAACTTACTCACCCACTTCTGCTGACGGTCATTTAAATCTCGCTGCCCCAGGAAATGCCTCAAGTTATTATGATCGGTTTTAATGCAAAACTTACTACCCACGAGATATTGCCTGAATTTGGCCAAGGCATGCATTATGGCCAGCATTTCCTTATCATAAATACTGTAAAGCCTCTCTGGTCCTCTGAGTTTTCTGCTCTCATAAACAATCGGGTGCTTGTCCTGCATAAGCACCGCTCCAATACCCTCACCAGAAGCATCACACTGAAGCTCAAAAGGCTTCGTAAAATCTAGTAGTGCCAACACTGGACACGTAGTTATAAGCTCCTTGAACCTCACAAAACACTCCTATGCCTCAGGAGTCCAAAAGAATGCACCTTTTCTCAACAAATTCGTCATAGGTGCTGCATGGCGTGAATATCCACTAACAAATCTGCGATAGAAACCACATAACCCAAGGAATCCTCGCAGCTGTGTAAGGTTTGCTGGAGTAGGCCAATCTACGATATCACGGATCTTCTTTGGATCCATCCGCACTCCCTCTGCACTGATGATATGGCCTAAGTATAACAACTCAGTCATCCCTAAATCACACTTGGATTCCTTGGCGTACAAGGACTCCCTCTCCAAAATGCTGAGTACTGTATCCAAATGAGCCAAATGCTCCTACCAAGTCCTGCTGTAGATCAGAATATCATCGAAGAAGACAAGTACATATCTCCTCAGATGTGAGTGGAAGACCCTGTTCATGGTGGACTGGAATGTCGCTGGAGCGTTGGTTAGCCCAAATGGCATCACCACAAACTCGAAGTGTCCACAATGACAACGGAAAGCAGTCTTCTCAACATCCTGCTCACGGACTCTAATCTGGTGATATCTTGATCTCAAGTCTATCTTCGAGAAGTAACAGGCACCGTGGAGCTCATCAATAAGCTCATCTATACGGGGTATGGGATACATGTTCTTGATGGTCCTCTTATTCAGGACTCTGTAATCAATGCACATGCGAAGTGTACCATCTTTCTTCTTCACTAGAACCACTGAAGAAGCAAATGGTGACTTAGTTGGTCGAATGTGACCCATAGCAAGCAGCTCCTTGATAGTCTTCTCTATCTCATCCTTAAGCCGCTTCGGATGTCTGTAAGGGGTAATCATGACGGGCTTAGAGCCCTCCTCAAGCTCTATGATGTGCTCAATACCCCTGTCTGGAGGTCTCCCTGGTGGGATGTCACTGAAAACCTTCCCATGCTTAACTCTCAACTGCTGAATGTCAGGATGATACTCGGTCTTATGCTGTCCCTCCTGTATAGGTGTCAAGGTGCACTCGGCAGCCCACTCAACCATGTCATGACGCATAAGTCTCTCCATCCGTCGGAAGGAAATAGTCCTGACGTTACTATCTCGGATCGCCTTCAGAATATGAGTCTTTCCATCCACATCAAACCGAATCTCCATGTCTTTGAGACGAAGTGTGACTTCCTCAAGGGAATGAAGCCACTTCATGCCCAAAACTAAGTCAATATCTCCCATATTCACTACGTAATAATCAGCCTTGAATTCATAATTATTCAAGCGCAAAAGGAGATCCTTAATCATACGGTCACATCTGAGAGTGTAACCATCAGCCACGTTAACCCGAATTCCCTCAAACTCCTCGGTCATGAGTCCACGCTTCTCCACAAATCTAACATCAATAAAATTGTGGGTGGCTCCTGTGTCTAGAAGGGTGATGACCTTTTGACCCGCCAAAACTCCCCGAAGTCTAAAAGATCCCTCCTGCTGAATGCTAGACAACCGTGCCTCCTGGATTTGGAGCTCTGACTCTGCCTCTGCCCTAGGCTCTGAAGCCTCTGATTCTGACTCCTCAGAACTCTCCTACTGTTCGGAATTCTCAGATTCTGAATCCTCGTAATAAGCCCACATAACTCTATTGGCCTTACCCTTAGGCCACAAAGGACAATCGTGGTTAGCGTCGTAGGGACCTTTGCAATAGAAGCAAAGCTTCTTCCTGCGCAAATCATTAAGAGTCTCACGATCCAAGGGTGCTGCTGATTTACCCTTTGAGTCACTCTTCAAATCAGATCTCTCCTTATTCTTATTAAATCCCTTAATGTCCCTGAAGGAAGTAGTATTTCTGGAGTTGAACTTGCTAGATGGTGCTGCAAGTTCCATGCTGCGCACCTTCTTCATAGCTTCCTGTAGTGAAAGAGGATCAAATGCCTTGATCCAACCTCTCAGTGGTTCCAACAATCCCTCCACGAAGAACACAACTAGACGCCTCTCTGATATGTTGGGAACCATCACGGACAACCGCTGGAAGTCTCCTATGTAGGCCTCCAAACTACCAACCTGTCTCAACTGGGCCAAGTCTCTGAAGTAAGACTTAGGATCCTTCTTGTCGAATCGTTCCACCAATCTATCCACGAACTCCTGGTAAGTGGTGATACGATCGTGTTGAAGTGTCACCATCCCATGATGCCACCAGTCATAAGCTGCTCCCTCAAGGTGCAATGTGGCATATCTGATAGCGTCCTCCTCTGCCATGGGATGCAATGTAAGAAAGGTATCCAGCTTACTGATCCAAGTTTGAGTTGTAACCTTACCACTGCCGTCAAACATCGCTAATGTGAGCTTGTTTGTGGCGTGCTTCAGGTCACCATTCTGATGCCTAGGTCTCCTATTCGGCCTGTTCCTGTAATGTTCTCGCCTCTGTGTGATAAACCTGTCAAAAGTAATCCTCTCTCTAACCTCTGAGGTCAATAACTCCCACTCGTCGTTCGTTGCCATAAGAATATCAGCAAACACTGCCTCAGGCTCCTCATCTACCATAGGCCCATCGGGCTCCTGTCTCACAAAAGTTGAACGGGTAGGCCTATTTGCTGTTCGTGACATAGTCCTGGGTATCCTCCGTGAACCTGCATCACTCCTGGCCTCATCACGTCATGGTGATGACCTCCTAGGTGAACCAATCCTATGTATCGCCATGGTCAACTGCTGCAATACATCAGTTACCTGCTGTTGGCCTGTCCGAAGATCTCTAAGAGTATGTAAGACCTCTGCATCATCATCCCTAGGGTTTTGAGGAATCTCTGTTCTGTCAGCCATGGTACCCGGCTGCCTGTTCACTCCCTGTTCCCTGTCAATCAAGGCTCTCCTGCGAGTGTAATATCTGTGAGGCCCAACCTCCTGTGGCTGCATATGAATCCCAAACCCTCAGGCTAGCAGGAAACCGCTCCGATACCACTGTAGAAACCCCTATTCTCACTATTTCTGAAACTGCTTGTTTTTTTGTTTGTTTTTTATTTTTTTGTGTTTTTGCATGCAAATATAGAATGCGATTTTGAAAGAATATTTCTAAAACAGTTTAAAATAGAATACTGGAAGAGTAAACTGAAGCAGATTGATTGCGGAAATGAGCACACAGGCTTATTATTACTTTCCAGATGATTACAATACTGAAACCCTAACATGCAGGCTAAAAAGCAAAGCAAATTTCAATAACTAAAAACCTGATTGCAGCCGCCATAATGAAGCTTGAAATGGTACGGCCCAACTCAGTGCATTCTTCTCCTTCCTCAAAAATGATGCGAACTCCCTCTGAAATGCTAGGCGTCCAAACTGGAGAAGACCAAAAGCCAGAAGACAAGGCGTCCAAGCCTGTAGAGAAAGTACGGCCTCCAAGATGTGAAAAGTATGGCCCTAAACCAGCAGCAACAAAATCCGTACTACCTTGGGAAGTGTGCCAGATATCTGAGAGATGATGGCAAATGAAAAATATTCCTTTCTGGAAAGGAATCGATCCAAAACTCTGACTATTAAGAACTCACATGATGATCTGTAATAACCTCTGAATGAAGTTATTCAACTGCAGGCAATAAATCAGCTGATATCTCACAGCCTCTGAACTGCAACACTGAAGATGGCTCGTTCTCCAATGCAAATAGATAACTGAAACCCTTGGCTCCGTTCTCTAAAGGAAGAAATTGATCAAAATCGATTTTCATAACACATAATAATGTTTCTTCACAATGAAAAACCTTATATTCTTCAAGAGGGTCGACTTCTCTCCAAAAAGCATCATTTAAATAAAGTTGAATTATCACTTTTAATATTTCCATAGTTTGCACGCACTTTTAATTATAATTAATAATTAAAAAGTGGCCCCTTCTTCATGTTGGTCGACCCCTTCCTTTAAGTCACTTAAGTTATAATATTTAATTATATTATAACTTTATAATATAAGCCTTTAATTAATTAATATTTATTTTAGCAAACAAATATTAATATCTCTCTCAAAACAGGTCTAAATGACGAACCGTCTGAAGCCAGATGATAAGTGACTGAATCCACATACGACCAAACCATACTGCTAAAAATAGCAGGGGTGTTCTGCTGAGTGACTCTACTTACTAAAAATAGTAAGTCAAGCAAATGATGTCCAAACGACTCCGAACGAAAGCCAAGTTAAAAGATTCTGCCAACTGAAGCCAAGCCAAGCCTCAACCAGACCCTCTATCCACCCTATCAGCCTACGAGGGTCACATAATAGGCTAATCTCAAGAACTGAGAGATGTCAACTGGAAGGGGACATTACATATTTTCTCTAGAAATTCAAAATATCTACTTGTCCAGATCAACAACAAATCACACAAATACAGAGAACAACCTGTTTTCCTCTGAAACTAGCCCAGTTATTATCTGCTTGGTCCTTTATCCCAAACTGAATCAAATATGTGAATATAATGTAGCATAGATTTGTAAAAAATTGTTTGTTTCCAGAGGAAAAGAGGCAGTTTAGTGTGTGCTTGCTAACAGTTCGATAAATCCTCACAAACTTTTTGACAGTGGCTTCTGCCTTTCTGATAATGACCATTCGTATTCATATATGAAATTTATATACATATGATTATTCAAAATTTTCCATTTTTCCAAATACACAAAGAAATACCCATACACACATACAAAAAATAGCCCTTTCTCTCTAAAACTAGCCTAATTATTTCAGCTGTATACCAAGGTTGATTTTCTACCATAAAACCAACGAAACATAAAACTATACTGTAGTATAGCAGGAAACTAATTTGACTGGTTCCAAAAGAAAAGACTCAAGAGGAAGTCTAATGTTCTTGTTCTAAAATAAATTATCTCAAGCTGATTGATACTGGATTCTGAAATTCAAATAACTGATAATATTAAAATATTCAAAATCCACTTTTAGACCCAAGAAACACCAGCAAATGAATATATAGAAAACACTGTCTTTTCCTCTAAAACTAGCCCATTATCTTAGAGATCTCCTTTACACTCAACAAAATAAAACAAATAAATATAATGTAGAATCTAAGCCAAATTAATTTCTTTGGTCAGCAAGGAAAAGAAGACATTTTGTGCCCTTATGATAAGAATAAGATCAATCAGCTATAGCTTTTGATGGTAGGTCAATGTTCCATGGAACATGTCCTTAAGGCCTAGACACTCGTCCTAGACATCTAGGACATTCGGGGAACCAGGGGATGAAGACTAAACCTACCCCTCCTATCTGCACCCTGCCAACCCTTTCATTCCCCCCACACCGCACACCGCCCTCCTTTTTTAAAATTTGGGGCATCCCTAGCATGTCTAGCATCCCATGGGTGTCCCCTTATTTTTTGTTGAAATTAGGGATGCTCTAGTGTCACAGGGACAGGAAGGCATTCCAGAATGTCTGCACCTTTTAAACAGCTAAAAAACATGAAAGGCTTTCCATAAGTTTCTTGTAACTGAAATCAAGCCTTCTTAGGCACAGTAGAAAGCAGAGTGAAGAATCCAAATAGCCTACCAGATTTAGAAAAGCTAAATTGATAACACTTACCTACTAGAAATTGTCACATGTGATTCTAATCCATTCACGCACAGGAACTAGGAAGACTCAATTATTAGACAAGCTCTAGTTGAACCAAAATGCATTCCCAAACAAAATGATAAGCATCAACTCCTTGACATCCATTTTGTTATACAAAAGCCAGAATGTAGAAAGGAAGTTATCACTAGTTAGAAGCAAGTGAAAAAAATAAAACACAGCTATAAATAAAAATTGGGGACCTGTTGAATAGAAATTGGACAGCAACTATGTTGTGACCAAATATTCATTCCAATGCCAGCTAAAAGCCTTAATTTATATAGAGGTTAAGTCAACATTAAGCTGCTAGAGTGTGGGAGGTGGCCCATAAGATCCTTATCCTATGCTTTCTGGAGGATTTAAGTTAAACCGTCCAAACTAAATTTATCTTTTGGTTAAACAATGCTTTCAATGTGTCTATGCTTAATTTATTTTTTGGTTAAACAATGTTTTCAATGTGTCTATGAGAGTAGACAAACTTACACCAGGCGAGTTAAATTCACTAGCATCGTAATTAAATCTGTTTCAGATTGGCATTGACCCACTTATGTGATCACTCCATTTCAAATATAAATAAGTTTCAAGAGTTATATTCTTTGTAATGGCTCATGTTTATATTTTTAGTAAATTTAGTTACATGTTCACCTGTTCTAAATTTCAACTTCTTTTAGTTTGTTTAAGTTATTTTAGCCAACCCCCATTGTCCCCAATATCTAGAAAATTTTTACCATCTCCAAAACTCAGAGAAACACTGTGATAGGTTCTATGATTCCCATAATGGATACTTATATTTATTGTATAAAATTTATATCATATTTATATTTATGAATTTGTGTAGCTCATAGAAAGGCAACATTTTTAGGTCCCAACCTATCCAACACACCTCTTAAGCATATGGGACACCCCATGGGTGAAAAAGGGGTATCTTTTCACCTTCCATTGTATATATTATTAATATCTTATAATTCAGAAATTTCCAAGTTTCCACACCAAAAAAGGACACCCACATACATATACAGAAATTGCAGTGGAATAAACCCTTTTCCTCCAAAAGTACCCAATTATTTCAGTGATGTCACTTACCCTGAAAACAATCGAATACATGAATATAATTTAGCATATATACATATATACAAGTAACCCAAAGAAATAACCCTTTTACTCTGAAACTACCCCAATTATTAGAGAGATAGTCACAAAACAAACATTTTTCCTCAGAAACTAGCCTAGATAATTCAGAGACGTTGTTTACCCGAAACACAATATAACACATAAATACATACAGTCTGTGCATGCATGCCCATGCACACACAACACACGTGCACACACACAGCCCTTCTATTCTGAAACTAGCCCAATTAATTTAGAGATGTCACTGACCCTGAACAGAATTGAACACTTGAATATAATTTTGTATGTATACCTATATACACAAAGATTGCCTCAGAGGTTCCCATTTTACGAAACCCAAAAAAGACACCCACATACATATATAAAGATTGCCACAGAACAAACCCTTTTCCTCCGAAACTAGCCCAATTTATTCAAAGATGTCATTCACCCTAAACACTGTAGAACACATGAATATAAATTAACACATATATATCAAATTAATTTGGTTGGATTCAAAATCAACTCATTAAATACACAGTGATTACAATGAAGGAACGAATGGGTTGGAACAATTTTTTGCAACCCAAAAATAACCCCACATACACACACAAAGATTGCACAGAACAAATCCTTGTCCTCCAAAACTAGCCCAATTTATGCAAAGATGTCAATCACCCTAAACATAATAGAACACACAAATATTATTTAAAATATATAGATCAAACTTGGTTGGATTCAAAATCAATTCATTAAAGACACGGTGAAAAATAACAAAGGAGTGAATGAGTTGGAACAAATTTTTGCAAAATAAGGATTGAGTCAAATGGAGAAGGGGAGGAGATTACAAAGGAATGGGAAAGGAAAGCCGAAGACTACAAGGAAAATAGAGTAAAGGACAAATCTTTTGGTTATGGTACTCAAACTATTCTTGCCCAGGAAGAAATTTCAATCATCTGCTACAGGCATGAATCAAGCAGCGCTAACATTAAAAAGATTTGGGAGAATGCCCTATTTTGAAAATTTATGGCATTTTGGCCTACTGGAGTGGATCTTCAAAAAATGGTTAGCTTGAAAATGGAAGATTCAATTTTCTTCCAAGGTACATCTTTTTGCCACCAGGTTTTTATATGGTTACTTGTAATTGTGACTAAAAGAGAGAAAACTTTCAAGGGAGGCCTGCATTCATGAGAAGGGCAAGTTTGGTTATCAAGCCTTGGGAAAAAGGTTTTGACCAAAGAAAGAGAATCATGTCAAAAGTTCCAGATTGATTAAGAACGTGCAGTCTCTCAACTGAATTTTGAAAGGAAATCTTCAAACAAATTGGCAATGAGCTAGGGGAGTTTGTGCGGACAGAAAAGTCCACTTAAGTGGAACTTTTTTCTGTATATGTAAGAATTTGTGCAAATCAGGATATTTCAAAACCATTCTGAAATAGATCATCCTAAAATCTAAATCAAGGTAAATCCTTCAAGAGATAGATAATGAGAATATCCCCTTTAGATGTAGGGCATATCATGCTCATGGGAATTTCATACAGGAGTGCCCTAATTTAAAGAAAACCTACCATGTGGAAATGGAATTTAAGGTTCCAAGGAACAAAGAGCAGAGAAAGCAAATTTGGAAACCAAAGGTGAACACACAGAATAGTTCTGAAAGTCTGGAAAGAGAAGTAGATTGGGAGCCAATGGAAGACTTTTCCCAAGTTCCAAAAATAATACTAGTAGAAGCTCTTCCTAACATTCAAAGTCAGCTGATGGAATCTCTATAAAATACAAAACAAAAGGGGGAAGGAGAATGGCTGGAGCATGCAGATACAGAAGCAATGACAGATATAATCTCGGGTAATTTTGGGTTGGAAGACTATTCACCTCTATCCCAAACTAAAACAATGCTGAGTGTGGTTGATAGTTGATATTGAAAAGATTCTGTCATCAAATTTGGCCAAAACATATTGCACAGTTACGTAAAAAGAAGCCTGGTAACCCTCCACAATCTGACTCTCAAAACACAGAAGCCCAAATAAATATTGAGAAACGCTTCAACAATTCAAGGAGAGGAAGACTCAAGACAAGCAAGGACTCACAGATGGACTTTGAGTGTGGAATGTAAATTTTAATGACCAGATTTAATAAACACAAATTAATTCAAAATCAGACACAGAACACAGCAGATACCCTGGGAAAACCCTCCTCTTGAGGGAGAAAAACCCAGCAACAATATATCACTTATGTATTGGATCTCAAAAGAAAACTCCTTTACAATGAGGCCGATATGAAGGCCTAATAATATGCACCACAGACTGATGCAATCACAGCAATAGAAAGATGTGAATCTCAGTGATAGTACTCAGCCTTCTATCAATGTAACAATCTGCACTTGAATAACTTCTTACTATCTCGCACTTGGTATATATGAATGTGTGTAAAACTGAATGATCAACAATGAGAGTACCATCGAATATATATACAAACAAGGAGAGAAGACGTGCCTCTTCAAGTGTGATCAAGTCGGCCTCCACCAAGTAATAAGATATGACTTCATAAAAAATCGCGCCAATTTAGAGGAGTCGCATCCAATGGAGTAAGAGGTCGGCCTCAATGAAAATCGTACCTCTTCATTTAATAAGTATTAGCCAATGTTTAATTATCATTCAATAAAAGACGTGGCCAATCAAGAATATCGAACTTAACAATTAAATAGCCAATAGGCTACGATTTAATTGTTTACTTGTGCGATCTGATCTAGAAGTTATGACCGATGCTGCTATTATCATCAACATGTGGAAATGGTGTAGAAGACTTTAATAAGGCTCATGACTAGGTAGCTATTTTCACTATTTTTACTATAGCTAGCCTAGGATTTTAAGATTTTTTTATATTTTTATGAAATATTTCGTGCTAACTTGCAGGTTCTCAATGTATATCCATCCCTCCAACAATCTCATTCATCCTCACCCTTTTCCATAGTTTTTTGTTGCCACTTTTCCTTCCCCAACCTCTCCTAGCTCCATTGAAAACCATAGAAAGTTGTAGAAACCCCTGTTCTCACTGATCTCTGACAACTGTCTGTTTTTGCTTGTTTTGAATGTTTTTGATGTTTTTTGGTGTTTTTTTTGCATAAAGAGGTAAAATGCGATTTTGCAAGTTTACTAATAAATTCAAATAAAATATTACAATGCCGGAAATGATGGAAACTATTGAATCTAACAATGCCAGACTGTTTATTGATCTACTGGAGTGATTACATGAAAGATCTGATAACATGCAAAAGAAAAAGCAACACTTTTATTGATGAAAACCTGGTATTGCAGCAGCCTGATGATGCACATGAACTGCTACGGCCTCAATAGATTTTCACTTCTCCTTCCGTCAGACGCTTGGAAAATGATCCAGAAGTATAGGCGCCCAAAGGTGTGAAGTCAGAAGACCCAAGAAGTAGGCGATTTGCTCAAGATGAAAAGTACGGCCTTTTTAGAATGGTACGGTCCTGCAGCAGCAGCAAATGTACGGCTTTAGCAGCAGCAAGTACAATTTGTACGGCCCTTGAAATGAGTGCCAGATCTTGGAAGAAGATGCGCCAATACTGAAGATCCCTTCCCGGATGATTCCCAAAACAAAACTCTGAAGATAAAAACTCTGTGAATGTGCTGTGATAACTTCTGAATGAAGATATCTCTCTGAAAGCAATAGATCAGCTGATATTTCATAGCCTCTGAACTGCAACACTGAAGATGGCTCGTTCTCCAATGCCAAAACGAAAATTGGAACCCTTGGCTCTGTTCTCAGAAGAAGACTTGATCATAAATTCGATTTTTTACAGCCTCAGCTCTGTTTCCAATGAAAACCCTTATATCCTCAAGAGGGTCGACTTTTTCCTCAAAAGGCCATCATTTAAATAAAAGTTGAATTTTAACTTTTAATTTTTCAATAGTCTCGACGCACTTTTAATTATAAAATATAATTAAAAAGTGGCCCCTCTTCAATGTTGGTCGACCCCTTTAGAAAATCACTTAAGTTATAATATTTAATAATATTATAACTTTATAATATAAGCTCCAGATAATTAATATTTAATTTAACAATTAAAATATTAATATCTCCCTCAAAATATGTCCGATTCACGAACCGTCTGAAGCTGGTGAATAAGTGATTGATTCTACATATGACCAAACCATACTGCTAAAAATAGCAGGGGTGCTCCGCTGAATGACTAATACTGCTAAAAATAGCAAGTCAGGCAAAAGACATCCGAATGAGCCCAAACGAAAGCCAACTAGTAAATTCTAACGATCCGAAGCCAAGCCAAGCTCCAACAAGACCCTCTATCCATCCCATCAGCCTACGAGGGTCGCATAATAGGCTAATCATAAGCTCTGAGAGATGTCAACTGGAAGGGGACATTACATTCCGCCCCTCCTGAAATTGCTTGTCCTCAAGCAATCTCAACTCCGGATGCTGCAAAATATCCTCGCTCTCCCACGTAGCATCCTCCACTGGCAAATCTCTCCATTTCACCAAATATTCCCTGATAGTCCTCCTACGCAACTGTCTCTCTCTGTACTCCAGGATAGACTCAGGTACTAAGATCAACTTTCCCTCGTCATCTAAGGGAGGTAAAACTGCTGAAGGCACCACACGGTGTCCCAACACCTTCTTGAGACGTGACACATGAAAAACATTGTGGACCTTGCTATCCGCCGGAAGCTCTAGCTCATAAGCCACCTCTCCAACACGCCTCAGAATCCTGAAAGGACCATAATACCGTGGCTTAAGCTTCTCCGAACCACTCTTCCTGAGAGTAGACTGACGGTAGGGCTGCAACATAAGATAAACCATGTCTCCCACCTCAAAAGACCTCTCTATCCTCTTCTGATCTACGTACTGCTTCTGCTGATTCTGTGCCTTAGCAATATTCTCCTTGAGAGCCCTCATAGTGTCCTGACTCTCCTGCAATAGATCTCCAGCACTCGGCACTCTACTGTCACTCAGTAGCAAATCCAGAAAGCTCGACGCCTCATAACTGTACAACGCCATGAAAGGGGACATCTGAATGGTCATGTGAAACGTAGTATTGTAGCAGTACTCGCACAAATAAATCCACTTGACCCAAGCCTTTTGCTGCCCTGCAATGTAATTCCTGAGGTAACCCTCCACCCACTTGTTCACTATCTCCGTCTGACCATCAGTCTGCGGGTGGTAACTGGTGCTTGGTGTAAGCTCGGTCCCACAAAGTCTGAACAACTCCTGCCAGAAGTGACTCAAGAACCGACTATCCCTGTCGCTCACTATGCTCCGAGGCAACCCATGTAGTCTGAAAACCTCACGGAAGAAGACCTCTGCTACCTGTGTAGCTATGTAGGTGGTGGTGATCGGAAAGAAGTGGGCATACTTCGTTAGCCGATCCACAACTACATATATACAATCTCGTCCTTGGGCTTTAGGCAAGCCCGTAATAAAATCCATCGACAGGCATTCCCACTTCCTATTAGGAATCGGAAGTGGCTGCAATAATCCTGCCGGATACGTGTTCTCCTGCTTGTTTTGCTGACAAACAGGGCACTCACGCACATACTGAAGAACATCCGCCTTAAGACCTTTCCATGTAAATCTCTCCCGAATCTGTCTGTACGTTTTGAAGTACCCGGGATGCCCTACTGTAGGTACATCATGAAAGGCTCGCATGATAGTGTTCTTCATCTCTGATCCTGGGATCAATAAAATCCTGTTCTTGTAAATGATCATGTAAATGATCAAGTCATTCACAAGTGTATACCTGGTGTCAACCATAGTTCCCTCAACAATACTGGATGCCCAAGTATCCTTGGCATACTCTGCCACAATCAAATGCCTCCAGTCCTCTGCAATGTGTACCATAGAACTCAGATAAGGCCGTCGTGAGAGAGCATCAGCCACTACATTTTGGGTGCCCTTGATGTAGGTGATATCAAAGTCATATGCCTATAACTTAATCACCCACTTCTGCTGACGATCATTCAAGTCTCGCTGCCCCAGGAAATGCCTCAAACTGTTGTGGTTAGTTTTAATGCAAAACTTACTGCCCACGAGATACTGCCTAAATTTGGCCAAGGCATGTATTATGGCCAACATCTCCTTGTCATAAATACTGTAGAGCCTCTCTGGACCTTTGAGTTTTTGGCTCTCATAAACAATAGGGTGCTTGTCCTGCATAAGCACCGCTCCAATGCCCTCACCAGAAGCATCGCACTGAAGCTCAAAAGGCTTCAAAAAATCTGGTAGTGCCAACACTGGACATGTAGTCATCAGCTCCTTGAACCTCACAAAACACTCCTGTGCCTCAGGAGTCCAACAGAATGCACCTTTTTTCAACAAATCCGTCATAGGTGCTGCATGACGTGAATAACCATTCACAAATCTACAGTAAAAACCACACAAGCCAAGAAATCCTCGCAGTTGTGTAAGGTTCGCCGGAGTAGGCCAATCTATAATAGCACGGATCTTCTTAGGATCCATCTGCACTCCCTCTGCACTGATGATATGACCTAAGTAGAGCAACTCAGTCATCCCCAAATCACACTTGGACTCCTTGGCGTACAAGGACTCCCTCTCTAAAATGCTGAGTACCGTCTCCAGATGAGCCAAATGCTCCTACCATGTCCTGCTGTATATCAAGATGTCATCGAAGAAGACAAGTACATATCTCCTCAACTGCGAATGGAAGACCCTGTTCATAGTAGACTGGAAAGTTGCTGGAGCATTGGTTAGCCCAAATGGCATCACCACAAACTCAAAATGTCCACAATGACAATGGAATGCAGTCTTCTCAACATCCTGCTCACGAACTCTGATTTGATGATATACTGATCTCAAGTCTATCTTCGTGAAATAACATGCACCATGGAGCTCGTCAATAAGCTCATCTATACGAGGTATGGGGTACCTGTTTTTGATGGTCCTCTTATTCAGTACTCTGTAATCGATGCACATGCGAAGAGTACCATCTTTCTTCTTCACTAAAACAACTGAAGAAGCGAATGGTGATTTACTAGGTCGAATGTGACCCATAGCAAGCAGCTCCTTGATAGTCTTCTCTATCTCATCCTTAAGCCGCTTAGGATGCCTGTATGGGGTAATCATGACGGGCTTAGCGCCCTCCTCGAGCTCTATAATGTGCTCAATACCCCTGTCTGGAGGTCTCCCTGGTGGAATATCACTGAAAACCTTCTCATGCTTAACTCTCAACTGCTAAATGTCAGGATGATACTCGGTCTTATGCTGTCCCTCCTGAATAGGTGTCAATGTGCACTCGGCAGCCCACTCTACCATGTCATGTCGCATGAGTCTCTCCATCCGACGGAAGGAAATAGTCTTGACATTACTGTCCCGAATGGCCTTCAGGATATGTGTCTTCCCATCCACATCAAACCGAATCTCCATGTCTTTGAGACGAAGAGTGACTTCCTCAAGGGAATGAAGCCACTTCATGCCCAAGACTAAATCAATATCTCCCATGTTCACCACGTAATAATCAGCCTTGAATTCATAGTTATTCAAGCGCAAGGGGAGATCCTTAATCATACGATCACACCTGAGAGTGTAACCGTCGGCCACCTTAACCCTAATGCCTTCGAACTCCTCAGTTATGAGACCGCGCTTCTCCACAAATCTAGCATCAATAAAATTGTGGGTGGCTCCTGTATCAAGAAGGGTGATGACCCTTTGCCCTGCCAAAACTCCACGAAGTCTGAAAGAACCCTCCTCCTGAATGCTAGATAGTCGTGCCTCCTGAATCTGAAGCTCTGACTCTACCTCCGCCTTAGGCTCTGAAGCCTCTGCTTCTAACTCCTCAGAACTCTCCTGCTGTTCGGAACTCTCAGATTCTGAATCCTCGTAATAAGCCCACATTACTCTATTGGCCTTACCCTTAGGCCGCAAAGGACAATCGTGGCTAGCATCGTAGGGACCTTTGCAGTAGAAGCAAAGCTTCTTCCTGCGTAAATCATTAAGAGCCTCTCGATCCAAGGGTGCTGCTGATTTTCCCTTTGAATCACTCTTAAAATCTGATTTCTCCCTGTTAAAATCTGATTTCTCTCTCTTTTTGTTGAATCCCTTATTGTCCCTGAATGAAGAAGTGTTTCTGGAGTTGAATTTGCTGGATGGTGCTGCAAATTCCATGCTGCGTGCCTTCTTCATAGCTTCCTGTAGTGAAGGCGGATCAAATGCTTTGATCCAACCTCTCAATGGTTCCAACAGTCCCTCCATGAAAAGCACTACAAGTCGCCTCTCTGAAATATTAGGAACCATAACCGACAATCGCTGGAAGTCACCTATGTAAGACTCCAAACTGCCACTCTGTCGCAACTGAGTCAAATCTCTGAAATAGGATTCTGGATCCTTCCTGTCGAATCGTTCCACCAACCTGTCAACGAACTCCTGGTATGTGGTGATACGATCGTGCTGGAGTGTCACCATCCCATGATGCCACCAGTCATAAGCTGCTCCCTCAAGATGCAATGTAGCATACCTAATAGCATCCTCCTCAGCCATAGGACGCAATGTGAGGAAAGTATCAAGTTTACTGATCCAGGCCTGTGTTGTGACCTTGCCACTACCGTCAAACATGGCTAGAGTAAGTCTGTTTGTGGCATGCTTCAAATCGCTATTATTATTATGTCTAGGCCTCCAATCCTGTCGGCCCCTGTGATGCTCTCTCTGTGTGATGAATCTGTCAAAAGTGATCCTCTCTCTGACCTCTGGTGACAGTAACTCCCACTCATCATTCGCTGCCATAAGTGTATCGGCGAACATTTTCTCATGCTCCTCACCTGCAATAGCCTCATCGGGCTCCTGTCTCACAAAAGTAGGCCTAGTTGGCCTGTCTGCCATCCGTGAAACAGTCCTAGGTGCTCTCCGTGATCCTGCATCACTCTTGTTCTCGCCACGATGTGGTGACAGTCTCCTCGGCATACCTAACCTCTGGATTGCCACTGTCAACTGCTGTAGTACATCGTTCGACTGCCGTTGACCTGCTCGGAAATCTCTAAGAGTGTGTAGAACCTTTGCATCGTCCTGATCCCTAGGGTTTTGAGGAATTTCTGTTCCGTCAGCCATGGTACCCGGCTGTCTGTTCAAACCCTGTTGCCTGTCAATCAAGGCTCTCCTGCGAGTATAATATCTGTGAGGCCTAACCTCTTGTGGCTGCATAAGATTGCTAAACCTTCAGGATGGCAGGATTTAGCTCTGATACCACTGTAGAAACCCCTGTTCTCACTGATCTCTGACAACTGTCTGTTTTTGCTTGTTTTGAATGTTTTTGATGTTTTTTGGTGTTTTTTTTGCATAAAGAGGTAAAATGCGATTTTGCAAGAATTTACTAATAAATTCAAATAAAATATTACAATGCCGGAAATGATGGAAACTATTGAATCTAACAATGCCAGACTGTTTATTGATCTACTGGAGTGATTACATAAAAGATCTGATAACATGCAAAAGAAAAAGCAACACTTTTATTGATGAAAACCTGGTATTGCAGCAGCCTGATGATGCACATGAACTGCTACGGCCTCAATAGATTTTCACTTCTCCTTCCGTCAGACGCTTGGAAAATGATCCAGAAGTATAGGCACCCAAAGGTGTGAAGTCAGAAGACCCAAGAAGTAGGCGATTTGCCCAAGATGAAAAGTACGGCCTTTTTAGAATGGTACGGCCATGCAGCAGCAGCAAATGTACGGCTTTAGCAGCAGCAAGTACAATTTGTACGGCCCTTGAAATGAGTGCCAGATCTTGGAAGAAGATGCGCCAATACTGAAGATCCCTTCCCGGATGATTCCCAAAACAAAACTCTGAAGATAAAAACTCTGTGAATGTGCTGTGATAACTTCTGAATGAAGATATCTCTCTGAAAGCAATAGATTAGCTGATATTTCACAGCCTCTGAACTGCAACACTAAAGATGGCTCGTTCTCCAATGCCAAAACGAAAACTGGAACCCTTGGCTCTGTTCTCAGAAGAAGACTTGATCATAAATTCGATTTTTTACATCCTCAGCTCTGTTTCCAATGAAAACCCTTATATCCTCAAGAGGGTCGACTTTTTCCTCAAAAGGCATCATTTAAATAAAAGTTGAATTTTAACTTTTAATTTTTCAATAGTCTCGACGCACTTTTAATTATAAAATATAGTTAAAAAGTGGCCCCTCTTCAATGTTGGTCGACCCCTTTAGAAAATCACTTAAGTTATAATATTTAATAATATTATAACTTTATAATATAAGCTCCAGATAATTAATATTTAATTTAACAATTAAAATATTAATATCTCCCTCAAAATATGTCCGATTCACAAACTGTCTGAAGCTGGTGAATAAGTGATTGATTCTACACATGACCAAACCATAAAGCTAAAAATAGCAGGGGTGCTCCGCTGAATGACTAATACTGCTAAAAATAGCAAGTCAGGCAAAAGACGTCCGAATGAGCCCGAACAAAAGCCAACTGGTAAATTCTGACGATCCGAAGCCAAGCCAAGCTCCAACAAGACCCTCTATCCATCCCATCAGCCTACGAGGGTCGCATAATAGGCTAATCATAAGCTCTAAGAGATGTCAACTGGAAGGGGACATTACAAAAGCCCAAGGTTCCATTCTCCCTCCATTTTTCCTCATAGATCTGAAAACATTTTTGTCTATCAATAAATTCAGTTATTTTAGTAGTCTCATTGTGTTTCCTATCAGTTTTATCTTTGTGGGTATCCATTTGTTTGATATTTCGGTTTCCACTTCCCTAGCTTACCTTGCCTCCATTGAAACCCTTGGACCTCAAACCCTCATTTTATGTTTATTGTTTGCTGCTCTATCTGATAAATTAAATACATGAATTAATAATGGAGATGACAATGCATACCAAATACATGCGTAAAATATATCTTTATTTGCTCATGAAATTATTACAGAAGAAGACCAGAGATGGTCAGCCAAGGATCAAAGTCGATCCGACTAGATCATACTACTCTCCTTGACTATACACAATGTATTTGAAGGACTAAACAGTTGCCAAGAGGAACACAACTGTTAACCAACCGATGCTTATAACTACCCGAAGCCGACAACAACTAATACAAATGATTAATACATAGTCGGATAACCAATATTACCAAAGAATAATAATACACATTGTACACCAACTACATTTAGATCTTGGTGTTTTCAGTAAAAACCTTTTTTTGTTATCAATAAAATCAGCCGTTTGTCAGTCTACTTCAGTCATACTTCAGTTTTTTCTAGTTGGGTATTTACCCTTCTGACTTTTTTTTGTTATTAATAAAATCAGTCTTTTGTCAGCTACGTCAGTCATACTTTAGTTTTTGCTACTTGGGTATTTGCCCATTTGCCTTTTTGCCTCTATCCATTTCACCCCTCCTCCATTGCAAACCATCTAAAGACCAAGTCTTAGTCTTTTGGCCATAACCTTTACCTTTTTTGTTTATTTCAGTCAAACCAGTTGTGTTGTCTTCCTATCTCAATCACCTTTCCACACATTATCCATTCGCATGTTTTTGTCTTAGTTTGTTGCCAATTTGTCATCCCCCAAGCCACCCATTTTCTCTTTTGCCTGCTTTAGCCAATACGCTAAAATCTAATGTTTGTATTCAGAATAGGAGAAAAATCTTTGTATGAGCATAATTTCAGATTTGTATTAGTAATATTTATCAAGTGGAACTTTGTTCAAAAGCCGGCAGGGAGACTGAGTGAGGCAGAACCCCCATTAATTCTCTATTTTGCAGGTGTTCCTTACTATGCATCTGTTTGTTGCAAGTCTAATATCTTGAAATCAGAAAAGATTGAAGATATGATCCAAGAGTAAGAAGTGCTTAGGATGATCTGAAGAAGGTCCCTAAAAATTTCCAGGCATTTTGGTGACAGTCAAATTTTTTACCTTTTCAGGACCTAATCCAGACTTTTTTCAAGACTTGCCACTTGTCAAATCTCTGTAGAGCAATCCATGCATGCCTAGAGGCTGAGCCATTGATAGAAGATGTGTCCATTCTGACCTATTCCAATCCCCCAATTCAAGTGCATCAATTCTCTATTTTCAATAGTTTAGTGTCTTTTTTAATGTAGTTTTGTATTGCTTGTTTCCAATTTGAGTGTGCTAGTGTCTACGAATCATAAAGATTCAATGCATTCAACTGATATTCAACATTTAAAAAGAAAGAAAAAATCTCTTATTTTTTTATCTTTCAAAAATAAGTAAATCTTCTATGTTCCATGGAATCTCAAGACAAGAGGACAAGGGGTCAAGGAAACAAAGGGACCAAGGGCCTAGATTTGGGGACAGTGGAGGAACAACAGCAAGATGGTGATGGGATGGCAATGGGATGGCAGCGAGCAGGGATCTAGGGGCAGAGCCCTCAACAAGATCAAGGGGTAGCGTCCCTCACAAGGGTCTAAGGACAAAGCCCCTAGGGGCAATACCCCTCACGGGGGTTTGAGAATAGAGTCCCTAGCAAGATCAAGGGGCAGTGCCCCTTATGAGATCTGGGAGAAACATCCCTTGCGAGGTCCTAGGGGGGACGCCCCTCACATGTTGCCGATCATGGTGGAAAGTGGGTTCAAGGGGCAGAGCCCCCACCACTAAACCCAAATTAAGACCTCTGAAACCACATAAACCTTCATGGTGCATACCATTTCACAATTTAATCAGTGTGTTTTCTGCAAGACCAAATCATTAATATTTCTAACCAAATCTTCATTCTCCAACAAACTAACAATGAAGCTAAAGAATCTAAATCATAGTTGGCCAAGTCGATGAGTACTCGCTGAGTTTTTGCTGAATACTCCGCAAGTCCAACCAAAAAACTCACCGAACACATCAAAAATGCAGAAAAAACACGCTATTTTGCCCTATAAATGCAGCCACACCCTTCAAACTTCCTCACACAGCATTCTTACATCCATTTCAGCTGATCGCAGGGTTTTTAGCCAAATTTGAAGGGCACATTTGAAGAATTTCAAGGGCAGGTTAGTAAATTGTTTTTTTTGCAAGCATTTAAATTCATTTTACCTACTAAAATCTAGCATGTAGGCTATAATCAATTCATAATTTCCTAAAACTTAGTATTTAGAATTTTACTTATAATTTCCTAAAACTTAGTATTTAGAATTTTACTTCCAAAAAATTGAATTAGTGAACATTTTTTGGTCATTTATACTGATTTTTTTAATGAATTCACTTTCTTTTGTCTACACAAATTATTTTTCTGATGTTAACCTATTTTGGGGAATAAAATGAATAGGTTATATTAAATTTATGCTAATTTAAACTAATTTATGTTGATTTATACTAATTCTAGGCTAAATTTATGCTGATTACTGGTAATTTTTGTTGAATTTAGGCTAATTTTATCGTATTTAAAAATTAAAGTGTTAATTAGGCTAATCCCTTGGCATCTAGTTCAAGCTCCCACTCCACATCAAGCTCAGCTCAGCCCAATCGATGCCAGTTATAGGCACTTGTCCCCCTTGTGCTAGAGACCCTGCTTGGAAATATGTTGTACAAGGACCAACACTTAGGACAGTTGTTTGCACGAACCTATATCATGGAGGCATCAATTGCCTCAAATACCATCTTGAAGGCATTACTCATCATGGTGGCAAGCCCTGTATCAACACCACAAAAGAGATAAAACGAGAGATGGATACACACCTTGCATTGACAAAAGAGAAAAAATTACAAAGGGAAAAGACAAGGGCAGCCATAGCAGCATCCATAGCTAGTGCTCATGGTCCTCAAATGCAAGAAAAAAAGATGATATAGCATTTGAAGGTATAGTGGGCTATGTTCGTGGTCCACGCATACAAAGCACATCGGCATCCACTTCATCTACTTCAAGTAGGGCACCTACATGCACACCACATAGCTTTTTTGTACCCAGAAACATACCTAAAGCACAACCGTCATTGGAAGGTACAGGGTGGAACAAGGAGGTGCATCAAGAAGCAAATTAAGGCATGTGCCAATTTTTGGTACTTCAACAACCTTCCCTTCAATGTGGTGAGCAACCCTTATTGGAAAAATTTGGTAATTGCATTGATAGTTGTAGGAAAAGGCTACAAGACACCTTCTTAGAAAGACTTAAGTGGGAAGTTGCTCACAAATGCAACTGAAGAGGCAAAGTTAGTTGTGGAAGAACAAAAGAAGCAATGGCGAAGAATGGTTGCACTATTCTTTCAGATGGGTGGACGGATGGAAAGAACCACACCATTACCAACTTTTGGGTAGCTTCAAATGGTGGGATAATTTTTTTGAAGTAAATTGATGCCTCTGATAAAGTAAAAAATGCAAAAACTTTGAGTCTAGTGTTGGAGGAAGTTGTCTTGAAGGTGGGCATAAAGAATATAGTTCAAATTATAACTGAAAATGCAACAACATATGTGGCAGTTGGAAGATTGCTCAAAGAGAGCCATTGGTCACTCTTTTGGACCCATTCTACAACACATTGTCTTCACCTTCTTTTGGAGGACATAAGCAAACTTGATTGGATGAGATCGGTTGTAGAAGATGGCAAAAGCAAAACAAAATTTATTTATAATCACCCTTGGGTTCTTAGTTTGATGAGAGATCACACCAAAGGGAAAGTGTTGGTGTGATCCGGTGTCACAAGGTTTGCAACAATTTTCCTTTGCAAAGAATTATTGGTTTGTTGACTTCCTTAAAACAAATTTTTGTGAGTCAAGCATGGCTAGAATCATCATATGCAAAGAAGCCTAAAGGAGAGAGGGTTGCAAGGATAGTCTTTGATAATCTTTTGCACAAAGAGCTATAGAGATCATGAAGGTAACCTCAAAACTTCAATTTTAATTTCAAATTGAATATTTTATTTTTTAATTTTAGTCTTTCATTATAAATTTTAACTTCAGTTTCTTTGTATTTGTAGATTGTTGGTGTCGAAGCCCTTGGTTAGAGTTCTCCATTTGGTAGATGGGGATCAAAACCCAATGGGGTACATTTATGAGGCCATGGATAGGGCCAAAGAGTCCATCTAAAACTACAACAAGGGGGACAACCTTAAATTTGATTGAAGGTGGAACAATCAACTCCACCAACCCATTCATGCAGTAGGGTACTTCCTCAACCATGATTTGTTCTATTCAGATAGCTTTTTAGATCCTAATGGAGAGGTTATGGAGGGCCTCATGACATGCATTGAGAGGATGACACCCCAAATTGAGGTGAGATACCTTATTGTTAAAGAATTGCACAATTACAAACTAGTAGGGATAAGCTCTTTTCTTAAGACTAGCTATCCAAGGAAGAACACTCAACACCAAGTCACAAAAATTGGAGTCGTTACATCACATGCATCTTACAAGTTACAGATTTCAAATTTACAACTATTAATAATTTGATAAAATATGGTTTGCTTACTAACTCTTAAATATCTTAGTTTGTAGATTCTTGGTGGATAGATTGGGGTGCAAATACCCCAAATCTTCAAAGATTAGCCCTCTGCAATTTGTGCCAACCTTGTAGTGCATCCAGCTATGAGTGCAATTGGATTTTGTTTCAAGACATCCACATGAAGAAGAGGAACAAACTAACTTAAAAATGACTCAATGACCTTGTCTTTATACAATACAACCTCCAACTTCACACAAAAAGGGTAGAGGGAAAATCAAAGGTCATTGATTTGGATGACAATGATCCTTATAGCAATTGAACAAGGCAGGATGAGCAGCCACCATTGTTTATTGAAGATGAGATTATTGATTTTGAGAGGAAAGCAATGGAGGATGTGGCTGCAATTGAAGGAGCTATAGGATTGGATGACATTGATGAGGTAGAGAAGTCTTTTCCATCTATTAGTAGGATGGAGGTCGAGCCAGAGCCATAAGCATAGCCTTCTATGCCGAGTGAGGAGCCATAGCAAATTGCAAGGACTAGAACCTCAACCTCTCCCCAAGTTTTCACTAGATTAGGGAAGAGGAAGATGTAAAATGTTGTAATATGCAATTTATGAATTATGATGATCATTTTTAAAGGAAATCATCATAAATTCATAATAGTTGACAGCTATATATTGTATCAACCTATCAGGATTCCACATGATGATGTGATTTTCTACTCAACTTGTATTCAAATTAATCAAATTTAATAGAAAACACTTTTGTACTCATTTATGGACTCATTGGACACATTTTATCATTGAATTTTGCAAAAGAAATGTGTTTCTAAGGAAATTTGAGCAATTCTTTGAGTTGTTGAGTTTTTGCTTAGTTCTTCTCGAGTTTTTGCTGAGTCATAAATTGTGGGTCTAACTATGGTCTAAATGATGAGGGCTAAGCGATTTTTTAATGTTCCACAAAGACTTGGCACTTGCTCTTGCTTTCACTCTTCCTATACTCGCACTCAATCGATGAAGACTTGGTTAATGTTCTCACTCTTGTTATCGCTCTCACTTTTTGTAAGATCCTTAACCAAGTGCACATTGATTTTTTTATTTGCAATTCTTCAAGTTTCACTACTCAAGTATTTTGTCAAACAATTGAGCTTCACATTGTTCTTAAAACATCTCCATACAGTTTAAGGGAATTGTAATCCATTTACAAATAATTAATTTCCAATAACATATAGTACCACAACCATAAAAATACAAACATTAAAATTATTAAAATCACAAGACAATTGCCTTCCGAAAAGAAATTAATACAATATTGCTTACACATATGGAATGGTTCAAGATTTTCAATTTAAAATAAATCAGACAAATATCTTATATCCTGACCTGGTATCATCATCCCACCATAGAACTGGCTCACAACTTGGGGTGACATGTATACTGAATCCCATAAGGATTTGATGACTTGAACTTCTTCCAAGCATATTTCTTGTCAATAGATATCTAATAAACACTATTCCCAAACTTTAGTCCATCGGCTTTATGTAGCTTTCTAACAATCACATTTACATCTGGCATAACACCAACAAAAGTTCCTCCTAGATGAAGCAATGTAGATACATTTAACAAAGCTCGTTGTGCACGTTCCTTTGTTGTCCAAGAGTAATGCAAGGCAAATTGGCAGCTGCATATATCGAAGGGTGCATCATGCTTTAATTCTTCATCTAAACGAACCTAGTAAGCATCTGCACATTTTAGGCGTGCTAGAAATGCGAATTTATTTCTTCAGTGTAAAGGATCTGTCTCACTTTTGTATCAAGTCCTATAATCTTCTATCAATCCATCGGCAATATCAACACCAACAGATGGTGGTGGCTTAGGAATAGTGATGGGAGTGAGGCGACAAAATTTAAAATGGATTAACTTCCATGCCTCCTAATATACTTTTGTTTCCCCAAGCTTTGATGCAGCACTTCTTAAAGAGATGCAATCTCTTTATTAATATTGGCGACAATCATCAGAGAGTTTAATAAGCCTTAAATAAATAATCACTTTGTCTTACAGTCCATTTGTCATCACAAACACTTACGATTACCTCAGGTGTTTATGCAACATCTTCTACACTGGCAGTAGACAAGTCTAATGGTGGCAGCTCATATAGGTGACAACTTAAATGAACTTGTGACTGTTTTGTCTTATTCTTTTTTTGTCTTCACATCAATACCTGCGACTTTTCCAAACAATAGTCAGGTCTTCCTAAATCAACAACTTTTTAATTCTTTGTTAATTATTCAATTTGCTTTGCCTCGTAGGAATAAGGCTGAGTAATTTCATTAATATTTTATTCTTTCAAACTGTAAGACTGTATTAATCAATTTTTCCCTTACCTCTGCAAACTGAAAACACTACCACTCTGAAATTGACTCCAATCCCTAAAATTTGTATTTCCAAAAGATTTCACAAATTTCCAAAACCAAATCATTCTACTAACCATTGAAACGTAATTGTGAATCTTAAGTGAATCTGCCAAGTCGATGGAATTTGGTTTTTGTCCAACCCACCAGCTTAAGGGTTTTAGTCCTTGAGTCTCCTAAAAGTTGAGCTCTCTAAATTGTTTCCAATAATAAATTTCACCAAAAAGATCCCAATGAATTCATTTCCACCACCTTTTTACTCCACCACCTTTTAATATTTTATTATTAAATACTTAGATCGGCTAAAATAACTTTATTTAATATTTTATCTATTCCTTTTAATAAAGTCACTTTAATAAATAATTAGTTAATTAAATATAAATGTCCAAAATATTATCTCTGAACAAATTAATATTTAATTAATTAAATTAAACTTTGTGGTGGCTACTCGGAAATTTCCTACCTTGATACTCACTCTTACAGCATTTTTGTGGCTGCTTATGGTGTGGGTGGGGCCCATAAATCATCAAGGTTAGGGTTATTGCCACAAACAAACAAACAAACAAAAATTTTAAAATGCACTTTTTGAGTTGAATGATGTAGGGGAAGCCTAAGCATTTCTAATACATTCAAAAGACACAACTAAGTCCCTTGAGAGTCCCTGGGACATTCCAATGTCTCCTTGCAATCCCCAAAACAAGGGCATGCCCACATCCCCTCTATGAGGGAGACGTCCTAGGGACATCCCTTGACAAGTGATGGTGGTAACAGGACAACGGAAGTATGTTTCCCCAAATTCCCTATCCCAAGGAGATTGCAATCGCAAAAACAATTGGATTTGTGGGGAGGGGGGGGGTGGAGGCATACCCAAGGAACACTACAAATTTTTAAGGAGCTAAATATTATTTTCTTGACAATTATTTTAAAAAAAGAAGATGCAACTTTCTTTAGACTCTTTGCAACTTGTATCTCTATGTAATATGATATACAAAATAGTTTGAAAGAAATGGCCAACCAGCTGAAAATTATTCCCTCAAAAATAGGGGACTTTGTTGAAGGCCATCAAATTCTAGATGTGATTATAATTGCTCACAAGCTAATCGACTCAATTATCTCCAATATTCCACAAGGATGCATCCCCCATGTAAATCTTGTTTCTGGAATGGGAACATCCCCAGGACATGGAGAGCATTAGCCAAGTCTTCATCAATTGAGTGTGAGTATTAGAAAGAGTGAGTGCAAGAGCAAATGCCAAGTCTTCGTGAAGCATTGAAAAACTATGTAACCCTCATCTTCTAGACTAAATAGATTCTTTAGCTCCATTGATAGTTTTCTAAAGAAATGAAGATTTGGTTAGGGATAGTAAGGACTTGGTGTTGCAAAAAACATACTGATAAAATTGGAAAAATGGTGTGAGCCATCAAGGTTTATGTGGTTTCAAAGGCCTTAATTTGGACTTGGTGGCAGGGGCTCCACCCCTCAACCCCACTTTGTATTGTGATAGGGAACACACTAGGGGTGTTGCTCCTCAACCTAGCTAAAGGCTCTGCATTCAAACCCCTACAAGGGTGCTACCCTTTGATCCCATTGGGGGCTCTACCCTCAAACCTCCACCCACTGCCATCCCATTACCATCTTTCCTTCATCCCCCCACCATCTCCAAAGCTAGGCCCTTGGTTCCCTTGTCATCAAGATTGATCCCTATGTCTCCCCATCCCCCTATCTCAAAACTCCACAGAACATAGGTTATCTCCCAAAAGAATCAAGGGATGACAATTAAACTAAATATGAGTGAGGCCTATGGTAGCTTCAATTGGGTCTTCTTGAATAAAATTATGGTTGTCCCACTAACAAAAAGAGTCAAGGTAGAGTGCCAATTTTAGAAGAGTGACTTTGCCTCAACAAAGGTTAAGATGGTGGATGTGGGAATTGAGCATTGTCCAACCAAGATGGTTAACAGCTGCTGAAGATTGTTGTGCCCAAGATGAAAGTGTTGATGAGAAGCTACTTGAGAATGAAAACTTCTTTGGGAGGCCAAACCAAGGTGAGAACGGCAGCCATGTACTCGGAGTGCAAATCTCTAGTAGGGTCGAGGAAGTTCGACTTTAATAAAGATCAAAACAATCAGGTCCTAAGTTGTGTGTCTTCTCCAAAGTTTTCAGTTCTAATTAATTGTGATCCTACTAGCTTTTGGGGGGTGTTGGTGTACGTTTTATCGTCCACCGAACACTTCAAAATAAAATGTCCAAAGACACTCTATCCTCTCTTGAACAAAGTCACCGCGTATGCTAAGATTGCGAGAAGATCATATGGCAACTCCAAGGTTTCTTTCGTCGGGTCATGACATATGGATAAGCTCAATAGGCGTTGTGATATGCTGGTAATACACAAAGGCACTTATGTTAAGAAATTTCTCACAAGTTCGGGATTTAGATGAATTTATCATTAAAGGCTTCTTCAATTGGGACTTTCAGTTTGGATCTCAAAAAAATAAGGGTTTAGAGGATCTAATCTATGCCTACGAATTCAAGAGACAATAGAGATCAAGTGAAACGAGTAACCACACTTTGTTTCGCCTCCCCGGGACAACTACGCAAAGTGGGTGCAATCTTCAAAGGATGTGATTATAATTTTCATGCCTTGAATAAGACTGAAGTTAAGCATCCATAATCACAAGCTCAGGCTAACTTTACGCATCAAATGAAAATCATCCATCCAAAGAAAGTATGAGCAATATTTCACCATAAATCTATACTATCAAATCTTGCATTCACTTAAACATTTAAAGCAAATTCTATCTTAATTCTAATCTATTTCTAATCTATGGTTGAAGACGCTATGCAACCTTGCACACCACTTGACAACAAAAGTGATTCAAAGCAAATCATGCATAAGAGCTTTTATTATTGGAAGTAGCAAAACACAACAATTTCATATACTGTCTCCACACAAATGAAAATGAGAGATCACAAGTTTATATAGAGTTTTCAATAGCAAATGAAAGGCCAAGATTAAAACAACATCAACAGCCAAGATTAATACAAATCAACCCTAATTAGGGTTTCCCAAAATAACATCAGTAAACAAAGAGTAAACAAGCAGTGAGGTGGCAGTTGGAACTATCTTCAAGGGAGTTTGTTCCTATACTCCTGAGCAACAGTGTGCTCGACGAATCTGGACACGATCGTGATGACTTCCTCCATTGTGACTGGCGGCAGCATGCTTATTCTGAATTCAAGCTCGTCCAAATCTTCAACACATCTAATGAAGGTGTTCTCCCAATCCATTTCCTATTTCACGAAATCATCCCGGATAGACAAGAGGTTCGCCACCTTTGTGAAGTCTTGCCTCAGAATTGGTCTTGTAGTAGAAAAGAAAACTTCTCAAACCTTATGCTTTAACCTTTCCAGCTGCATGTCGTTCTCTCGAACAATCTCTTTGTCAAACATGTCCGTAGCTATGAGGTAAATCTTCCTTTGAATTTCTCTGACCTGCTCCTCAACTCTGAGCCCGTCAACCTTTGCCTTCTCCAAAACCTTGCTCTACATTGTTAATGCCCAAAATCAATGATGAAAGTCATAAGCAGCACCCGTTGCAATTACCTTTCCCTCAACTAATTCCTGTTTTGGGACGCCTTTCAGTACCTTGAGGCATGGGATGAGCCTCTCTTGAATATCTGGAAGGTTGTCCCAAACTTCCGCCATGATAGCCAATCTGGAAAGGAAAGAGGAAGTTTGCCTGTAGGCAAGTGTCAATCTCTCCATGAATGAAGCCGCTTCTATGCTCTTACTTGTCATCCATTCCTTGGCCTCCTTGACTGTGACCATACCTTCTTTCACATCCTTGGCTATCTCCTATGAGGAATTGAGAAGAGGAGGAGCAACTGCATCACCCTGATTGAGTGGTTGGGTCAGATGCCAAATATACTCCTTCAGACGCTTGACCTCCCTTTTGTACTCTTTCTTTTTTGCCACTTCCTTTTCCAATCTCGCCTTGATAGTTGAGACTGAGTTGTCCAATTCTTCTACCTCCTGGCCCTTTGTTGTCGGGCCCAGGTCTATTGTGGTAATGGCGTATTCCTGGGGAGTGATTTCATCTTGTGCTTTGGCGACTGTTGGTACTGCAATCTGTATGGAACGGCCGCCAGCTTCGTCCCTCTGAATCGTGGAAAATTTCTTGGCAGGTTTCTTCACAGCAACTTGTTCCAACCTAGCCAAGAAATTTGTAGTATCATCTTCTTCCTGGATCTCAACTAGTGCCTGAATCTTCATCCTCTCCTTCAACCAGTCAGGAATGGTAGGCTATTCAATACTATCTTCCTCCTGAAGATTTTCTGCACTTGGTACATCCAAAACTCCTTTGAGAGAGGAAATCATCCCCTCTTGGAATTCATCATTTTGGACATCCATTTCATCTTTCGAACCCAGTATTTCTGTGCCCGTAGGCGATGGGGGCTCATTGTCATCCAACTGGATTGGCTCATTATTATTCTCCTAAATTGGAGCAGGTCTCATCATCTCAGCTAAGGATTCGTCCGCAGTGGCCACAAGTTCATCAATGTTTCTAGATGTCGTGGAACGAGATGGCTCCACTCTCTGTCTCTTTTGGGCAGGGTCTATGTTTGCAATCACTTCTTTCCTCTTCTCAATAATCTCAACCAAATCATCATCATGGGATGCGCCGGCATTGGAGGAGTATGACTCTGTCTCACTCAGCAAGTCGTAAGTGAGTGTCATTCTTTTCTGCCTCAACTCCTGGACCTGCCGGTCGACCCACCACTGAGAGTACTTAATCACTGGCCTCATCAACATAGCCAAATCTGAATTCTTGGGCTCTGACCACTTCACCGTAGGAAGAGGCCAGTTTTCATCGAAACATGGTTGGACATATTCCCCATCATCCTGTAACTGATCAAGCACTCGGCAAAATTTTGTTGCTCTCATCAAATCCACTGGTAGTCTAGACCATAAATTTTTCCTAACTTCATAATCGTCAACAGCATTTGCCCAGAAATCCTCCAGATCTACTTTGTGTTTATACCTTTTTCCATCCACGATCCGGATGTGATGATGAGGGTCAAAATTGGCCCTGGACCGATAAGTTGTGAATGGATGCCATTGAATTTCTAGCCTAGTGCTTTCGGCTACTTGTGCTGACGGACAAGACTCCAACATATTCCCAATAAAGAATGGGAAAGTAATAACCTCCTTCTATTTTGGCCTCTGGATGCTCTGATAGGTCTCCAGTTTTCTCAGGACTTCTAGCAAAATCATCCGATTTGTAGGATAGATAGGAAGCCTGTAAGGATTTCCAGTGAATCCCTAGATTCTTACATACGTAAACCTTGGAAACTAGATAAACCAGGATCCATATCTACTAATCAAGCTCTTGGCTTCATGACTCAGCCTCTGGTGCGTTCCTCCTTGAAGTATTTTGGTTATGTACATGAGGAAGGCATCGTGCGCCCGCCTGAAGTGAGACTTCTCCCTGAGTTGAAGTTGCGGGTAGCAGTCATAGGACTTGAGCTCGTTCTCACCATTTCCTACTTTGCCTTTGCATATAAGTCTTGAGTATCTATACGTTCTGGCCAACAAATAGACGACATATGAGCTCATGTGGAAAGACTTTGTCTTCTCCAAATTGACTAACTGCTCGTGGAGACTGTCACTAATCATCCGAGCCCAGTTGAACATCTTTATGCCAGAGGCGATTTCATCGATAAAATAATACATCCACGTCTCAAAATATGCACCTTGTGGATTGCCAACTATCCTGTTCAACATCAGAATGATATCCCCGTAGTCCTCCTTAAAATCTGTCCAACGCAGCCTCTTAGGCATTTTCTTGGTAGATGGTCTAGGTTTCTCCAGCCATGATTTATTAATTTCTCCAGCCATGATTTATTAATATTTGTGGCACACAATTCAAATTGGCCATCATACAACCTTTTGGCATCCTCCTTGGTCTTATAGACAGTCTGGTGGTGTGTCGAGATGCCAAATGCCTCCTGGATTGCCACTTTGCCAAGGTGAGCCAGAATCCTTCCGTCAGGTGAAACAATTTGTCTCTCCTGCACATCATAATGAATGGCGCATTCTACCATCAACTCGGCACATTCTATTGCAGGCGGGAATCCAGCTGCGTGGAAGATTCCATTCCTCACCATCCGTCTAGCAATTGGTGTCAACAATCCAGCATGTCCATATACTCTCTTTTTGAACTCCGTGAAGTCTACATGCCTGAGGTCAATGTCTGCGATATTTTTCCATTTAGAAATAATCTTCGACTCTCACTACAACCCTTTACTGGCGAACTTCATTGGCACCCTTTTTGATGATTCTCTCGGTGTGGTCATTAACCTGCAGTAAAAAAAAACATTAACATTAATACGGGGAATATAATTTATTCCCATGCCTTGATTCGAAGATTTTACTTTCAGCTTATAAAAAGAATGACTTTTTGCAAAAACACAACCTAAAAGTAGGCGAATTTGATTCAAATTTTGCCAGAATGACAAAAGAAGAATAAAATCTTGGCCAACCCAATTTCAAACCTCTGGAATATCCTTTGGCTGCAAATAAATTTCAGCTTGAAAGAATTGAATCAAAAATCCAATGGAGAAGTATGCCAACTTGTTGAGAAGTTCGATTTTCAGCCAAGAATTATTTTATTTCTCCAAAAATTACTTCCTCAGCATAAAAAAAAATTACTTCTCCTACTGAGAAAATCGACCTTGCCTTCAAAAGAATTGACCTTGCCTTACTTTTCTTGCAACTTCGAGAGATTAACTTCTCTTCGGCTAAGCTTGTGAAAAATGAATTGTTGAAACTCATTATAATGCTGAAGAATTCGATTTGTTTTACCAACTGTATCTTTTTCTCTCAATTTCGATTTGTTTTCTTCTCTTCAATCAGGCAAGTTTCTATTCTTTTCAAAAAAAACTCCATGGCAAGTTTATCCAGACGCCACCTTTAGAAAATCCTTTTGATTTTCCAAAAATTCGATTTTTGCTAGATGTTTATCTTTTATTCCCAATATTTTGGAAAAATATTAAATGTCCAATTAAATTAAATTTGATTTTTTTTTTTTTCAAGTTTTAATTCATGGTGAAATTTATGTTTACTTTCTCTTTTCCTAGTGCAATGAATTTTCTTCCATGAATTTTTTTTCTTCCAAGACATCTCTGGCGAATTTCATTTTTGTCTGAGGCATTTTATATTTCTAAGTGCCGGAAATAAATTATAAAATGTCAAATTTATTTCCAACCCATTCAATTTTGACCCATGGCCACTTTAATTTTCCCTTGGCTAAATACTTATTCTTAAAGTTATTTCAATTTGTCCTCTAGCCAAGGCGAACTTTATATTTGTTTCGCCGTCTCTTATTTCGCCAACAAATATTACGCCAAATTTATTCTCCTTATGCCATGGCGAACTTTATATTGTGCTAGGCATATTTTTTTCATGCCAAAATTGAATTTTTCCTCTTGCTTGGACGATTTTCTTAGGCAAAGTCGAACTTTCTTGCCTTTATTCCAAGGTCTTGGCATTTTACCCATGGTGGAGGCATCAGATACTTAGTCAATTTTGTGAATATTTTCCTCCCAGGGTAACATTACATAGGCAAGATGTTTATACTTAGCCAAATTTTCGATTTTCTTCCTTCTCAGGCCTCCATACTTAGCCAAATTTGATGAAATTTCCTCCCAAAGGGTCCATACTTAGGCGAATTTCCAATTTTCTCCCTTGTTCTAGGTTGGGCGGACTTTGAACATGTATTGCCATGTGAGGGGTGGACTTGCAAGACACTCTGACATTCCCTCTTCATAGCTTGGGTGGACTTCACATTAGCTTTGCCATAGCAGGGCGGACTTCATCAACTTCTCGCCATCTTCTCATCCAAGGCATGGCGGACTTTCCATTGGTCTTGCCATTGTCTTCCAAATGCTGGGGCGGACTTCCAAGTCTTTGTGCCAAGAGGTGGGGCGGACTTTGAGAAAGTCTTGCCATTTCTCCTTCCATGGCAAGGGCGAACTTGCCAAGATGTTTGCCACTTCATGGCGGACTTTCTAGATTTCTTTTCCTTTCTCATTGCCATTTTCTTCTTTAGACTTAGGCGAATTTCTCTAGACTTAGGCAAATTTACTCCATGGATTTCATGCTTTTGGGTTGATTTTTCATTGATTTTCTCATTCTGGAAGTCCGATTTTCATGATTTTTCTAGATTTTTCCCTTGCTTTTCCATGCTTTTCTTGTTTTTTGCTTTTTTTTTATTTTTATCTTGATTTTTCAATGATTTTTTTTTTTTTTGGCTGATTTTTGGCTCTAAAGATGGAAACGTTGACTTGTTTGACCAGGGTTGACTTTCTAAAAATAGAAAAAGCAAAATCCCTAAAAAATAGGGATCCCAGTTTGGTCCAAAAATGCCAAAAATCAAAAATCAAAAAAGTAGGAAGTGTTAGAACTAGCCCAAAGCACGGGCGATCCTCGTCTTCTGGACCTTCTGAGCACTTTCGTGACGTTTAGGCACTGATTCGGGCTTGGATTCTCCAGTTGGCTCGGGTGACTCTCAAAAGACTGACTTGAAACTCTCAAAATGATGATCTCATGAAACCATTGTGTGAAGGCGAAACCCTAAAAACTAGCAAACTACTGGGGGTCCCCATTTGCAATGGGGCGATGTGTGAAAAGGTCACAACAGGGGGCAACAAGAGGGTTTGGACAAGGGGACCCCTTGTCACCATACTTGTTTATTTTAGTGGCTGAAGCTCTAGGGAGACAACCATCTCACCTTCAAGCTGAGAGGAAAATAAAAGGACTAGCTATAACTCAAGTAGGATAGAGGATCTCTCACATGCGATTTGTTTATGACACTTATTCAATAGAAAAGGCAAGTATAAGAGAAGCAAAAGAGCTAAAAGAAGCTTTAGATCTACATGAAGAGTTATTGGACCAGAAAATAAACAAGCTCAAATGAAAAGATCTTCTTTTTCAGTACAAGCAGACTTCTCCTGAATGCAATCTGCTAGGAATTGGACCTTGGATCAGGCTCGTTGCCAAACACACACTTCCGAATTCCTTATTTTGAAGAAAGAAATTGCTTGGAACTTTGAAAATATTTTGTAGATAGGGTAATTGTTGACGTGGTCTTTATGACCGCACCAATCAGCAGAACAAAATAGTCCGAAGGCTACTCCGTTCTCTCTTGATCAAAGTATTCCGTGTGCTAAGATTGCGAGATAGATCACACGTTCAACTCCAAGGTTCCGAAATACTTGGAACACCCTCAGTTGGTTGATGTGTATTGTTGTGTTCTTACGAGGGGACTTACACAATTGTTCAGGATGCTTGCAATAAACAACCGATAAATGCTTTGAAAGGGATTTTGTGCGAATGATTTAGCCTTGAAGTGCGAGTTTCCTAAAGCTAACCAAAAGTGTGCAGAATTGAATGGCTGCAGAGATTTCGAAAATCTAAATTCTAACCTAAATGCAAAAGGATGTTAGGCTCAATTTCAATGAACTTCAAACAAACGTTGTCTAGCCTCCTATTGGACAGCTTCGACAAAGTTAGTGCAATCTTCAAAGGATAAAAAGGATGTTCAAATCAAGATTCAATGATGCAAATACCATCACAACGATGCATAACTACACATGAAACTTGATCGAAGTTAAGTGTAAAGTATTCCAGTTGACCACACAGGACAAGCTTACCATCAGTAAGATTGTTAGTGGTATGGACCAAAGAAGCTCACTTAGATCAAACGAAAACACCCATATCTAACTATTAGCATGAGATTAAGTCCTAGTTGAAGTCAAAGGAAGAAGAAACCTCACAAACTACTCACAACAAAGTTTGAATTCACCATCAATGAAATGCTTTATTATGAATAGCCTTCGTGACAATCTCTTACAAAAATTCTCAAAGGGAGAATTCCCCTTCTTCTTCAAACAATGCAATGAAAACTACTCTAACTCAAAAATGTCTACTCTCTATTCTGCTCCAATATCCACTAATTGCTGACTACTTTTGATTCTAACTATTAGATTACAAATGAGGGGGACTCCCCCTTATATAGCTGGCCAATCTCAACGGACGGTCCAGATTGAATTACAACGGAGGGCTCAGATCGAGCCACCTCAGCCCTAGACAAGTTTTGCCCTAAAAACCGCCAGAAGGTGGAGGAGTGGTGTCATAAATGATCCCAAAAATAGCAGATTCCTCCTTGACCACTATGAGCAATTAATGCCCACTACCCTTCTAGAAGATTCTCGTCCATGACTCGGATTCCCTTGCTCTTCTCTCTGACCGCGTATGCTACGAATCGGGCCAGCACCTCATCAACCTCCTCAGAAATTGCTGGAGTAAGATTAAGCTGATATTCCAGGATAGCCACCATCTACTCATGTTTATCACAAGACTTTCCCCAAGCCTCAATGGAATCCTGTGTACTCTGAATAATTGTTGAAAACGTAGAGATGTTTTAAAAGTCAAGCTGGGAAAACGTCCTCATCTCAGAGAAGAAAGGCTGCAATCTTGCCTTTAATCCTTCCACCTCTACCTCCTCATTAGTTAGCCTCCTTGCGAACAACGCATCCAACGTGTTGAGGATACCCTCGTGAATATTCCTCATCGCTTTCTTGATCCTAGAGGACTCCACAGCTGCCGTGTCGAAGAAACCCTTTCCAGTGAATGCCGCCGAATGCCACCCATGAAAATCATACCTATCGCCCGCCTGGATCACTCCCTCATTCACCAAAGTTTGCGTGGGCACACGCATCAAAACAGCAAGGCGAGGAATAGTTTTGTCCTGAAAAATATGGGTGTCTCCCCAAGCTTGCTCGACACCATCTAAGCGTGAAAGGATACCAGATGCACTCTGAAACGATGAGACAAGATCAGCCATGAATTTTTCTGCCTCAATGCGGACACCGCTTATCCACTTGTCTCCCTCTCGTACAGCTCTCCTTATCTCCTCAAGCCCACTGATTGGCTCTCGTGGCAACTCAGGCAGAAGCTCCACCACTGGATTCTCTTGAGCAACTGGATGTGCTAGATGTTGCACATATTCGACCAATGCCTTGTGCTCCCTTTTCAACCTTTTATACTTCCCTTCCTTTTTCACCAGCCTATCCTTCAACGCTTGGAATGAACTTTCAGCTTCCTCAACCACTTGCGCTCTGAAGGGACGTCCCAATTCAACTGTGGTGACCGTGTAATTTTCTGGCATTGCGTCACTTAAATCATGATCCTCTCTTGGAACAGCAATATGGAGGCTGCGTGAACCGGCCTCATTAGTCTCCATCTTCGTATACTTCCTTGCTCTCTTCCTTTTAGGCGACTTACTTGTTCTGTTTAGAAGCTCCTCCATTTCGATTGCCAGATCAGCATCATCGTCCTAATCCCTCCTGATTGCCTGTGAGAGCCAATTGCGCTGAATATCGTAAATGATAAGGAGCTGCTCTTCAGTTGCCTCCACTTCACGAACCTCCTCTCGAGCAGTATTCTGTTGAGGCTCAATTATCTCAATGTGTTGATCACTCTCCTCATGAGCTCCAACCCTTGACTCTATGACGTCTTCCTCTTCGAAGGCATAATCAAAGTGGGTATCCGTTTCTGTCTCTTCCCCTTCATCTGGCTGATTGGCACCTTCAGGGACATTAGCACTTTGAGTATCCAACTCTTTCGGCATTGGTTGGTTAACCTCTCCAACCTCTGGTTCTTCATTCCTTTGAGCCCTCTGATCTGCAAACAGTGAGACTTCGCGCACGCTGGAGGAATGGGTCACCAACTGAGTAGATGATGTGTCCTCAGATCCCTGAGGTTCCGGCTGAATAGGCTCTTCCTGCTGTGGTGGCTCCACAACCCTGGCAATTTGTTTCTTCCTTTTTGCCAACACCGGTGGCCTTTTATCACCCATGAGGTCGTACGTGAGGGCAACTGACCTTCTCCTCAATCTGTGAACGCGCTCCTCTACCCAAGTCCTTGTGAAAGTCAAGACGGGAATAGACAAAGTGTCTAAATCCGCAATCTCCAGTTCAGCCCAATCTAGCGGTGGGATCGGAGTGTCCTTTATCGATTCATAATCTGGGTGAACAAGCCTGGTAGCTTCTTCGACTTGATCCGACACTGGGACCACTTCACATTCTCTAATTAATTTGAGAGGCAACCTCGAAAACATTCTTTTCCTAATCTCAGCCTCGTCTCCAACATTCGCCCAAAAATCTTCTAAGTGAGCTCTGTGTCTGTACTCCTCACCCTGAACTATTCCAATCTTTCCCCGAGGATCAAAATCCTGCCAGCTGGTATGAAGAGTCAACTTATAGAACTTCAATTCATCTTCAACCTCCTTGGCTACCTGCAAAGTAGGGCATTCTTCAAGTGAGTTTCTCAACACAATGGGAAAGTGTAAGCCTCCCTTCTTCTTTCTCCTTATGATTTTGTCGTAGGCCACCAATTGCCTAGACAACTCAAACAATATCATCCTGTTCGTGAGGTACCTTGGTAGTCTGTAGACATATGAGTCGTACCCCGGCAGCCTTAAATAAGTAAACTTTGGGAATTGGACAAACCAAAACCCGTATTCTTCTATCAACATCTCTGCCTCTTCAGATATTCTCTGTTGCAACCTCCGCTGAAGGGTCCTTGTGATATACATGGTGAAAGCATCATTTACTCTCTTGAAGTCAGCCGTGTGTGTGAGATGCAACTGCCTACAAGATTCGTGAATCTTGAACTGATTAAAACCACAGCCAATTGGTTCCTGGTATGCCAACCCTCTGTATTTCGTCATCCTAGCAAGCATGTAAATAACATACGAGCTCATGTAGAATGTTCTCGTTCTCTTCAAATTCTGAAACTACTCATTGATATTATCGCTGATCATCTGAGCCCAATTTACTTGCACTTTTCCTTCGAGCACCACACTAATGTAAAAGAACATCCATGGCTCGAACACAAATGACTGCGGGCTGCCGTTAACCCTGCTGAGCAACATAATTATATCGCAGTACTCCTGTTTCAGCTCTTCTGAAATTATCTGCTTTGGCAACCTGGCAGCAGGAGGCTTTGGCTTTCGCATCCAAGTGGTGTTGATCCTCTTCATGCACTTCTCGAAAGATGTGGCATACATCTTGTCAGCCTTTTCCTTGGATTTATATAACATCTTGTCTGTAGCCAAGATCTCAAACGCCTCGCCAATTGCGTCAGGTGCAAAGTTGGCCAATATCATACCATCCGGAGAAATGATAGTCCGATCGTCCGAGTTGTAAAAGTTTGCGCACTTCAAGATCAGCTCTGGGTAACGAACTGTTGGCTGGAACCCGACCGCTGCATATAACCCGCTCTTGACAATGTTGCGCAATGCTTCTGTCGGAAGATTGCCACCTTGCCCATATATCCTTCGCATGAAGGCCTCGAGGTTGAAAGGCCCAAGGTTGGTGTCCATCAAGTTCCCAAACTTCGACACGATCTTAGACTCCGGAATGAAGGACTTCTTCAAACTTTTGATGATCGCCTGCCTGGAGGCGTTTTCCTTGACAGCTTCGTTATTTCCAGCCTTAGCTCCAGCTTTGCTTGTTCCAGCAACATCAGCTTTTCGTCCTTCGGCCATCTGCAAAACAAGTAAACATTACACTTCAAACTTTTAAAATAAAAATTATCACATGAGATGGCTGGCGAATGGAGTTGGCTGCAAAAATAAATGTGAGTTAATAGCTTCAGCAGTAAACTTCGACTCCAAACCTCGATAAAATTCTGAACTTCAACAATTTTGCAGCCAAAAGAAATTAACTCCAGCAATCCCAACTTCGGAAAATGCTTCAAGTTTCAGCAACTTTCAACAGTTTTAAATCAACAACTTCGAAAGTTATAAATCAGCAACTTCGAAGGTTTTAAATCAGCAAGTTCGGGAGTTATAAATCATCGAGTTTCAATAATTTCAAATCAGCACGTTTCAACAATTTCAAATCAGCACTTCGAAAGTTATAAATCAGCAACTTCGAAGGTTTCAACAATTTCAAATCTGATTTGATTCTAAACATTTAGCAACCTCAGAAAATTTAAATCTTCAAGCCCAAGTAATTTCGATTTCCAGCATAATTAAACGATTTCAGCCTTCAGCAACTTTCAACTTCGACTTTCAGCAAAATATTAAATCTCAGCAACTTCAAATACTTACCTTCAGCAACTTGGAGAAATAAAAAATGCTCAACCTTGGCAGCTTATACTTCAAACTTTATTTCGAATCTCAGCAACTTCGCAACTTTGAATCTCAGCAACTTCGCAAATCTTCGAGAAATTCAAGCTTCTTGAAAAATCAAATTCAAGACCCCTCTTACTTTCAGCAACTCTCAATCTTGAAAATATTAAATCTCACAGCGCAACAATCACTCTCAACTTTTCAGCATAAATCTCAGCTTCGAATTCTGTGAGACGAAAATGAAAATCCTCGGAGTTTTATAACCAAAAGCTGGTGCTAATTTTAGCAGATGCCATTAATTCTCTTCATCATGACTTACGCATTTGCTAAATTTGAAAGAGAATATTCCAGTCGTCATAGCAATTTGCTATTCAGGGAGATTCTTTCCTCGATTTAAATTTAAAACTTCCCTCCCGACTGCCAGTGATTTCGAAAAAAATCATTTTACTCCGATTTGAAATAATCTTACTGCTTTTTTTAAAATGGCATATTTAATTTATTAAGATTTAATTCAAATGCCATTTAATTTATTTCACCAGCGTCTATGAGAATTCTATGTTAACACTTTAAATTGGCTAGGCGAAATTTATTTTCCATCCATAATTAATCCAAAAACAAATCCCCCATGATTAAAATCATCCGAGTTTTTAAGATTTCATGGGTCAAAATTAAAGGGGGAATTTAATTTAATACTTAGGAAAATAATTAAATCAATTAAATTTCTCCGACTTAGTGTAATTTCGACTTAACTGCCTAGAGAAATTATAGCCCAACGCCTTGCTTTTTGATTTTTTATCCCCGCATTTTGATTTTTGAAATTAATCGCCTTTGAATTTCACATGATTATAAGGAGGGGGGGGGATATTTAATTTTTTAAACATTTATCAACACCTCTTTCCAGCAAGGCGCACATAAGACCACCAACTCACATTTCTCCAGCACTTAAAAAAATTTCTAAGTTATTTCCTCTCTGAGGCGCATTCAAGGTGTCAGACTTTCAAATT